>CM060949.1:62688236-63023236 GCA_030765055.1 Mantis religiosa
TTCCTTGTTATTAGATATTTTCTTAAAATATTTGACAATTGAATACATGCTACCATATTCCTCTAATTCCACTGTACCTGCAAAGAAATATGCAACAAGACAGTTTCTAGAAGTAAATACATTTGTATCTAACATGAAGTAGATACATTTGTACCAATGTGAGCAGAGAAGGTCCTATGAGTGCCTCATATCAAATTTGTATCCTGTATTAATAATATTTGGATTGTGTTTTTAGTCATCCCTTCTAGTAAGAAAACAATTTAGGAAGAAATTCTATTAAATTCCTTTGACCTGCTCAAAGCCTTAATCCCGTTTTTAAATCCAAACTCATCACAGAATTGTGAAAAGTTATATGTCTAACAGAGAAGTTACTTAAACTTTGTGTTTCAAGGTAATGTAAATTGTTTGTGTGGTTATTTATTGTCTATCTGCAAGGTTTACCAGCTATTCAAAAATTACAAAATTTTCTTCCGAATGAAGAGTGCTTCCCAGGCTCATCTCCTCACCAAAATCATGTTCTGCATATTTTTATTTAGAATATGAATATAGTACTTTAATTAAAATGTTTAATAAAATCGAAAAAGTTCCATGTAAAGAGTAATTTGTCTCAAATAGCTTTTAAAAAAAATCTTCGTGCCCATCTTCTTGAGGTGCTAAGCCTAAATATTACTAAAAATTTAGTACTCGTACTGCTTTTGGGTTATGATTTGCACAGTATGTACGCAAACGCACGTATGCAACGAAATTCTATATAATTATTTTATTGTCATTCCTGAGGCCTCAATATGCATTTCAAGTGACATTCCCAAACGGATATTTTGAGCGAAATGCTTTACCTACAGTAAAGTAGGAGAAATAAAAAGGTAAATCATATTAATAAAGATCTCTCAGAGTCTGACTGATATTATTTGTTATAATTTTAATCTGAATTGGGATAGTTGACAATCTCATTACATTATACGTATCTAGTCATGCTCTCATTCTCATCTAAGGTAAGTCAGCATTTCACCTCCTTGTGTTATGGATTAATGTGGAAGACCACGATTCTTTTGCTTAAAAGTCTATTCCCGATGGAGAAATGAAGCGGTTGGTTGGTTTCCAGAACTCATGTCCAAACAATCTGACAGTTTCCTCCAGGAATCAGCAATCCTGATGACAGCAGGAAGCAAACTTTTCTACTTCCTTTGTCAGCTGTCATTTGTGTTGTTCAGATTGTCCCCAATAGAAAAGAGCTAACATTTTTTCTTTCAAAAAGAAACAAATGAAGGGCAGGGTATCAAGATCTTCTCTACAAGCTATGTTGTAATTAGGCTATTAGCTTTCCCTTATTTATTGCAATTTTCATTTTCTTTGTTACATTTTATAAATTTCATACTTTAAGCAGTAATGCAGTACTATATATGTTACCACTTTTGGTAGTTGGAAGCAGTATACGTTCCTAAGGTCAGAAGAAATATTAAATGTAGTTACTTCAGGGTTTATTAGTTCTAAATTTACCAATATTCCAGCACTTCTCTTCTTTCTCATATAATAAGGAAATTTTCGATGATGTGATTGTAAACTCATCTTCAGTACGGAAGTAGTATGGGTTAACTGAAAACGTTGTATATAATAAAGCTGTAGACTAAGAGAACAGCTCCTCTTTCCCGTCATTCTTACTCCATGTCCCCTCTTGCACTCCTTTGATCTCTCTCTGCCCACATATGCCACGTAATCTATTAAAATTTGCATACGAAATGCTTTCTTTATGCGGGCGCTAATAAGTATAAATTCAAATTTGTAATCTGAAACAGTACCACTTTATTAAATCACTTCCCAGTGTTACATATTACATCTTAATGTTTTTGCTGTAAAAAAAAAAAAAAAAAAAAAAAAAAAAAAAAAAAAAAAAAAAAAAAAAAAAAAAGGTTGAAAGTGCGGAGCACTTATATAAGTATTAAGATTGTTCCAAATAAAGTACACGTTCTGTACCAGTCAAGGATTATTGTTTTAAATTTAAAACTTTAAATTCTGCTGGACAGTGTGTATTGCACAACGTAACAATTCCAATTGACAGAAACTACAACCATATGTGTATTATTTCCCTCTGTGATGTTTACATCATTTTTACAACAGATTTCAGTTTTATTTTTAGGGACAGTTGCTGATATTGATACCAACTGAAGCAACCAGAATATCATCAAAGGTTTCTTCTTCTTCCCTAGTTGTACCACTATCGCGGTGTTAGGGGATTCTTGTTCCTCTATCACTTTAAGGTCGGGCCTTAGGAACCGAAGCTTTGGATATGATAGAGAAGCAGGATAGGTGATCAAATGAATGTGTAGTGTTTAACGCCCTCGTTTACTGCATACGTAACCGCAGGCTGGACACTGATGATAGATGAAATGAAGATGTAGCACCGGTGGAATGAGATGGCGGGGAAAACAGGAGATCCCGGAGAAAACCCACCACAGTGCCGTGTTTTCCACCACAAAGCTCACTTTTCGGTTGCCTGGGATCGAACCCGGGCCGCCTTGGTGAGAGTCAAGCGGTCTAACCACTCAGTCACGGCACGTCCTGGATGTGATCAGCTCAATGCCTGGCGTGAAGGTGAAGGAAATGGGTGACAGAATGAGGGCGAGATGAATGATAGGAAAGATGATGCAGGAATTGGAGTGCTGACGGGGAAACCGGAGGACACGGAGAAATACCGCCACAGCGCCATATTGTCCACCAGAAATTTCACTTTGCCTAGGATTGAAACCGGGCCGCCTTGGTGAGAGCCAAGTGGTCTAACCACTCTGCAATGGCGCGGTCATCAACAGTAAGCAGAGAGAAGTATGGGAGAAGTATGTCACAGTTGTTTTTTGGTGAATTACAGTAGCGTGAATTCTCTATAACTTGAGTGTGGTCCTATTTGTTTTGCAAAGGGAACTACAAAGTTTCCAGTTATAGGTACATGACCAACTTGATTCTGTAGGTACATTGGATTGCATGGCATCGTACCGGTTAATCTAGTTCTCCATAGGTTTTTATTTTATATAATGTTTCCAAATTAGGTTGTTATACTGGGTTTATGTCTACACCAGCCTCTTGATGAACTTGTTTATTTTCTTTCTTTTTGTAAATTCAACTTAGGGAGAAACGCTTACTTTTAGATGAAAGGAAAATGGATTTATTAAACAGTGAATGAAAGGCACCATATTTCGGAAACTGCTACCTTTGAAGGAAACATACAGGTACAATAAAAAAGGTTTGTTGTCCTTAATGTAAATGGGGTTGTGGGAAGAAGTTGACTTAAATTCAGCATCAAGTAACTTCCTTTGTCTCATGAAAAATATAGCTGACGCTTTCTAGGCTGATATATCTTTTTATAAATGTTTGCGTTCTAATATTAACGGAATAATCTAAAATGTTATTCATAGGAAGTGAGTAGAATTGAATCTAGCTAAATCTACATTTTCAGGTATATTCAGTTAAAATAAGTGACGTCTGTTTTATTGAAAAGTTTGATGTACTACTATTGTTAGTATTTGTTGATTTATTTCTAACTTCACGTTTTCATTATGTTGTGGAAGTTAATATTTACATGTGCACATGCAAACAACATTTTATTTGAATTCTAAAACTAATTAAATAAATAGGCTGGAAAATGTAACCTTTGTTTTACGGAAGCCATTTTTGGTTGACTGTTACACTTGTGTACCATATTGAAACTGTCTCTATTAATTACCAACAACAATCTATTTAAATATTTCATTCTTACATAAAGTCCTAAACTAATAAAGCTAGCTTTCTATTTCAGCGATTTCATCCTGATAAAAAGCAGGTGAAACACTTGCGTTTACTTACTGTTTATCGGAGCTCTGTACAAGTAGTTATATGAAAATGTGATTAATCTTGAGTACTGATTAAGTTCCTATACCCATCAAATTGTATAGCTCAATCTAATTAATCTATATGCAATTTGTAGCCGCCGACCGCAAACAAAGGATTGGCTGGCTGCCAATCATGTAAGATGATTGCTAGAACCAGATAATAGGTTAGCGGTAGACGAGGTAGAGACAAAGTATTCCATCGCAGGCTTAAACACTTTTAACTTCTCCTTCCCCTTGGTTGTTTGATGAAAAATGTTGAATGCCATCAAAGATGCGATATTAAGATTTCTTCGAAAAAATGTTTTGAGGCGCCTATAATAAAAATAAAACATTTTAAGAAAAACCCGCGAAGGGTATGTGTCTGCAAACAAGAAAACTCGAACGAAAAGTCGATCAAATGCAAAGTTAAGTTCAGGAACTTCCACTTACGCGATAGGTAGACTTTTCAACATTTACGCACCAAAACCTGCCATTCGCGAAAAAAAAAATTATAGTAATTTGTATTTTCTCAGTGTTTAAGGAGTTGTATTAAACTACCATATTTTAAGATATTCTCTTCATTCTACATGATTATGTATAATGCTTAATCGTAAGAGATAAGCAAAACCTTATTACACAAGAATTGCATATCTCGTTTAAGCACACAGTTTATCACTTACTTTTCTGATGTTATCCAGTTCTGGGGTATTTTACGTTGTTTTGAATTTTGAAATTCTTATCCCTTTTTATCGAACCATAAACAACTGGTCGTTTTTTCTAGCAGTATTGAAAGGAACGTGGTATTTCCTTATACCTGTTGTAATATGTATGCGTTTTGTTTCACTAGGCTCGTGGCAGGAACAGATGTATTATTTTATCTTGACAGGAATCCTGCGCGGTAGGGATGAGTAGCAACTGTGGTGGGGATAGTGCAGCTATCTCCACAATGCGTACCACTCGTAATTTTACGAGAGGGGAGAGCGATGCATAAGGTGTCTAAAAACAAATTTCATTCTCGAAGCCAGTTTTGCAGCTCTTATAAACTGAGTTGTAATTCTTACTATGGTAGTGGCCCAAATGACCTTGTTGTCGACGGGCCCTAAAACACCACACACACACACACACACACACACACACACACACACACACACACACACACACACACACACACACACACACACACACACACACTATGGTAGTAATCTCCACACATTTGCTGGATCTTAAATGGTACATAGGCATTTGGAACAAAACCCTGTTCTCCGCCAGCAGGCATGATAAACAGACGGCCTTTCATTATCGCTACAGAGTCCCTGTAACGTATTTCACTCCAGGCATATGGTCCAGTATGTGCTGTATTTATATAAGTTTCTTCCATATAAACTTCACTTCGATATCTCCGAATATGTCGTAAATACTTAAGCCTTTTTGCACGTATGGTGCGATGTTCGATTAAAATTTGTCTGTCACGCTCAGTGTTTTTTTTTTTTTTTCAAATAATCCTATGTTCAAAAGAACACTTCTTAATGTTCAGACACTGCCTTGGAAGTCAGTAGAAATTTTAAGCTTTATAAGCACGTTCTTCAAAGTTGGTGTTTGTTTTTCTGTGTTTTAAAAATTATTCATAGTTGGCCTAACTACTTCTGAATTAAAACATCCAAATTAGATTTTGTGCATGTTCTTAATCTTTGTTTACTGGGCATAGAGAAGGACGTTGTTGCACTAGCACCAATGGCTTTTCTTTCCTTAATAACTCTCCTAAACTGCTTTCAGACAAAACTGTTGCCTCAGATACGCTTCCCCAGATTTTTATAGCTGATCCAGGCAATTGTTCGTTTTTTATAAATCTATAGATATTTGTTGTTACTTCTCGTGTTTTTAAATGTAGCACTTTATTTCCTAATGTGCTGCTAGGAGGCGTCATTTATAAATGCTCTCTTGGAACCAGGAGACAAGCACATTTTGAAACAAGCTGTAGTATTACCGAGTAACACTGCACGTGTTTAGTTGCTCGCAACTGGTACGCAACTGACCTGCCCTCCCCTCCAGTTGCAACTGTTCTGAGGTGGACTCGTCCAGATACCACTGCGCATCGTTCTGCACTTTTCAAGATAAAAAATTACATCTGTAAATACGTACGAGGACATCAACAAAGATTGAGACTGATTTTTTTCACAGATGTTTATTACTGCAATTCAATATTTACATGACTTTTTCAAAAATCGGCTTCAATTCTCTTTTTATAGCGCCTCTGCCAGTCCTTGAACACGTGCTGCAGACCATTCTTTGTCAGGTCCTTGATAATCGCCTCACTTTTCTTGAGCACTGCTTCAGAGTTCTCAAATCGAATACCCCTAAGCTTTACCTTTAGTGATGGGAATAAAAAAACGTCACAGGGTGTAAGATCGGGGCTATAAGGTGAATGAGGTACACAGGTTACGTTGAATTGAGCCAGAAACTGCATGACTTGATTTGCGACGTGAGGCCGTGCATTGTCTTGATAAAGTCGCCACCCAGTCTGGGAAAGCTCTGGTCGTTTCTTTGTAATGTGCTTCCTCATTGTAGCCAATACTGACGTGTAGTATGCTGCTGTAACAGTAGTGTGGGTGGGGGACTGCATGCTGGTAAATCATTCCATTACAGTCAAAAACTCTGATCATCACTTCCCCTGCAAATGGAACAACTTTTGCCTTTTCTGGTGTTGGAAAACCTGGCGATTTCCACACTTTGCTGGCTTGTTTTCCTTCAGGATCATAATGATGCAACCATGACTCATCGCCGGTGATAATCGAAGCTTAGATGTATTCGATTTGAGAACTCTAAAGCAGTGCTCAAGAAAAGTGAGGCGATTCTTAAGGACTGGCAGAGACGCTACTGTTTTGAAACAGAGTATGTAAGCATTGAATTGCAATAATAAATATTTGTGAAAAAAATCAGTCTGCCTTTTTTGATCAGCCCTGTATCATGTGATCAAATTTTGCTTCTAAAACCCTAAAGTAGAGATGACAAACCGTATACTCCCTGATAGTAGTATGTATTAGTTAAGTTTCATGACTTCAAGCGTTATTTGACATATAGTAATCCTGCATCAAGCCAACCGCTAACAGCAGTGATTCTGGTATGAGTCTGTTTAATATTTCCATACTTTATGTATTTCTGTGTCTACGTAGAAAACACATGATACTCTTCTGTGCGAAAGCCTAGAAGAATGTAAAAGATGCTTGTTGATTCTGTCAGCAACGTTACCCTAACAGGTACAACCCAGCCCACACTATGTTTCATGATTGGACAGGCGTTGTAAGCAAAGAAGGCTAACATTCTAACAAACACCATTGTGTGCATCCGCAAACATGCCGTATTCCAAATTTTGCACTTTTCCTATGAGTTCAATAAGGCAATGCACAAAATATATTGAAGTCGATGACAGCTTTCTGAGTGCCTCAGCAATTGATTAAAATGTTATCCCTTTACTTAGAGTACTTTAGTTGTAATTTGACTTCTTTTCTATCTTTTGTCTTACGTCATACTCAATATTTCAGAGACATTAGTAGTTAAAGCGTTTCTGGACATGAGTTTATTAACAAAATATCACATGAAATCCATACACTACCACGTTTAATCATCATTTATTCATTCCTGTTGCATCAAGGAACTATAGAAATAATACTGTTACTTATTATACCCTCCTTATATTTTACACATATAAACAAAATTTTAAAAAGGTGTTGTTTAATATCTCTACACGCTAAAATAACCTATTTATAAACAGTTATTTGATTTTAGTAACAGTATAGTTGTAACATGAATTTTCAGTCTTTGAAACAGATATGATAATTTTGGAAATGAAATTGCACTATTTGTCTTATTTGTTTCTTTATCTGCTTCTGCTTTGTGCTTTTACTGCACTTGTTATAGCATAGAAGAGTTAGGAGTTTAAACCTTTGCTGCTAGTATATCTTCCAGGCGTCAACAGAATTGCTGTGCTAACTAAAAGACAAATGTGAATCTTTCCCTTCGCATTAGTGATTACCAACAAACTTTACTTAAAATACCTACTGGATATTGTTTTCGTACCCTTCTTGAAACGACATCTGCTTCTCCATATTTTGTAAAGAAAAAACAAAAGAGAAAAATACATTGAGATAATAATTTATGACGTTTACTTTAACCTGGATAGAGTAATGGATATTTACATTACTATACAATAAGCTTAAATCAGGGAAACAAACAATATTTATAAAAAAGGATTTTTGGGAAATTCTTCAAAAATATAATTTTTTTTATTCATCTTAAGCTTCCGCCGATGTACTCAGTTTTCTCAGCACGAATAATGAGAGAGGTACCTCATCAATGTTTTATTGTTTATTTTAAAGCAAATATTTCATTACAAATAAAAGAATAGTAAAATTTGTATCATTACTGTTAAAAATTGTGAGTATAGGTTCTGTTTTTTAATTTATTTTGACCATAAGATACGTTGAAAAGCTTATTTAGTTATAAAAATATAACTATTTAAATATGCACCTATTTCATATAAAGCTTTTTTTCGGAGTACATGGAGCTTAGAGTTACCCGACATTCGTCTATCAGGATAAGGGAAAACCCCGGAAAAACCTTATCCAGGTAACTCGCCCTAACCGAGATTCGAACTCGGGACCTCTTGAACGTGAGACAGACATGCTACCACCACGCTACCGAGCGGGCATTAGATATAAAGTGTAGATAACAAAACGACATATATTGGTTTAGGAGTAGCATATGTAGCTCCATTCGAGAGGTCGCTGGTTCAACTTTCATGTGACGACCAATCTCATGGTTTCCCTGAATCCTCAGAAAAATCATTAGGTTGGATGTTGAATACCATATTCCTAAGAACCAATTAAAGAGAAAAAGAAAATATAAATAAAATATATATAGTTTACAGAGGGAATTATGTATCTAAGGCCACTTATAGCAAATTACCTTATTATACAGCACATGAAGGCAAATTACTGAACTATGCAATTACATTTATCCACTGAATGACTGAGTACACCCAAAGAAGGTCTAGCAGTTTAACCTTTAAAAACGTCTTATTTAAAATCAAATAAGAATAAAGTGGGTGATATGTGAAAAAAAGAAACTGCAGCACTAAAACCATCTGTAAGCAAGTTGTTCAAGCAAGTGGCACAGAAGGGTTATTACACCACTAAGACATTCCATTTGGCATATATCTACTTCTATGAACCAACGATCTTATAAGTGCCGTTACGTATGAGTGACGTTATATGAAATTAACAAATTACTGATTCACAAAAGCACAAACCATTTCTAATGAAACTTATGTAATATCTTTGTACAATAAATCACTGAACTATGAAAACAGACAACGTTACTGAATATGACACATTTGACCTTTCTTCTTCGGTAGGCAGCAAAAACAAACTAGTGCTAAAATTGGCATGCAGTAATATGAATTACCTACAAAGTAGAGCTCACATCTAGGTAAACAGTAGTGCCATTACTAGCAGGATTAAGAGACATTCTCTGAGAGAATGTGTCACCTGACCAGAGACGAAAACATGGAGGATAACGAGGAGATTCCCTCTTCCCCCTCTAAGAGTTACATTTAAATTTAAAAAATGTTATTGCTTTATGAAATTAAACCTAATAGAATATATTGTCGCAGCGACTTGCACAAAAGGTTCTGCGCAGAGCGATAACGTACGTATAGTGTATCACGGATATAAGGAGCTGCCTAAGCAGATAAACATAGCGCGGAGATAAAAGGCATGCCAAAACAGACCTTGGTAGATTGTAATTGTGTAATTATGCCACTGTGAGGATTGTCCAAAGTGTATTTCTACGGAAATAAAGAACTTTTTGAATTTCTGCAACTCGGACTTTTAATTCTACGAACCCACAAAGTCACAATATAGATATTTCACAATACTGCATCAATTTTAGCCAAATAAAAATTTAAAGACTATTTACTGAGAAAATCCCAATTTAGCTAACTTCCAAGTCCACCTTTATTTAATATTGTGAAGAATATGGTTACAAATGAAATGAAACATGAACTTATATTCATTATGGGGATACAAAAGGATAGCATGGTCTGTTATTCAAATGATGTTGTGGTGGATGTGAAGGTCTGCCTCTCTAGTGTGATGGAAGCGTGTCTACTTCAGTCATATCAATCCTGCCAGTGGAAACCTATATTAGTCAAAATACTTAAAGGTATCCGTTATTTTTGTCTTGTTTAGACATAAATATCCTCCCCATCTTGAACAATAAGGCATTCATTTTTCTTGACATTTATGTTCATCCAAATTGTTACATAGTGCATGTAATTTCTTAAACTTATACCCAGCTGTTTCTTCAGTTCTGGGCTCAAGTGATCATTGGAAAATAACAGAGCCTAAGGTTTTCCAATTTATCCAAACAAGATAGACCTTAAAGATGAAAAATTTAATCTCGTGGAATTCTTGAATGCTTCAAAAATCACAGAAGGAGTAGCAAGTGAATACATTGTGTTTTGCTTTTATTTAGAAAAATGATTATAATACACTGGTGGTTAAGCATATTTCACGGTGCACAGCCAGCAATTTACGAATAGTATCAAATATACGTAAAATCTCGGTAGATTCATGAAATTTCACATTAGTATAGGATGTGCTTTAGACACAGGTTACATAATTACCGTAACCCTTCTGAAGTATAAGCTTGGAATGTACAACTGGTCCTTCACAGATACGCCAGATGTGCGCATTTTTTTACCGTCGAGAGTATGCAGCTGCATTCAAGATTGAGATGATTCACAATAGGTGGGACAGCATGAAAATCGGATTTAACGTGTGGGAGTTATGCATGAATAACCTAAAAATTGAAAACTAAGTCGAATTTACATGGTTTAAGAATGCTGCAATACCGCAGTATTTTATAAGCCCAGGTTTATCAGTAGGATCCGGAAGTTGCTGACCTAAAAATTCTCTAACAATAAGCTATAAATGCCCTTAAAATATAAAAAATGCACATAAAATTAAAAAAAAAATTACCTAACAAAAGTTAAAAATTTATTTCAAAGTAATAAATTAATAACTGTCACAAATAATGAATATGGTTCGAATAACCACATTTTAAAATTAACTTTCTTAGTAAATAATTAAATTATTGCTACTGAATAATAAATTCAAAATTCATCAGATCATTTTCAATTGTATAAAATATGAAAAAATAACTTACTGTACCCATTAGCCAAAGCATACTTGCTCAGCGTTGCAGAACACCACCATGGTCATCTTCAAGTCATCAAAAGTAAAGGAACGGCGGTTGTCAGCTAAAACTGCTTTATACTTTCAAATTTCAAATTTTGGGCAAAAAAGCCGTATTCATAGCTTTAAAAATTTCTGGAACCTAAAGTTATTGAGACACAGAGAAACCTAGGGCAAATTCAAAAAAATGCATATAGTGGGAACCTATTAAAATATTAGACCAAAGTTTGTTATTTTGTATCAAGGTGATGTAATCAAAAATAAATAAATTTGACCATATTTTCCAAACTATCAAAGTGAAATTGACAAAATATGGGTTGTATCATATTTGTACTAAGTTATATCTGTGGTATAAATCTTAAAAAGTTAGCGTTATTAGTTCAGGATTTCATATTTTCAGTCATAGGAATCCTTAAATAGGTAAACCAGAGAGAGAGAGAGAGAGAGGGAGAGAGAGAGAGAGAGGGGGGGGGCAAAATAGTAAAGGGGCATACTACGATGGGCCAGTGAAACCACCGCACGCAGACCACTGTAGACCTTCATGGTATAAGAGAAATCATCCCAACATTCACTTACCAATCAATTAAAACCAAGAAAAACCCACCGCCAGAGCAGCAGTATCCAGGAATCGAATCGGAGCTTGTGACTCGGGGAGCCAATTAGTTTTTTCACAAAACCTAATCTCTTATACGAGGGTTGTTCAATATAATTTTTTACGGTCATAATTTTGCGCACCACAATTCAATCCTATTATATTCTGTTAGCTTAATGTGAAACAAACTCGCCGTAGTAGTTTCATTGTTAGTACTCCTGTTTCCAGCCTATGAGAACCAGGCAAGTTCAGACATATTCAGTATCTTCTATCGCTGCAATGGAGGTAACATGGAGTTAAAGTTAATGTTAGAGGAAGATCCGGAGTTGCTTCCAAACGTAATCTCTGCTAATGAAACTTGGCTACATCATTTTCATCCTAAGAGCGAACAGCAAAGCTCAGTGTGGAAATCTCCTTCATCACCAACCTCCAAAAAAGCAAAAGTGGTTGCTTCTACTGGGAAAGTTATGGTCATCTCATTCTTTGATATTCATGGAATGGTTTATCAGCATGTTGTAACTGCACACACATCAGTATTTGGACAATACTACAGGGGTGCCCTGAAAACATTGCAAGTCCATATCAGGCTGAAAAGACCAAATTTCCATGAAGCAAGCTAGAGGCTGCACCACGATAGTGCGCGGCCGCATGTTGCCAATGTTTTTGTTGAATATCTTGCAAAAATCAACGATAAGTGCATCCCTCACACTCGCTATAGTCCGGATTTAGCCCCATGTGACATTTTTCTATTCCTTAACTTGAAGAAACGCCTTCGTGGGAGGCATTATCCATCATCAGAAGCAGTAGTGAAGGCTGCGGAGGCAACTTTGAAGGATGTCTAAAACAAATGTTTTCCATCATGTAATTTACCTGCTCCAACAGTTAGTCATAGCGGACGATGAATGAAGTGGGTGAAATGATGCTCAATGCGTCCGGAGTCCATGGAGCTTAGTTACCCGACATTCGTCTTTCAGGATAAGGGAAAACCCCGGAAAAAACCTTATCCAGGTAACTCACCCTGACCGAGATTAGAACTCGGGACCTTTTGAACGTGAGGCAGATATGCTACCATCTACGCTACCGAGGCGGGCAGCATGTCTTTGAAGACTAGCAGAAGCGCTGGGACAAGTGCATCGCTTTCAGGGGAGAATATTTTGAGAAGGACCATCAAAATTATGAGGATGAGTAAAGGTACGTTGTCAAGAAAATATTGTGATCAAACCTTATTGAACAGCCCTCGTATATTTCCCACTGTGTGTGCTTCAAAATGGATGCAAGTATTAATTTCGTTTTACTGAAAGCCATGATTTGTTGTATTACAGTTTATCAATATCTCTTATATAGGCTTATCAGCACTGGTTGCTATTTATTTCTCCTTTTAGCTGCTAATATCATTCATGCCAAAAGGATGAAATGTGCTGTAATTCATGCAGTTAAGGATTTCATCACATGAGTAGAAAGACCAATCATAAACGTGAACTAAACTTGACTCCCTCCAGGCGTTCAAGCACTTAAACAATTATCTGATGGATAATCATCTGTAAAATTACCTTATAATGGAGAAGCATCTGCACTTCTGACTTGCCACTCTGCACTATCATATTAATTTAGCTCTCTTTACAAGTTCTGGAAGAAGTTCACATACTCTAGCATACTTTCACCTATCCATTACATCTTTGGACTTATTCATCACCATCAATATAGGTTTTCAGCCCGAATATAGTACTCACTATCAGGTTACAATTATCTCACGAGGAAAGTATTCAAGTCACTAGAGAAATATGAAAATTTGCTTCTGGATTCGTATCAGATCCTCGATTCTAATAGCGATTGGTAAGTGCTCGTTGACCGTTGCAACTTTGGGTATTGTATCTTAAAGATAAGTCTTTTGCCCAAACAGACACAGATTTCTTGGGTCGTGACAGTAAAAATGTCCAGTAATATGGCAGAAACCTATGGTCATAAACACAGGTGCACTACATCTCATTAGCTTTGTAATGTGATTAAATAAGAAAAATATCACCAGCTGCTTCTTTAATAATGTTAAATATGCTTTGATATTAAGTTTTAATTATATCCGTAAAGGACATTCTTGCACAGAAGGACATTTGTTACATTCCGCATAGCTGAATCGTCCAAGTGGTTTGCTGTGAATGCTACAAATTTGTAGCCGATACACATTTTTGTGAAATGGAGATGTGTTAATTCCTACAAATCTGTTGATTGGTAAACCTGTAGTATCACGCGGTCAGTTGCTCACACCGACACGCTTACAGTCGGGGAACGAACATTCTAGTATTATACCCGACACTTCTACCACTTTTACACTATCCATGGTCTCAGAAATAAAACGTAAGTACTATTAATTTTTGCACTTTTGCCAGATAAGAAATGGCTGCTGACTACATTATAAAAATCCACAAAATATGACCAAAAATTACTATCATAGAAATAAGCATAAATATCACCAAAGGACTGGAAAAGTGAGAAACATGACTTTTAAGACATTATAAAAATTCCATAATTTTCAAAAGATAACATGTATATGTATTTTTAATTACTATAAACTGAGATTATAGACTTCATTAAAAGTATGACAGGTTATAGGAATCCAAACCTTAGTTATTACCAACTGTTTGTACCAGTGTTACGTCTATGCTTCAGTACCTGTATTTGGCAATTGGATGTTATATACATCCTGTACAAGTCTCGAATTTCAAAAGTATGATATATAGACGACTTTTCACCAAGATATTGGGATTTGGATGATAGGTTAGGTGTCGCTTTATATATTGTACCTATTGCTCTGCTCCATGCTCCTCAATACATTTTATAAATAATCTTTGTAGACATTTCAGAAGAAGTGTATTGGCTAAGAGAAGAGTTGAATAAATAAATTTTTTTCCTCCACTTAATCAGCTTTAGTCTCTACGTGACCCTATAGAAGTTTAACCAAAATTATTTTTGGAAAAACCTTACCTTTGTAAGCTGATTGGAGCTCTTTCAATATGCATTTCAATAATTTAAGTCAATTCAGTTACAGTTGCCACAGTCTTTGAAGGACCTAAATGCAATTATAAGAATAGAAAAAAGACGAATAACTTGCAGCAATAAATTAAACCTAACGGTCTCGTAGTGCACCTCAGTACCTTACGAGCAGTAATCCAGTCAACCAAGTGGAACTTCATAATTTTAAATATATACTAAACTTTTACTTTTTAATTTACAGCAAATTCTTCACGCTTACATATGTGACTTCATGGGTTGATTGAATCAAAAGTCTTGTTTGCAAAAATTTAAAACTCTTTATTGCTGTAAACAGTAAACTTGTACAACTCTTGTAACAGTAAAAAGACGTGACATACACAAACGGCAGTCTTCAAGGTCGTCTTGTTCCCCGTCTCACGTAAACGCACAAAAGAATAAATACTACGGTACAACTGACAATTAAAACACCACTGCAACTACACAACTCAACTAAACTGACTGATTCTCAACTTTGCCGCTATATACCTATACCTCCCAGCCATTGTTCTAGAATGCAGTATACCTCTCGATAACAATCGCGACAACAGCGGGAAATTCCAGACTTCTGTCTGTCTGTCTGTCTCTCTCTCTCTCTCTCTCTCTCTCTCTCTCTCTCTCTCTCTCTCTCTCTCTCTCTCTCTCTCTCTCTCTCTCTCTCTCTCTCTCTCTCTCTTGGCAAGCTTCCAGCTGGCGCACCACTATCTCTTTCCTACCCACGCGTGCCGGCACTGGCTTGTCACAACTCTAACGTAACAATGCGATCGGTGCCAATATATATATATGTGTGTGTGATCGAAATATGATCGAAAATGAGCTAGGAATGGCATTCTGTTAAGATTCTTGGTTGTAATATGATGCTGCTTTTATTTTCTACCAAAACTGAACACGTCATGTCTAAATGTGTATTTAAAGTTCTATTTTTACATCAAAACTTATGTTCATTAAATTGTAGTCCGATGTTCATTTTATCATGCATATTCCAAAATTTTACAATTTACCACTTTTGGCTACATTTATTTGTCTTTACCTTGTTGCTATCTTGGCTTACACGACAGCCTGGTCTCAAGCCCTGCCAGGTAGCTCTTAACCTCCAAGCCCCCTGGTTCCTTAATTAGTCCCATTCTTCCCCCTCATCTTCCTTTCTTATATTCTTTATATTTCTGTCCCATTTTCTTTTACTTTCTGCAAGCACTCACCAATACTTCTTACCTTCTTTTCCTCCCTGCCTGTTAACATTTTTATAGCTACTGTCCTCAGCTCTACTTTCTCCCATTTTTCCTTCCAAACCTTTTTTTCTCCACATTGCAGCCTCCTCGCATTCTGTTACATAGTGTTCTATGCTTTCTTTTCCCACACACAATTCACAAATTCCCTTTTCCCTACCTCTTATCCCTCTTAGAAAGGTTGTTCCTGTTCTCATCCAAGCTAGCCCTTCTCTCTCATGCCTATTGCAGTAATCTACATATGCCCACACAACTGCCCTTCCCGGTAGCATGGTGGTAGCATGTCTGCCTCACGTTCAAGAGGTCCCGAGTTCGAATCTCGGTCAGGGTGAGTTACCTGGATAAAGTTTTTTTCGGAGTTTTCCCTTATCCTTCAAAATGAATGTCAGGTAACTCTTAAGTTCCATGGACCCTGGACTCATTTGAGCATCATTTCACCCAATTCGTTGACCATCCGATATGACTTAACGTTGGAGGACGTAAATTGCCAAAAAAAAAAAAAAGAGTAATCTACATATGCTTCTCGTCCCCAATTTCTTTAGTTGCTTGTAAAATTGTAATGATTTCATATTTTTTAAACTTACCCATATTTCCTGTCTTTCTATATCTTCTATTCTGCATTTTACTAATTTACCCACATCGCTTGTATTCCTTTCCTCTAATCTCCATATATCTCCCATTCCTATTTTTGCCATAATTCCTCCTATCTCTGCCCACCAACTATTTGAATTCACTAATATTTTCTGCTGTATCATGCATAATTTTATAATTTCCCCTTCTTTGGCCAAACACCTGTATATAAAGATTTTATTATTCTTTCAAAAGTTAACATGTCCAGTATAATTTATCGCACAGTCAATTTTTTGTTTTCCTAACTGAACATATCCACTTTTGGAATTTTTCACTTTGTCATATGCTTTCTTTCCCTGAATTTTTTGACACGTACTTAATGACATTCTATCCCCTATCTAATGAAGGTTTAATGTGTTTTTACTCCGTCAGTTTGTGCCAATTAGTTCTCGTGTACGCTTTAGGTTTCAGTAGCAGTGCAGACATTCTTAATACGTCAGCTGCTCATTGAGGTGAAAGAAAGTGAATTTTGAAAAGTGCAATGGAAGAAACAATCGTAGAAATTAATCGTGGTGCTAGGAAGAGAAGATCGAAATCGGGAACCAAATTGAGAAGCCAAAAGAAAGTAGCTGCTGATCCAGAGCCTAGAATAACCCAGCTCAGCTGTTTGCATAGGTCATGATCTTAGAATACTACTTAATATGTTGCTTTCTTGAGAAATTCATGAAGTATTATACCATTACCTGTCCTTGCTCTCCTCACTTAGTTTAATGTTTAGAACAGTAAAGCAATCAGTGAATAATATAGAAATGAGCATTTTAGTTTTCACTGGCAAGACATTTTTGTAACAAAACTTAACATGTCCAAAAATCTTTAGCCATCAATTTAAAAACTAAAAGTACTATATATATGGTTTTTAAGTATATGATTAAGAATTCTTAAAGCTCCATGTGCAGCCTTATGCCAAAAAAAATAAAAAATTTTAGCATGGATATACGTTTTTATTCATTTCCTGATTATTTTCAGTGATGGACATACATGTCCAGTTTTGGAAGAAAAAAAAAAGTACGTCAATTGTCAAGCGATGGGTTTGAGTATTTCATCGCGTAGATGAATGTAAATGAGATGACAAACCTTGAAGCAATTGACAGCACATTAGAAACAATAAACCATTAAAGAATTATAGAAGATATTACATCAATTTACATAAACAATTTACAAGCTAGCCTTAACGTTACGGAATATACTGGCTCGTAATTTGCTTATACTAAGCACTGTTTCAGAAGGGAATGTTAGGTGAATTTACACCAAAATAATAATAAAAAAAGTACAGGAGGACATTCTCTTGACCGCAGAGTCAGGTTATTGTGTACTGCTGGAGGTGAAAAGCAGTAATCTCCATGATTATGATTATTATCCAAATACCTCTACTTGTGCCGATATTGACAGCTACACACCTGTACAGGCGGTAAAGTGGAAGGTCGGCAGATTTAAACAAACCACAAGTAATGCCTTTCCCTGCAGGGTGTGATTGCACTACACCACGCACATTTTTAAGTCGCTCCTTTTAAGACAAAAAAGAGGTTATCTGCTTCACGTTTCAAAGTATGCTGATAAAGTATTTGAAACTTCGGAACTAACACGATTTAACAACCAAATATAAATCCATGTCTCTTTAGTATTATAGCTTAAGCTTCCAATGCATGAGATTCGTATGACTTGTACATTTGGCGTGCAAAAATCTGAACCATTTAGGGAAATTTATTGATTATAATCCTTGTTGAGGCCCAGGGTTAGTAATAGCATAATGAAAAGAAAATCTACGCATTTGTGTGTTTATTAATAAAACTATAAATTATAATACAGTGCGATCCATATAAACCTGAACCATTTCAGTACGCTATAACTTCTGAACCAACAATAGGACACACGTGCAACTTTGGGAGAATTCAATACAATTGGGAGATTACATTACACTGTTTACATCTCCGAGAAAATGTTGGAAGTGTCCTCCACCAGCGCCTATACATGTTTGAACTCGTGTCACCATATTCTCTGAAGTTTTACGGAGAGTATCCTCGCCAATGTTACTTATTTCGGTTTGAATGGATTCCTTGAGAACATCAATTGTCCGTGGCCTATTCTTGTACACTATTTTTAGATATCCCCACAAGAAAAAAATCGGTGAGGTTATGTCGGGGGATTTGGGGGGCCATAGACCTTTTGAGATTATTCGATTTATCAAAGCGACTGGTTATAAGCTCCATGGTGTCACATGCTCCATCTTGCAGGAAATAACCTCTCAATTCGATATCATCACCGTAAAACTTCAGAGAATATGCTGAGACGAGTGCAAACATGTATAGATGCTGGTGGAGGACACTTCCAACATTTTCTCTGAGATGTAAATAGTGTAATGTAATCTTCCAATTGTGTATTTTATTCTCCCAAAGTTGTACGTGTTTCCTATTATTGGTTCAAAAGTTATGACGTAATTGAAATGGTTGAGGTTTATATAGGTCGCACTATATTTTGTGTACGTGTTATTATACTAAAAGTTAATGGAAATAGCAGTTGCTGAAATTAATAAATGTTTCTAAATAGACCTATTCTTAATAACCTTTCCATAGGAATGATTCGTTTCTACGAGATGTCATACAGTTCGGCAGTCTTTGCCACGCTACATCCCTTTTCAATGAGTAGGGTAACCTAACTTTGTCTTAACATCTACATCAAAATCAACTCTGGATCCGGATATTGAAACTGTTGTCCAGTTATTAACTCGTTATTAACGTTATTAACTCAGCTTCTTTTCTGTCTGGTGTAAGTTTTGCAAAAACTTCTCAGTGAGTTGACATAGTTTAAACATAGCTCAGAACTGGAAGAAAATGCCATCTTAACTCGATTTCTTGTTTGCTTGAACAAATGTATTCAAACAATAAACACGATATTGTAACTTGGAACATATTTCAAATTGAATAACAGCAATATAGATATAAAAACAATATGACATGCACAAATTTTAACCGTTTGAAACGTATTAAAGATTGAAGAATTAAGGATCTGGCATAAATTTGTTTTAATATTTAAACAAAAATCTTATCAAATTAATTTTGCTTGCTTTATTTTATTTTTTAGGATAATAACAATGTACAGACCTGAATTATTATCGATAGGTAGGTACAACGATTTTCTAGTTCAGATATGATTAGGTGAAGAAAAACTGAAGTAAATCTAAAATGGCTGGCCGAAAGCTCAGTGGGTAGAGCACCTGCATGCCGAGCTAGGGGTACCGGGTTCGATTCCCGGGAGTGGTGGTGGGAGTTTTTCTCCGACCAAGGTAATTCCTCATTTTGAATGAGAGTGCGAATGTGTGCGTGATCTAATGATTAAAACCCCAACGAATACGAGTTAATACCTTCGATATTTTGCAAAGGAGTACGGCTGCCGATATGACCACTGAAGTTAAAGGTGGGGTATAAATTGAGGGGGGAAGAAAAGAAAAGAAAAAACTAAAATGTGCCCATATGTTTTTCATAGTCTCTGAAATGTACAAAATCAACTCTTAAACTTTCACATGCAAGAGATTAAAACGCAGACTATAATATAAATAGAAAAGCAAATGAACTTCGCTTTTAAAACGACTAAAAAGTATAAAATAATTTATCCTGGCCTCATTCAGCTTCCTTAGGTCTCACAGATTGTCTTGACAATTTGATGTAATGAAGTTTTAATAACAGTGAAAATCTTTTAAGATTTAAAATGAAAAACATTTGGCGTATGTAGGTAATACATTACTGAGCATGAATATTTCAGCTAAAATCACTGAATATTTTAATGCACTGGAAATATGAGCTGTCATTTGTCAGTTCATAGGAGATATTTGTCATTTTTTCTTTTCACAGAGAACATAACATCATTTACTTATTGGTTTATTTTCTCTCTCGTACTCTTTAACCTGGACGTAGAGAGAAAATAAGTGTTGAGTAGACTCCAGTGCTAGGAAACCTTATAGAAGAAACAGACGAATGCAGCTATATCACCTTGAAATTTTGCGTCTATTCCTAATTCGTGACAATTGTAGTATTCATAGAAAGGATTAACGCTTATTTTCCATATAAGTTTGAATTAACCATGCTAACATTGCTTCGTTTCATAATAACTCACTAAATAGGTAATTATTTAAAGGTTACTCTCATACTTCTTTCATACCACGTGTATAACCAAACCTATGTGATGTCTCTACGACCTAGACCTAACAAATTAGTCGAATTACTGGGTATGTAGTATTTGTAAGAACAAACAGTGACATATATATATATATATAATTTAAAACACTTCTAATCATGGGGACATGCCCACCTCGGTAGCGTGGTGGTAGCGTGTCTGCCACACGTGGGGAAATTCAATCTCACTCATGTTTAAAGACTCTTTGAAGGGTAGAAAATTATCCCAAATGAATAAAAATGTACACCCTGGCCAGTAATCGAACCTAGGTCCTCCAGTTGAGAATTCAGCTAACAGTCAGTTAGTTGATCGTTTTTGTGCACAGATTCAATTTTCGTTAAGTATGGTTAAGGGAGCTTCAGTACATTAAATAATGAAAGAACATACGTTCTCTTTGAAATAGGGCAGCATAACCTTCCCTAAGAACATATTTTGAAAGCGGGAAAGCGTAGCGAATCTCTCTCCTTGGAGGGCAGAGTTGTTTCATCCCCTGCTATTGTCGTCCGTAACTGACGCCCGAATCGTATTGGGGATCACGTTAATCGATTTGTTTTGCCAGGGAGAGGCTGGCGGATTACACGCGTTTGGAAGGGGATTACAAACCCCTAACGATATTCATTGCAGGATTTGTTGTAGGGATCACTCTCAGGGGTTGTTGATATGCTTTTAATGACCAGCGCTGTAAATGGGTGAGGAGAGGGAATTAGTTCTGGATCAACAGAACTAGCACTAGATGTTTGCTCCAGATCTACAATCACTTCCAGTTATGATATTCTTCTCAAAAAAGGAACACAACACACTGAATATAATATGCTTCTATTATTTTGCGAAAAATAGAAATAACAGATGACTTTTTGGATAAGTATGTTATTAGGTACATTTATGAAATTCCATAAAACCTACTCATCTTCATTCTATCATAGATCTCCGTGCAAACCGAGCGGGATAGCTCAGACTATTTCGTCTGTGGCCCGCATTCGGGAGCTGTGGGTTCGATTTCCGTGGGGTTAGATTCGAGGATATTCCCGGGTCGCCAGGTGAATGCTGGGTAGGTTAATTACTTCCGCCGAATTTCCTCTCCCTTCTTTCATCTGCATTATCATTTCATATTTCTCATTTGATGGTCTCTTACAGGGCAGAAGTGTCGGTGGGTGTCTCAGCGTTGCATGGCAGGATGATAGGATCTTGGTAAACTTACTCCTCCCGTAGGGCGGTCTCGGGTTTGGTGAGGCCGTTCCCGCACCACATAAGGGTGCGATGCTGATTGTGCTGTCCTGTCGAGGAGTTTCCAACTTGTAAAACGTAGGGACCCTGCCCTCAACACTGTCGTGGCTCTTTGGCACGACTGCCTTCCCTCTCCTCTCGCCTCATCCTTCATGCTGAATTCCAGTCGTGGTATAGTCCAGTTCAGTCCTCCGTGCAAGAAGTCCTTTGTTAACCTTCTCCACTTTCTCCTTTTAGCTTTTCTGTTTGTCTGGACATGAATGAATGGAAGTAAATGGGTTGAGTCCTTTTGGTCCCTTGCACGTAGGCCGCATGTTGGGCCCATTGTGCCCCTCTTACTGGAGTGCTTATCAAGTCCCGTGACCTCGAAAAGGGACAGGATAAGTCTTGGATGAGCACTCCTTATATCATCTGGTCTGTTTGAGTCCAGAATAAAGTGTCTAAGTGTAGCAACTGCTTCACATTCGCACAAAATATGTAGAGAAGATCCATCCTCAGCACAGCACCTCCTGCATGTTGGGTTTACACTAAGCTTCATCACATGCAGGTGTCTCTTTAGGGTGTTGTGCCCTGTCAACAGGCCAACAACAGTTCTAAGTTGTACCCGATTACAGGTTAGCAGAATCCTGCTGTTTTTGCTAGGTCCCTCAACCATAGACCGAGCCTGCCTAGCTACGGTAAGATTACACCATGAAGTGCCATGTTGAAGTGATACCCAATCAAGGATCTCAAATCTGGCCCTTCTCTTCTGGACAGGTTCTGGACGTTGGCTGAGTCCTCCCTGGCTAGCCTATCAGCTACTTAATTTCCTCTGATCCCAGCATGCTCAAGAACCCAGCAGAGCTGTACTGGTCGGTGAGAACAGAGAATATTCAAGGTCTCTTGGCACTCTTGTACCAACTTAGACCTTGTTCTGCTAGCACATAGTGTCTTCAGAGCAGCCTGGCTGTCAGAACAGATACTAATCCGACCATGTAGCCAAGGCATCCCTAAGATGTGATAAACACTGGACATATAGGTAAATATGTATAATTTTGCTAGTTTCTTCAGCTTTTCTAGGAATAAAACGAACGTGATGGTTTCCCGTTGCTTTTCTCATATAATGCATTACTTAGAACATGCTTTCCCTACGTGCTCATTCAAATAGATACTTTCCTTAACTAGATGTTAAAGTGAAAACTTTAAATCACTTAAAGCCATTTTAGTTATCATTAATAACGCTACCATCTTGTGACGCAAAAGACAACACCCGTGGAAATATTTTTCCTTTGATTAACACAGATACTTACTCAAGATCATGAACTCATCGTCCTATTATAATTTAATAATATTCAGACCTAGCAGAGCTGAAAAATATTAGATTTTGCACAATTGTTTTTTCTTTTAAAATCCTAATATTACAAAGTGGAAAACGTAATTTCTTTAATAACTGTAGATATATTCCATAACCACATTTCTTAAACACACAGTGTGTGTATTCACATGACTTACTCTATTCCTGTACAAACTATCCTTACAAAACCTCATTCCTTTTATCTACTTCATATTAATGGAGATAAAAATTTGCACAAATTGTCCTACTGCTAAATTTTTTTGTAGGTGCAAGGAAAACGAAGGTACAGTGAGGCTTTGTCAGTGAAGTCTTTAAATAGTTGGTAGCTGTGAAATTCCATTCTCTTTGCATGACCAAGAGATAAAAGAATAACGACTTCCCATTTGAGATAGCAATAACAAGGAACAAATAACAAGAAATGTCTCCAAAATGGTTCACTTCGCAAAAAGGTACATTAGACCTAAATTAGGTGTATTAATGAAATATTAATTTTTGTGTACCAAGACTATTATTTATTATGGCTGACGAGTTATACAAAAGTCATCCAGAATAAAAAGGCATTTTGAGGTTATTTCCAAAAATTGCAGTATACACATTTAATATACAATGAAAATATCTTAAACATATAGTATTTTAGTCGAATTTTTAGAGCCATTTCTCAGAAAACCAAAATGTTGGATAAATATTCCATGTAAATTAAAGCCTGGGATGAGAAGATTTTCTTGGACATCTTTGTGTGGCATCCTTGATATATCCTGAACTTAAATATCATGCTATAGCCGGGATTTGAACCATGGATCTCCCGCTCTCCGTGTGGTTACTCTAACCCACTGAGCTATTAAGGCCAACATGCCGACATGACATTAAATTCTCCAACTGGCTGGTATGTTTCCCGGTAGACCACTAGGGGTTCTCATATACTATGAGACACGCACCTTTTGTGGCGACTTACTATGCTGTAAGTACTTAAGCCCCAGATTTCATAGTTAAACCACTATGTTATTCCGCTGAATTGATGGAAATAATCATTTCCTTCACACTAGCCGTGTGTAGGCTAAGGTTTGAATGAGCCAGACAGAAAAATTCATTCTTCCCGGCTATGGCATTGAGTTTTTCAGTCTGGCTCTACTCATCCAATCCTTAGCCTACACACGGCTAGTGTAAAAGAATTTAGCTAAATAATATAGTGGTTTAACTATGAAGCCTGGGACTTAAGTACTTAGAGCATAGTAAGTCACACCTAGAGGTGCGTGCCTCATAGCATATGAGAACCCCTAATGGTCTTCTTCTTCACTTCATGGCATAGGCAATCAAGTGCTTGTTCCACCTTCGAAGTTCTCCAGCCATCGTTTCCTGGGTCTGCCCACCGATCTCCTACCTCTAGGATGATACTGTAATATTTGTTTTATAAGTCTATTATCTGGCATTCTTTCAACATGTTTCTTCCATTTTTGTTTGAGATCTTTTAACCTATCATTCATACTAAAATGTCCAGCTCTTCTCTTATATTTTCGTTTCTTATTAAGTCCCTCTTCGTGCATCCTTTCACACTTCTCAAGAATTTCATTTCTGAAGCCTGTATTTTACTCTGTTGCTTTTTATTTAACGTCCAAGTCTCACTTCCGTATGTCAGTATAGGTACAGCCATAACTTTGTAGAACTTTAATTTTGTTTCTTTACGTATTTTGTTTCTAAATGTTTTATTAATTGTTCCACACACTCTTTGAAATTTGCATATTTTATTGTAGACATCATATTCCTTGTCATAACTAACATCAGTTCCCAAGTAGTTAAAATGGCTTACCTGTTCAACGCAACGATTATTTATAACTATTTTTGTTCTAATTGGCTCTTTCCCAATGAATGTCATTACCTTTGATTTTATAAAACAAATGTTCATATTATATTGCTTACAAAGTTCACTAAGTTTAAAAATAGATTTTTGCAGGGCAGACTCGCTATTTTGTATAATAACTAAGTCGTCAGCAAACAATAAAATATTTAAAACGCTTTTATTTGAAATTTTAAAACCTACATTCACTAGCTGCTTCCATTTGCACACTAGGTCATCAATATAAATACTAAAAAGTGTAGGTGATAAAGTACACCCTTGTCTGACACCCTGATTAGTAAGAAATTTTCTTTTAGAGATTTTACCATTGTTCCTCACATTTATTTTTGTTTGGAAGTAGAAGCATTGTGTCATTTTTACAAACCCACAGAGTCACAATACGAATCAGTTGGAGAGTTTAATGTCATGTCGGCAGTTGGCCATAGTAGCTCAGTGATTTAGAGCAACCGCATGGAGAGGGGGAGATCCGTGGTTCAAATCACGGCTATGGCATTGAATTTTTCAGTCTGGCTCTACTCATTCAAACCTTAGCTTACACACGGCTAGTGTGAAAGAAATGATTGTTTCCATCAATTTAATTAAATACCATGTTTGGTATAATAAGACCTAAAACTTTCCTGGCGACGGATATATTCCAGATTTTCTCGGGAAACAAGCCAGTTGGTTATAGCATTTCTTTAAATATCCTAATGATGGTAGCGATGTACGCTTCCGAAACATCGATTTAAAATTATCTTTTCCCTGGCTTATTTTCCGAGAAGATCTGGAATATACTATGGTGTTTAAACGACTTTTCGTTTTTAATGAAAAGAGGACACCCACATACACACAACCTAAACACACCTATACCACAAATATACATGGTCCTTTTTATAAAAATGTGTTTTTTTTATGTAAGAGACCTCAAAGCATGTATTTGCACTGAAGTTCAGATATAACATTTTGGGTGGAATGTAATAGATACTTTCCTACTTACTGTATCTGGTTAGTAGAGCAATTAAAAGTAGAGTCCAGGGGCTCTATAAGGTTCTTTTTCTCCAGGCATAACGTTTGTAAGACGGTAATTAAGGAAGGAAATTAGTCTTCACCATCTCATCCTTTCAGGCTTCAGGCTTTAGGCTTGCTCTAGTCTTACATCTTTATTCTTGTATTCTCCTTTGTCACGACGTCGTGTAGGATTATGTTATGGCAGTTTCTTCTAGTGATCTATTAAGTTTTGACTATCTCATTATTTGCTAATGACAGCCACTGCTTGAAGTACTTCTGCCATGGCCCGCCTAGGTAACGAGTGCCTACCGTTCAAGAACTCCCGAGTTCGAATCTCGGTCAGAGTGAGCTACCTGCATATGGGTTTTCTCTTATCCTTAAAGACGAATGTCGGGTAGCTCTAAGCTCCAAGGACCCTGTACTCATTTGAGCATCATTTCACCCGTTTCATTCCCCGTCATGAGTTACCTACCGCTGGAGAACGTAAACTTAAAAAAAAAAAAAAAAAAAAAAAAAAAAAAAAAAAAAAAAAGAGTTGTCATGTTAGGCTAGAACACTTTTCTTGCCTCTACGCAAGAATTATTTAAATATTCCTGGATCAGATTTTAGCAGCCATCCAGAACAAAGACCAAGGACATTACCTCTCGCTTCGGATCTCTATATATGCACATTATGTATGTGTATAAATTATTAGCTGAGTAGAATAAACCACCGCAACGCACCTGCCGCGTGAATCTGCTCTCTAATGGGTAGTAATAGCGCTTGAGATTACAGACATCTGCTTTATTCTGTTGCAGTGCCTTGTATTTTATTACATTCTCGACATACATACATATGGCCACAACAGGTGCTGATTATACTGACTGCCAAATACTATAGCAGCAACACCTTGTGGAGTCTTCTGTGACTTGTTGGTATTATATGCAAATACTACTTTTTCAAGCTATAGGTACACAAAGAAAACAAAAGGGCAGGAAATACTACCTTTTGGTTTCCATAAAACTTACAAAAATCCTTGTCATATTAAAAGTCGAAGCCTAATATCGGGATTTAAATTTAAAATTCTGAGCGATAATAAGCTGAAAAAACGTAATTAATTCCATGAATGTGGCAAAAAAATCACTAGACTGCGATGCTAAAAATTGAAGGTGAAGAGAACGAAATAAACAAAACCAATAAAAGTTGGTCTGTTGCCAATTTGGAGCCAAATCAGCTGTACAAAATAAACAAATGATAGAACCGTAAATACTTCTCATATCTGAAATGTGATGTTTTATCTGTAAGGAAATGGATTCAAGAGGGGATAGACAAAACATGCGCGTAGTTAAACGAGTCGTCTTAACGGAGAAGGCGTTGGATAAAAGGGTTTAATAAGGGAGTACCAACTCTATTGAAGGAATTTCTCCTTTTAACTTTAAATGCCAGAAAGTAGCTATTTATTGTACTATAGCTATATGATAAATTTAGCTTAGGACAAAGGCATTGCACAAGGAAAATTTAAAACGTCTAACATTATATACTTTTAGTCTTTAAGTGCAAAGTTTATTTAAGGGTTGTAAAATGATATTTGGCAACCAAATCCAAAATACTTCTCTTTGAATTGTCCAGTTTTTCCCAAAATACCCTCAAAAACAGTGGCAACGCCTTTGATGAAAATAACGTATTTTAAGGTTTAAAATAAAAAGTAATATCTTGAACATTCTCTGAATAGCTCGTGAAGTCTCCTTTATTTGATAAAGGTAGTCTGTGTAATTTTGAATGACCAGGAACACTAAATAATAGATAATATCGTAGTACAGGACAAAAATGTGACTTGCAGGTTCGTAAAATTAAAATTCCAGTTTGCAGAAATTTAAAATGCTCTTTATTTCAAGTAAAAGGCACTTTTTACAGCCCTGCAGCAGCAGAATGACGTAACATACACCAACACAGTCTCTCGTTGCTTCCCCACGCGTAAAAAAACGAAAAAATGCACTTGCTGTATACTTCAAATAGCTGCACATACACAATTAACAGCTCAACTTGCAGCTCCATTAACAACTGACTGTTCTCACAACTTGCAGCTTATTTATACCCGAGTCATTGTTTCACTATAGCTGCCGAAGTTTCTCGAAAGCTGCTGAGGTTTCAAGACCTTTCGCGGCGGCAAGGGAAGGAAAAGAATTATCCAGACATCACGGTCTCTTTCTCTCGCCGCTTCAGTGTGTCTCTCTCGGAAAGTGCCTAGTGCTCACCTGCGCGCGGGCCGGCAGCAGCACAATAATACCTCGGCGACACTATGCTGCAAAATAAAATAGGTACACAATTTCTTAAAGCACTTGGAAAGCTTCCCGAAAATCTCATGTTGCATGCAAATTTACATCTTTCCCATCGTTCCTAAGATGATGCTTGACTCTTAAGACCATTGCATGCCCCCTCATTTCCTTGCTTTACACCGGAGAGCTTGTTACCATAAACATTTGAATGCCGAATCTGCATTGTGTGATTGTAACAGATGAACCCTCCTTGCTGAATTTCTAACCTTCTTAAGATAAAATTATGCATATCATGAATAACAATGTGAATATAAGATGCGATCAAGTTATAACGCCTATATATATATATATATTTTTTTTTTTTTTTTTTTTTTTTTTGAGAATATCATTTTATGAATATAAGACCTCAGTAAAAGAGAAATAATCCACTTAATAGATTTACAATCTATCACCTAGTAACTCCAGCCATTTTACAAGATAGGAATTTCTGTTTTTTTTTTTTTAAATACACGTGGACTCTTTGTGAATGCGTGACAGATGGCCGTACTGTACAGTGCATAGAACTCTAGTGACAGCGATGAGAGTTAGGACTGTTTTTAATACTTAAAATGACGAGTTTTCATTGCAAGAACAGCGTGTAATCATTCGTTTTCTCCATTTTCATGTTGTGACACATATTGAAATTGATCGCTAGCTGAGTGAGGCATGTGGTGATTGTACTGTAGATGTGTCTAATGTTCGTTCCTGGGTGCGACTGTTCAGTGAAGGCAGAACATCGTGTGACAACAAACCAAGACTGTCACGGCCTCGCACCAGCCGGTCTGACGACATGGTCCAGCGAGAGGAGAACGTTGTTTTGGAGGATCGCAGATTGAGAGTTGCAGATATCTCCTCAAAAATTGGCATTTCCATGGGATTTGTGCACACAATCCTGCAATGAGATCTAAAACTGCGAAGTGTTCTGCCTTCACTGAACTGTCGCACCCAGGAACGCACATTACACATCCATGGTACCATCATCACATGCCTCACTCAAATGACGATGGATTTAAATATGTCATACCACGAAAATGGAGAAAACGAATGATTACACGCTGTTCTTGCAATGAAAACATCGGCATTTTGTATCAAAAACAGTTCTAACTCTCGTCGCTGCCACTATAGTTCTATGCACTGCACAGTGCTGTCATCTGTCACGCATTCACAGAGTCCTCGTGTATTTTTAGCAAAAGCAGAAGTTCCTATCTGGTCCCAGTCCTGAGAAAAAAAATAGATGTTATAACTTGAATGCACGTCGTAGAACGGTAGCTTTCTAACTCGTTGTCGTAAAATCTTATGGATGCATACCTATAGGTTTGGCTTGCCTACGTAGAGAAAGCCGTGTATTCGTATATATCTCGTAAAATTTATAAGAATATAAATGACACTGCTTGAAAGAAGTGAGCAAATAAGGCTTCCTCTCTAATGACCAGACAGCAGATGCAGGATTGTGAGAAATTGTAGCTTTGGAAAGTTAATTCTCATGTACCTAAATTGCTGAACTTTTTAGTAGTCATACAGAACTTGAGTAAATGTTATACATACTGCTATTTCTGAACTACTTAACTGCAACAGTTGGTCGAAATTGGAAAGAATTATATAGAAAATAGGCATGGGAGATTTATGGAAACCAGAGGAGTCAAATAATATCGGATTTTTACAAGACAATAAATAGGCAGTGTATATGAAAATGTATAGAAAGAAAAATCCTGGAAATGTTATAAGCGATTAAAGACAGAATGGGGTAGGAAAAAAATATATAGATCTATGTGACAAAACTGGAAGAGAAGGCATAGCATAGGTGAGACTAGGAATAATATATCTAAAAGGGTTGAGAAGTAATGAGGTAGAGATATGTGAATTTTGTTGAGATGAAGAGAGCACTGTTCATTACCTGGTAGAATGTAAGGAACTAACAAATCGCAGGAGAAAAATATGGGATACGAAATGGGACAGTGTGAGCAAAGAGGTAGTGGCGTTACGCATGTTAACGGGGATGTGTGAAAAGAAAAGTAGATGTATAGGAGAATTCTTATATAGGTTAAGAGAAAAATGGATTAGGGTAAAAGAAGCGAAGGTCAAGAAGAAATGACACCAAACTGCTGAGGAAAACCAGACATATGGCCAGGTGACCTAAGTCAGCGAGTAAATCTTGGGTCAGCAATTTCATGTATAATAGTGCGTGTTCGATGTTAAGTCATTGTAGTGCAAATAAATATATATATCATAACTAAACCAGTGTACTGAAAACTGGATAAATTTTCAACAAGCAATGTGTATACAAAATGCAAGGATGGGATGGAAGAAGTTGGAGAAAATCTCGGGGACATTTACAATATTTCAGTACTATAGGACCTACTACGACAAAGACAAGACGCTCCTTGAAAATTTATCTTTAAAGCCTCTTAAAAAGAGATTCTTATTGTATTGTTCTATTTTTCTTCCTTAACTTCCTTAGCTTTAGATTCTTCTTTCTGTATCATCTATTCCTTGAACAGAGAATGCGAGAATGATCTAACCCGGGACGTCTTGGTGAGTGTCAAGTGGTGTAACTCTCGGCCATGGTGCGGCCTTGCTATCGTTTATACCTCTTCTAAATTGCGGCAGATGTTTCGCATCAGATTGGAGGTGGGCTAGGAAGACCTGAAGCTAATTGGGTGTAATGTGATATGTGATATATTGGGTGTAATATATACTTATAGACATTTTGGGTCATTCAGTGTACCATAGGTAAGATACAAAGTATGTAAGAGAATTCCATCCGCATCTCGTGTTGGATTAGCGTCAAGAAGCCGGCCGGGCGGCGTGACACTGCGAAGACCATAACTGTAGATAGCGGAGTGGAGGGGCAGTTAGAATAATGGGAGGGAAGGAGTGGCCATAGAAAGAAATAAAATCACCACCGCGGTACCTTGTTTATCCGGGCTTTAATTAGCCCCAACCGGTTTATACACGATCAATCACCGCAAAAAAATGCTTATGTGTGCGTATGGCGAGGCGACTACTATATATGTATTCTGCCTTCATTAGCATGGATGATTAGGGTTCAAATACGGTGGATTTACAACGCTTGTTGTTTTTTTGTTTTTCCCCCTTCTCTGTCGGAGGAACACGTTCTTGCATGGGAGTGGCCTATGTCGGCACTCTTGGGCGGTGCCTTCTTCACCAAGTGGAAACATGGGGCTATATCCTCGTGCTTTGGCACGCTTGGATTCCACGCTTAAAGTATGACCAACATACAAAATAAGGCTTTCTATGATAATTACTATCCTTACCTTAATCACTGTACTCGCCACAAACTGGCTCTGTACCCTGTAGCATGCTTATTTACCTTTACTTACAAGATTTAAACTGGCCCTAGGATTTTCAATAAGTTTGTCGCTATAGTCTATTTTACAATTTGACTGGCTTCATACCAAAGTGTTATCTTATCACTTAATTTAATTCACGTGGGGAAGATATTATATCTGTGACTGGCTAATGTTATTGTCTGTTTCAAATGGGATGATGATTGTCCTTGGCCACTACTAGTTGAGCAACCAATCGGAGTCCTGCGGTGCTGTCGTATTGCATTCCCCTTAATGAATCTCTAATAAATACTATTCGCGCTAAGGAAAAAATACAGATTTTGGAAAAACTGATCCATTAGAAAGAAGAGTGACGTATTTAACATAACCGTAAAAACCCCATATTTTTAGCTCAAATAGTTCTAATACAAATAAATAAAGTAGATACCATTATATTATAACAATGCATTGTGACGTAAGCACTGTAATGAACATCATTATTGGTTGGTATGTATGCGTGAACGTATATTTGAAATTACTCAGAACTGAAACGTAAACATTTGACATGACGTGATAGAAGAAATATGTACTTTGAATAAGCCAAGGTGTTTGTTAAATACGTTGAGAGGAAACAATACACATCCTGCTGGCCTGGCAGAAAAATGGTTTGTAATCTGGTTACTCTAGACTGGAGTTCAAAGCAGTACTATTCAGTTATTCTTCCATGAAAGTGTATCAGCTGGATCAATGAGGCACGATCCACCTTCCCCCTTTTCCTGCCAGAACCATCCAATTGAGTTAATGTGGGCTCAAATTATGTTGTAAATAGAAATATTATTTTTAAACTTACTGACGTTGAACGACTTATTCATGAAGAAATTAACAAGGAACACAACAACATGGGAAAACTTCGTGAGACCTCATATAAACTACAAGAAGACGACTTTTGGAAGGAAATAGCACGTAATGAGATTTTGGAACCCATCATAAATTTGCAGTACTCAGACGATGAAGACAATGACAATGACGAATATCTCTTAACGTAAGTAGCATTCACAGCTATAAGGATGCACCGCTGGTATTTTCACTGGATTAGAAAAATAAGTAATTCATAAACTATAATTAATTTTAAACTAAATATTTAAACCATTGGCGTATTATACGAATATCCACGTTGCAATTGTGATTTCAGCAACTGCATTACATATTATAAAGCTTTTGAAAATTCAATTTGCGTTAGCGCCAAGAACACTCGCAAACGTGCGAAACAGACGGAAATATTAAAACAGTGATGGTAACGAGGTGGCAACGCTGAAGGCTCTAACCCATCTGATTCGCTACAGGAGAGAACTCTTTCCATTTGAAACACACAATAGATATGAATCGGTTCCTACTGAATGAAAACGAACTCTATTCCAGCCAAATAAAGATTCATCTCCTTCAGCAGTGTTTATCTGTTTCTGACGTAATGAGTGCTAGAACCTTTGCTACCTTTTAGATGTACCTTCTATTCAGAATGTTTATTTGATTTTGGGGGGAGAAAATCTATTTTAATCAGGTTCATCTCGAAACGATACCGAACGAATATAGCCATTTCGTAGTTCATAACTTAACTAGTCAGAATTTCGGTCTCACAGCATCGAAATACTCTTAGGTACCTATAATTTTATGCAGCATTAAATATTACATTATTTGTGATGAGGCAGCGCAGGAACAACTAGTGTGCGAATCTCAAAAGTTAATGGGACGCACCGGCCACAAAAACAAAAGCATTTCTCTTTGCTCCTTATCAGTGACCCTAGCCTCGCCTTTAGGTAATGGGGCAAAGGACAGGTACTTGTAAAAAATTCGATAATGACTCGGACAGTTCCAAGGCTACTCATTTTGCTATGATCTTAATTGTACAGTGCTTTCAAACAGTTACTGTAAAATCAACAGTATCCTTTACAGTTACAAATTATTTATTTAGTATTATTAAACACAGTCAAATAAAGTGCTTGTCTCATTGAATAAGGTATTTAGTTTTGGTTAACTTTATCTACAGTTCTTTGGTATTGTTCACTGTTCTTTTTATCATGTAATACTTCCATCCTATATCTCGCTAACATTAACTTCTCTCTAAAATGCTTAAGTTGCATATATCCACCAGCTTATTTGCCGTCATAGACTGTTATAACGGAATATTGGAACACGTTAAACACTCATGAACAAATAAATAAAGAATAGCTTCTTTTTGCGGTTTCATAAGCCAAAGAAATTCTTAATAGTAGCAAGCTAACGTAGAGTATGCCGGTATGTTTACAAACAGTTACAGCAGGCAGCACGGTGTGTCACCTACCTGCGAACTTCGATAGCGTGAGGCACGTGGTGTTGTTCCCGTAACTGCCTCATCCACACTTGCTCTGGGGCGTTTTTATGTGGCTATATTGGCGGTAAAACTATCTATATATGTCACATAGAAACTGATCAACTGCTTCTATAGGTATACCTATATTGTTTCGTTGTTTCAAAACTCACTGTAAAAGCTCATTTAGTGATCTGTTCCACTGTTTAGAAATCATAGATTTGGCACAATACTTTTCTAACTGTTCTACATAATTAACAAGAGTTTCTTCCGGGCTTAGAAGCAGACCACGGCTTCTAACTCCGGAAGAAACTTTTGTTCTCCGGCCGTAAAAAGTCCCGAATGCCTACTCATGGTCTACATAACTTTGTTCCATATCCTTTAACTATGACACCCTTCATTTTGTTATTATATTACGTCCTCCAACATTAAGTCATATCGGACGGTGAATGAAATGATGCTCAAATGTGTCCAGGGTCCATGAAGCTTATAGCTACCCGACATTCGTCTTTAAGGATAAAAGAAAACCCCTAAAAAAACCTTATCCAGGTAACTCACCCTGACCGAGTTTCGAACTCGGGATCTCTTGAACGTGAGGCAGACATCTACGCTACCGAGGTGGGCAACACCCTCCATTGCTACTGTTATGGTACATTGTTGTTCAACACAAAGTACTTCCTTGTTTGGTATGATCGTTAACATGATCGCAAATAATTGTCATTTTAACCTTTCTAAAGCCCTACAAATTAAATTGTATGGGTTAATGCACTTAAATTCATAGATATTAATAAATAGCTAGAAGTATAATTTCTTTAAAACTGTCTCTCGATATGAAAAAAGCACGTATGTCTCATGTTTTATCTTTTTCATTGCCCAGCCTGGCATTGCACAGAACTTATTGGACAAACTTCACCAAGGTATACGTCAGTCAATCGGGGGAAGAAGTAGTAAAGGGAGAGTGTACGATTATCTGCACATAATCGAGACCAGATTGGAGGGGAAGTGGCAGAACTGTTGAAGGATTCCCAGAAATTTTAATGAAAATACCAGCTCAAGATTAAAGCACATGTTATGTAACAATTTAACTGCAGCATAGCTTTCGGTTGGATTAAATATACCTATTAGTAAAGAAACGAGTAATATCTTTCTAACATGTAAGTTGAATGGAATGACAAAGTTAAGTGGGAATAGTTACAGTCCAGATCACAGGAGAAGGCAGGCTAGAATGCAAGTATATTTAATTTGATACAAAAATTTAAAGCCATAAATATAATTAACAATATTAAGCTCTTCTGTAAGTGAATTAGCTTAGCTTTCATCTATGTAAGTAATTTTTTCTTGTTTCGTACTGGATCTTTTCGGAAAATAATCAGCACACGCTAATGGTACATAAATTCAGCCATTAATGCCTAATAGTAACGCTGAATTGTGTGATTATAAATTTAATTTGCATGACAACATTGTAGAAACCAAGATTTCACCAGGCAGAGTTACAACCCGCTTATTAAATAAGTGGTTCGGCGGCATTCCTTAATGTGGAGCAGAGAAATGACATAGAAAAACCGAAATATACTGACGTATTTATCGTATTTTCACATGAGACAGTCAAGCTTACCTAATATGACCCAGAGTGCTTTTCAATCTATCCCAGCCACTGTAACCAACGGAACGATGTAGTTAAAATGAGCCGTAACTTAAAGTAATTGTAGTGATAAAATACGTAGGACAAGTGTTTCAAAACTAGAATACCGATAATTTGCGGTTGTAAAGAAATTCGATCTGTAACTACTAGTAGTTCATTTTTTATCTCACTGTATCTATTTCTAAATCAAATGGTTTGGCTAAAAGAGCTATACTTACAGCTAACAAACTATTACAGCTGAGCAAATGTTATCACTGAATTCGCAAAGAACTTTCGCGTTATTGCTGCAAAATCAGACGTAGTAACACGGAAGTAAGTGATTATTTCTGTTTATACACGTATATATTAGGTCATCAGAATAACCCTGAACTTCATATCCTTCCTTAGATAGATTTTCAAGAAGCTTATCAATTACCAATGTCCACCGTATGGATGGTAAAGGTTCAAACTGGGGACATACTCCTAACGTCTCTAAATAGTGGCTGTTTCAGTTCAATGCTTTACTGTAATCCAATGACATTGAGGTATAAACATTACTCCCTTTTTCAGTGGAACAATTTTTGTACTCGCTAAAATTCTATCGAATATATCTTATATGAACAAACATGTGCAAAAGGAGATTTCATTATACAGGGTGTATATAAATGAATATCTGGGTTTTAACTCTTTTTAATATTTATTACATTAAACTTAGTTAGGAATGATATGTCAAATGAAAAAGCAACTCAAACAGTTCTGTTTGTTGGCACCAGTGCGCATGTGCGTGCAATGTTTCTGCCACAATCCGCTAGACAGCGGTAGTAGCAAAGATGGCGACTAGGAAACAGAAAACGTCTTGTGTTTTGCGGTTTGCAAAGACCGAATCTGTAGTTGCTGTGAAACGTGCGTTCTTATCATTATGTTCGGTAGTGATCCTCCTAGTGATAACATTCGTAAATGGTATCATAAGTTTAAAGATACCGGCTGTCTTTCTAAAGGGAAGAGCACGGGACGACCGAGAGTAAGTGAAGAGGCTATTGAGTGCGTGAGAGTCGTTCACTCGTAGCCCACAGAAATCAGTCCGGAAGGCTAGTCGTGAACTAAAAGTTTCTGTGTCGACTGTCTACAAAGTTGTAAGAAAACCCTTACGGCCACGTCCTTACCGTTTACATTATTACACGCTCTAAAGCTGACAGACCACAGATTACGTGCCAACTTCGCAAACGACATGTTTCATGACGATGACGATTTTATGGTTCGTGTTGTCTTCGGTGTTGAATCGACCGTTCACCTTAGTGGACATGTTAACAGTTAAGTGCAGAGGATCTACTCCCATTAGTCCTGGACCCGTAGGACCAAGTACTCGGACCTCCTTCTGCCCGGGAGCGATGGATACTCCGGGGCTCTTTCCATAGGGCAATACCTGGAGTCTAAAAAGCCCCCCCCCCCCCGGCTGTGTACATAACACTCAATGTGCACATCTGGAGCTCAGACAATCCTCACGAGATGGTACAAATGCAACGAGATTCCCTTAAAGTGAATGTTTTCTGTGCCATATCTCGGCAAAAAGTTTATGGGCCTTTCTTTTTTGGTGAACCTACTGCAACTGGCACTTCTTACCTTGATTCACTAGAGCTCTTCCCTCAGTTGGAAGAAAATGAGCTAGATAACTTCATTTTCCAGCAAGATGGTGCGCCATCTCACTGGCATAACGAAGTACGCGACTGGTTAAACGTCACTGTACCCGAAAACTGGATAGGCCGCAAGGGCTTCATTGACAGAGGTTACTACGCATGGCCTCCACGTTCTCCTGATCTAACGCCATGCGATTTTTACCTTTGGGGCTTCATCAAGGATCGTGTGTAGGCGCCTCCGCTACCAGCTGACCACCCTGAATTAAGAAACCGGATTGAAGTAGCTCTTGCTACAATTACTGAACACACACTTATCAACGTTTGGGAAAAACTTGGCTATAGAGTTGATGTGTGCCGTGAGACAAAGGGTAGCCACATTGAACATTTATAAGATTCTTGGTAAAACTGTTTGAGTTGCTTTTTCATTTGACATATCATTTATAGCTAAGTTGAGTGTAATAAATATTATATAGAGTTAAAACCCCGATATTCATTTATATACATCCTGTGTATCTACGTATGTGAAATGTTTCATACTTTGTTAGTACAATGGTTTGTAGGGCTGTTTGAATAGATTTGTAAGCTTGATAGGCAAATGCTAGAGTAATGAAATTGTCTTCTAAGTTTGCTGTTATTTTTAGAGGAAAAGAGCTTAGATACCTATATGGGACAGTAGAGCTAACCTTCTTGTTTTAGTATCCTTCAGAGCTTCTGCAATGGACTTAGACACAATTAGCTCTAACGATCTGATTAGTGTATAAACTAGCTAAACTCCTTTGAGTTAGAGCAGGTGCAATACTGTCTCCTTCGGTATATTTGAAAGGTTTAAATGAGCCAAGAGCTCATTAGATACCCACAAGGATACTTATCTAAACCCTGTTTCTTACAACCTTCCAGTATTTTTCCGAGTTTCATTTCTTTAACCTTTCCTCTGACACGCTAACGTACCTACATCTTCGAAAGTCGATGTATGACAACAAGCTATTTACAAGGTCAGTCATGAAAGTGATAAAACATTTTAGTTGCACAAGTTTTCATCATCCTGAGGGATAAGTTTAAACCAATTGATTGTCCTATGTGTTTATTGATACGACTTTAAATAAATTCCGGATATGCATTTTATTACGTAAGAAGTATCTAAGCATATGGTTAAAAGTGGACAATTCTCTTCTATACTAACATAATCATGTTATATAAAGAGCGATTTTTATGGCAAACTTTCTTTACGAAATAGAAAATTTGTGAAATATGCGTTTTATTGTCTTCTGAAATAGAAAAGCATTTTTAGAAAAAGGTCTCCGGGTCCGTGTGTGGTTTTGTCAAGATCTTACATTTACAGGTATTTAACTTTATAGCAGTTGCCTTGTTGTGCTGTACCAGTTCTTCTTACTTCTGTCATTCCTCTTGTATTTTCTCCATGGTTCTATTAATTCTTTCCTTTCACGTGAGTCGAGCTATTCCACCTGTATTTCGACCAGGTGCCAACGAACTAACAATGCTCTTTGGCAGCCTTTACTCAGTCATTCTTCGGACATGCACATACCATTTTAAGGCCGTTGCTTCTATACTACCCACAACATTTTCTCCAGCATGTGCATATTTGCGCCTTATGTACCTAATCATCTCTTATGTGCTACATCCTTAATATTCTCATAGTTCACCCTAAACAGTCCATTTCTGTCGCTAATAGTCTTTTCGTCAATCTTTTCTCACCATCCAACTTTCAAAACCCAACTCTTATGCTCCTCGTCCTGAGGGATGAGTAAGGGAAAGTAGGGGATTCCCTGCTGGGGTTATATACCTACGATGGGAACTTGTCCCTATCCGCTACTTTGGCCGTGAAGGCTCAACAAGAACTCCGTAACCAGGCAGAAGAGGCTGTACCTGTAAAACCAATTGTTGCGGTTCCTGTACAAGAAGAAAACAACTGGACGAAAAAAAAAAAAAACGTATACACAATTTAAATACCTTGGTTTTATTATTGACCAATCAGGCACAAGTGAAAGTGACATAAATATAATAAACTCTGCTAGAAAGACAATTAACTGCTTGAATGATTTCATATGAATAAGGAACTACCCTTTTTGTGGAAAATGTTTCAATGACGATTCGGATTAAAATATCTCATGTTTATGATACGTTTGTGCCAAATGAAATGTATATATTTGGTGCAGAATGACCAGTTCCAAAATGCTTCCTATTTAATTCCAATATTTATATTCCTCTCAAATGGGAAGTCATTGTTCATTGTTACCTGTTGGCCATGCTAAGAGAAAGGAATTGCAAATGCGTCACATAGCGACTAACTATAACAAATGAGATGAATGAACGTAGAACACGTGGGGGTTGCACTAATGGCCGACGTAAGCGGGCAGAGACGCGCTGAATTCCCTAAGAGTTTTTCGCTGGAAGGTGTTAGGTGGCGACCGCCCAAACCACCGAAGATTAGCTCAGAAGTCTTCTCCAGCAAAGCTCGATCCAGCAGTGAAGGCTCTAACGGAGTGGTGGAGTCAAGACGTTCCAAAGTGCAAGCCCCTGCACCATCTGGCCGCCGTGCTCCGTCCCACAACCCCGGAGTCTCCTGTATCATGAATGAGGGAGCTGAAATGAGAGGAAACGGGAGAAACAGCCGTGGTAGAATACACCACTCCAGCATTTGTCTTGCTGGCCAGGAAGAGACCCTGGTAGGAGTGCGCGGTCCTTAGAGATCGAAGTCGGAGCTCCCGAATGCCAGCCTCGCACGCTACTCAGAACCATCTGGTTCTGTTTGCACTGAGCATTTCTAACCCGTTGATGGTGTCCAGAATATGGATCTGTTTTCTGAAAACAGAAGAAGAGAAAATTAAACGTTCAACTCAGGGGGATTGGAATCTGGAAGCTGGTGGTTTTCAGTCCCATCCCCCAGTTATTGAGCCCTTCAGTTTTTTCTAGTTCAACTTTTTTAACTTTCCTACTATATATACCTAGTAAGTGGGGGCATGTATTGTTATACCCAAATATTTGATATTGGTAGTTCACGAAAAATGTCTTTTAGAACCTCTTGAATATGGTTGGTTAGCAACACTCCCTATATGGGAGCCTTGGCCTTCGGGGTAACCTCGTCCTACTACGTGATGACCGGACCCATTTCTCGGGTGGAGGCAACCAGAGGACGGGTCCATTACCTCCAATGATAGGTTGATAGTGAAGATGACGGTGAGGCGAGAGGACCTACAGCCTATACCGTAGACTCCGAACCACGTTGGGCCTAGGGGACACTTCATACGTATTAGACAGAGATGAAAGCGTGGATAGGGCCAACCCCAGAGCTGGAAATCGAATTCGGCACCCTTTGCACGGGAGCCGCGAACGAAACCACTGCGCTAACCCGGCGCCCACCTCTTGAATATAAAAAGAGCAAATTTATATTAAAAGGTCCATTTTCATGTATGTGTGAGTGAGAGTGAACAGTATAACTCAAAAATAAAGTCAGTTAAATAAACATGGTGTCCCTGAAGATGCCACACGAATATTTTGAGGAATATCCCCTACCCCAAAATTACCCTTTGCATGGACAATTATTTTTTTGAAAATGGTTTCAACGAACTTGATTAAAATGCATGTTAATTTAATTGCACCACAAACAAAACGCTTGTCTTGAATTTTCTAGGAGCACCTCTCTGTGCAAAACGTAAATCTTATCAGAGCACAGAGTTTGACAAAAGCAAATGTTCCTATGGAGATAACGTTTTCAAGATATTCTTGCTATTGTTTTGCATTTTCAAATACTTCCCTCAAATAATAAGTAACTATTCGTTTTTGCGCCCTAGTCGTGCAGATGCAATGCAATTTCAACCAGATTTTGCACAGCACAGGTTGCACAGCAACCAGATTTTGAAAAGCTCTTACTGTCGCTTAAAGCTACGTTATAACCCTATTCCAATTATATATAAGGATGTAAGTAATTAAAAACCAACTGTGTAAACGTTTGCCTTCATTAATATGAAGTAGATGGAAGTATGTCTTTCTTGAAAATATTTTGTACGAGAGTGAGGAAAAAGTGGATGATCCTGTATAATTTGTTAAGAGTAATGTATTTTTACGGACATACAATAATATTTGTAGTTTTATAATTTTAGTTCTCAGTTGACACCCCTACCCTCTATTTTCTGGGTTACTATACCTCTGTTCAAAGTCTATTCAAGTTCTGTGATTTTATTACTGCTGTTCTGAAAGCCTTCGAAAATAAAGGCAGGTACTTACTGGCATTAATTGATGAATTTTTTATGTAGTTTTCGTCCTCCAACGTTGTCATATCGGACGGTGAATGAATTAGGTGAAATGATGCTCAAATGAGCCCATGGCCCATGGAGCTTAGAGTTACCCGACATTCGTCTTGAAGGATAAGGGAAACCCCCGGAAAAAACCTTATTCAGTTAACTCACCCTGACCGAGATTCGAACTCGGGACCTCTTGAACGTGAGACAGACATGCTACCATCTACGCTACCAAGGCAGGCATTAAGTATGCAGAATGACACTATGCAGGTTATGTTCTGAAGTTTCTCCCATATGTCAGATAATTCTTTTTTCATAAGAAATTAAATATAAACAAATAGACATTTCCATGATGCATAACTCGTATGCTATGGCAAAAGCATTAAGGGAAAAACGCTAAAACGTCACAGGTTAAAAAGAGTTCACAGGTGCTCCTGCCACTTATATCTACAAACATTTTCAGCAGGTATACTGTCTGCCCACCAAAAGAAGGCAAGCGGTGTTTGAACTGCTTTATCTGCTCTGTTAGTGGATCTGTTTTCTACCAAATAAGTGTGTGAGAGTTCATGTAAGTCACCCATGCTGCCAGTTCTGGTGTTCGTTTCAATAAGTGCAGTGGGTGAGTTAGGCATGTGACAAAACTGTGTATTTTAGACGAACCTAGCATCCTTACCATATCCAGAAGGCGAGCATAAAGATCATGAGTTCAGCAAAAGTGATTACGTTACACATTCCTCTGCCTTGCGTTCTTGTGTTGGGTGGACAGTACCTAGTTATCCAAATGCTGGTAGACATATTTGTTCTGTTATTCAAATTATCGAACTGGCACGCTCCAATGACCTGAACATTCTCAAATTAATGTTCAGTGCAGTGTGTAATTTCATGTTCAAAAACCTATTTTTCATGTGGTATATTAGTTTCAGTAAAATTTAATATTACCAGTTTTGGCTGATACAATACCTGTATTCAAATATCCTGGTATCGTACAAAAAGATCGTCATGGCATCACAAAAGGTGGAATAATGTTACACTTAGATGCTGGAATAGCTAGTACAGAAAAATCACTCTAAAATTGGGAATGTCAATATGGGAACCTGCCAAACGAGCTGATACATCACATGACTACTGGTATTAATTTGAGATCTTGCTGGTAAGGCAAGAATTTACACGCGTCTCTACCTAACATTGTAATCAGTAAGGTGAGAAATGCTGGAACAATATGGAACCAGAAATACTGGTATTTTGCCTAACATTATCAGAGTGACGTAGAACTGCTGTTACAGTATCGTATTCATTCAGAAGTACTTGTATTTGGTTGCTACTATGTGTAACATTGTCATTAGTTACGTCAGAAGTGCTACAAGGGATAAAGTCAAGGACCGGTATAGAGTTAAGTCATTAGTCAACGGAGTGCCGATATGAAGACAAATGCGGGCAGACCTGAACAACGACCGACCGCAGAAACCTTGTGAAGGAAACCAGAGGGGAGAGAGACGGTGGCGCACCAGTTAACGCTCCCCATCAACATCACATCGCTATATACGGCAAGCAAGCGTTAAAAAGCTTGAACCTAATTTACATGTGGGCGGAGCATAGCTAGCAAGAAGGTGGAGCCTCTATTTCTTGCTCGCTCTCGGTGATTGGCAGTCATGCGCTTAAGCGTTTCATAGGAGAGGGGAGAGGGTCAGGATTTATGGGACATTCTGCAGGCAACCCACAGCAATGAGTTATTGTTACATCAAAACAATGTAACTGGATGTTAAAATGTTCTTTCTGTAAACTCTTTTACCTCTGATAAACGCGCTCTGATGCTGATAAATCTCGAGATGTGGCTAAGTATTAAATAACAAGCTCTGTTGCCTGAGGATACCAGAAGAGCAGGACCGCAACTTTGTTGATATCACGATCGGCAGGTGTGCAGGCGGATGTGCTGATTCGTACCGCTCGTCCGGTCGATACTCTGTCATACAGCCATCTCTTGGCAAGTGTATCAATTAAAATATGATGCAGCCTCTTGTAAATTTAAAGGTGACAGAATATTTGGTTGCGGATCTCCCAAATATCCCTACAGATGAAAGTCACTTCGGAAGATAGGGTCTAGAGACTTGATGAACATCTCAAGGGCTAATTCTATTTTTCCAGACGCCCTTAACTTTATTCATAGCTAAATATGGGTCAAAATGTTTAAGAAACTTGAATTAAATTGTATATTATGGCTTTTTATCTCAGGCACTGAGATAAAAACACAAGATATACGCGATTTAATTGCCTATATTTTCTCCCAATACCTTTTAAACTTCTTTTTAGTTAAATTTCTACTGCATGTTTAATACGATGTAATTTGCCGTCAACCTTAATCACATTTTCAGCGATCTCAGAAAGAATGCGCGCTACAAGTTGCTATTTATATGTTTTAGTTACAATTTTAAGTTATGAATTAACATACTTGCTGTTAATATGCATAAATAAGGTTTTTCCCTAAAACAATCAACAATTTAAAAAAAAAAAATCACACGATGGTTTTGCACATTTGTATTTATTGAATGTGGTAGATCTTCTTTTTTTCTGTGACTTCTGGAACAACTTATTAGTTAATTAGCATAATAAAAGCAAAATATGTTTATCAAAGTTATTAAAGGGTGGAAGAGTGCACGAAATTTAAAACCTGCTAATTGTGACAGAGCAGCATGTGGTAAAACGTATAACTGCTTAGAAATGCAGTGGGAATCGTGGCCTAAGGGAACAAAATTATGAACATTTAAAATAAGACTATATCTCATATTTAAATTTAAACTGCAAAGACTAATAGATTTCGTCTTCAAGAAATTATCTCTCGGTATTATTAAGTGGAGATGAAAAGAGTAAGTTTTGATTTATATTTAAAAAGGGTTTGAAAAATTTATAAATTTATAAAAGAAAAACAAAATTGTAAAATAAGACCTGAAGTTTTCCTGGCGACGAATGCGCTCACTTTCTTCTCGGTCAGCCAGCCAGGTGAAAAGATGATTAGATATCAACGTTTCGGGAGTGTGCATCTCTCCCATCATCAGGATATTTATAAAGTTTTATAACCACAAATGAAATACTGGATATAATACAACTATAAACAAAGACAAAACACTATCAAAATTTGCATTACTGAACAAATTACTGAATTTTGATAGTGTTTTGTCTTTGCCTATAGCTATGTTTTATCCAGTGTTTCACCTTGGTATAGAAACCGAAAGAAAATTCATCTTTCTTTATGGAACGCCAAAGAAGTTGGACGCTTTTTAAATCGCTCGAAAATATTTAACTGTTCAATTAGATTGATTCCGATAACAGTATAAAGTTTTGTGATATAAATTGAAAAGGATTTGATGTTAAGAGAAATAAAAAAGATTGAATTTCTTATAGAAATTCAAATTCAAAATCTTAATGATTTCTTCACTCGTTACCACCTTGTAACTTAGTTTTCATTGCTCGTTAGTAAGAATATAGCAGAAGAATATTAAAAGCTAGCCGAGGCATAGTTAAGGATTTTCCTGATAACTTCGGGGAACATCTTCATCAAGTCATAATATTTTGGACGAAGTAAGATCGACGAAATAAGATCAACAACGGGAAACGAGATACCAGCACGAATCTTGCTATAGGTATATGTTGCCACAACTTTGGGGCATCGAAACCCACAACGGAGGAATCCTGCTAAAAGAGCATTATGCAGCCATTGCTAAATCTGCTAAATGCATATCTGTTCTCAGAAACCATCAGCTTACTAGTCTGATTTGGTCCAAAATATTTGACTTTTAAGAAAGATAGCTATCTTCTTAATTATACTTACTCATTTTACTTAAAATGCATTATTAATTACGCTTTTTAAAATTAACCAACCATGTTTTTAATACCAATACCTATAAATCCATAAAGGCACCTTGAAATTTTATTTATAGCCACAATTTGGGTATCTTTAATAATGCACACGAAAATATGTCATCGGTACAAGATGTCATTTACAGAAAATGCTGCTCAAAGCAAAACTGGAGGAAACAAACTCGGATTTTTTTCTCCTATTTGCAAAGAAGAAAACCTGGAAACTTGAGCAGGTTCATAGGTATACTGAAACTGACGTGGTGTTACCAATAAACTACCCCTCCCCCCATATTGCAAACAATAAAAATAAGAGACGCGGTAATAGCGCTATATATTTCAAATTAAAGAGGAGATTCCAACTACTGAAGCTACACAAAACGTCAAAGAGTAATTTTCCGGCGCTTCTCACCATTTAATCTCGCTTTCAGATTCGTTATCCATTGAGTTTAAGTCCCTTGGAACCAGCCAGTTCAACTAATTTCTCCGTGGTTTTCTTCAGCAGCCAGAAGAATTTTATGCTTATCCAATTTTTGGATTCGTTTTCTTCTTCGTTTATCAATACAGGTACCTACCAGGACGCTGTAGGTGTAACTCAAAGTGGTAAAACAGGAAGTTGATCAGAAAAAACTAAAAAAGAAGGAACTTTTTCTCTGCAACCTCTTTCTCTCCCTTTACCTGATGTAGAAGCTGCGGTATATTGGTACCATCTTAATTTATTTTTAATGTAATATTACTAAACTGATGTTATGCTCAAAAGCATTTACTTACTAAATTCTTTTTTCACCTTTTACTTTCTCTACTGCGTAGACACATAGTACAGTAGAGAAGCTCTTACATTATATCCAAAAATATGATACAAAAATTTCATTGGAAATATTCATACTTTTCGTACTCTTTTGAAATCGAAAAGAGCAATTTTAGAAAACGTTCTTGGTCTATGTATAAGTGAGAAGCATAACAAAAAAATCAAAAAGGCTGATAAATATTAAACTTAGTATTCCAGTTCAACATCTTCCAAGGAAGATTTTTTAAAGAAATGCCTTCAATCATAAAGTATCTTTTATTTGAAAAACTTTTCTAACTTGTATTTTGTGTAAAATGACTCTGAAAATGTTGACTATAATACTCTATGTTGAATAAATTGAACTTATTCGCCTTCTGTGAATAGTCTATGAAGTTCTCTTCATATAAGATGACTTTTGCACAGCTGGTAAGCCACAAGAGACAAAATACAGTGTGATCCATATAAATCTGAACCACTTCAACTTTTGAACCAATAGGACACACGTACAACTTTGGGAGAATATAATACAAAATTGGGAGATCATATTACACTATTTACATCCCCGAGAAAAAGTTGGAAGTGTCCTCCACCAGCATGTATACATGTTTACACTCGTCTCAGCATATTCTCTGAAGTTTTGCGGAGAGTATCCTCGCCAATGTTACTTATTTCGGTTCGAACGGATCCTTCAGAACATGAATTGTCCGAGGCCTATTCTTATACTCTAATTTTAGATGCCCCCACAATAAAAAATCCGGTGAGGTTAGATCAGGGGAATCATTTCAAAAGGATTGTGGCCTCCCAGATCTCCTGATCTAACATCACCAGATTTTTTCTTGTGGGGATATCTAAAAATAGATTGTACAGGAATATGCCACGGACATTTGACGTTCTCAAGGAACCCATTCGAACCGAAATAAGTAACATTGGCGAGGATGCTCTCCGTTAAACTTCAGAGAATATGGTGAGAGGAGTGTAAACATGTATAGATGCTGGTGGAGGACACTTACAACATTTTCTCTGATATGTAAATAGTGTAATGTAATCTCCCAATTGTGTATTATATTCTCCCAAAGTTGCACGTGTGACCTATTATTGCTTCAAAAGTTATAGCCTATTGAAATGGTTCAGGTTTATATGGATCGCAGTGTTACCACCTAAAGTATTAAGCTTACCCATGTCAAATTTGTAACAGTTACGTCAGAATTTCGTTGAGGATTTAGAAATTTCCACGATATTTCTTGTTGTGGTTTCCATTTTCCAAGTAAAGTTTATATTTGTTCTTCCTTTTCTTTGTTGTTGTTTTTTTTCTCTTGGTGATGCAAATAGAACGAAATTTTAAAGTCGTCGCTTAGAGATCAATTCTTAAAATATTATAAAGTTCTCATTGCAGCCTTCATTCTCTTATATATACTTACAGGAAATACACAATAAGATGATTTATGTAAATTCTTAACTCATCCTACATGTTTCCTTTGTAAGAAAAATTGGTAAAAGAGCGAGTAGAGTAGGTCACGAGAGTACAATTTTTCGGATTTAAACTTTTTTTTGCGTTACTTGAATAGATTTGATAAAAGAAGGAAATAGTTGAAGCGTTGCTCAATTGAGCTTAGAGCTAACCGACCTTGAACTTGCGAATAAAAAGATTTCCAGAATAAAAGATTTTTATCCTAGTCTGAAATCTAAAATCTGAAATAGATATCTCTTGAATGTGAAACAAAATTTTTCACACTCTTGTTAGGTAAAAGGAGCAATCACGAACATGACAGCACGAGTGAATATAATTTTTACAATATTAATTTTCCATTCCTTACTCCATTACTTGCAGAGGTTAGGCAGAGAAAGGTTAGGATTATTTGCGTGAGAAATAACATGTACATCTTAAATTTTCTGTGAGTACATTTCTGTTTTATTTAATTTTATATAATTAAGAAACTGAAAAAGTTGACATTTATTATATAAATAAAAGAACGTGATGTGTGACATATAGAATTTGTCTTTTATAGCGTAACGTTTCCATAAGATTATTTTCTCAGGATAAAATGTGATATGGCAGCCATGAAACATTGTAGAAATAATCTGATGTGTTATAGACGAATAGGAGAACAAAGTAGGCATATGTGATTGTCAAATCTTTTAAAAATTGGCTATGTAAAGGCTTTTAAACTCCGTAATGCTCAGATGAACATGCAAGAGAGAAAAGGAAAAATAAAAGTAGAAAGAGAGAGAGAGAAAAGGAAAAAAGGAGAAAGAAAGGAGGGAAGCAAAGGAATACACACTGATATTTTTATATTTTTTCCCCTTAGTATAGTAACAAAAGATTGCGTTTTTCCTTAGCATTTTGCATATAAGCATATCTACAGACATAACTTCAAGTGCTTTATAAGCAAACATTTGATAAACGAGTTAGAAAAATACATTTTTATACGAATGGTTGGTTCGAGTTGTTCATTGTGTTATGGTTTATTCTTTTAAGCTACTGTGAATTTCAGGTTGCTTCTATTGATTACATGGAAAAAGTAGTTAGGTTTTAACTTTAATAAGTCCGGGTTTTTAGCATCTATCGTTGTTCTATAACAAAATGTGAAATTCAGCTATTTCTGCAGAGGTTTCTCTCAGTTAAAATACAATGGAAAAGGAGCACTTTCGTAAGAACAGTTTGAAAATCCACTAATAAGGATAGAGACTATAATGTGTGTAACACTACAGCTTCATTTGATTTTTTTATTTACTAGAAAGAATAATGTGGATAAATAACAATCATTTGTACACTTGGTCAATCATTTCTTTGGAGGTGAAACACTGTCTGTGGTGGGTGTGCATTTATTTGGTGTGATGGGGAAGAGAGAGCTGCAAAGTAGATAAGTACTAAATGTTAGATTCTTTCTTACCTATAATAACTTTCATTCAATACCAAATGATGCACTACAAATAACCATACCTACTCATAAATTTCTGTTAAACTCCAAGAAGCTCTGTTCATTTTATTTCATTATTGTATAGTTACGACAGCACAAGAAACAGCAAAAGAACTTCCAATGGAGACAAAATAAACCTAGTCAAAATCTCGGTATAATTTATGCATTATAGAAAAATCTATAGGTTAGCCTTTTACACAGAAATCTCTCATGTACCATGAAGTGTTAAATGGTCACTTCTAATATACGAGGGCTGTTCAATAAAGAATTAAAATTCAACCTTATATTCCGTTAGCCTAATATGAAGCAAGCACTCCGTAATAGTTTCATTGTTGGTACTCCTGGTTCCCGCCTGTGAGAACTAGGAAAGTTCAGACATGTTCAGTATCGCCTACCGCTGCAATGGAGGTAACATTCAGTTAAAGTTGATGTTAGAGGAAGATCCGGAGTTTCTTTCAAACATAATCACTGCTGATGAAACTTGGCTACATCATTTTGATCCTGAGAGCATACAGCAAAGCTCAGTGTGGAAATCTCCTTCATCAATAACCCTCAAAAAGCAAAAGTGGTTGCTTCTGCTGGAAAAGTTATGGTCATGTCATTCTTTGATAATCATGGAATGGTTTATCAGCATGTTGTTCCTGCACACAATACTACAGGGATGTCCTGAAATCATTGCAAGTCGATATCAGGCACAAAAGACCTACATTTCCGTGAAGCAGGTTGGATGCTGCACCACGATAACGCGCGGCCGCATATTGCCAAAGTTGTTGCTGATTATCTTTCAAAAATCAACGTGAAGTGCAACCCTCACCTTCCCTATAGTCCAGATTTAGCCCCATGTGACTTTTCTCTATTCCCTAAGTTGAAGAAACGCCTTCGTCGGAGGCATTATCCATTATCAGAAGCAGTGGTGAAGGCTGCGGTGGCGATTTTGAAGGATCTCTCAAAAATGGTTTCCAGGATGTCTTTGAAGACTGCCCGAAACGCTGGGACAAGTGCATCGCATTCAGGGGAGACTATTTTGAGAAGGACCATCAAAATTATGAAGATGAGTAAAGGTACGTTGTCAAAAAAGAATGGTGATCATTTTTTATTGAACAGCTCTCGTGCTCCTTTATTTTTCATGAGGTCATTGAGAAGGTTTACATCGTAGTTACCTTACGTAATATAGTGTTTGTTAAACTATTAGTTTGAATAACTTGACACATAGAATGTGCTTAAATAGGAATATTTAAACTCCTCCACACTTATCACGGATAGAAATCTCTATGGTGTAAAGTCAGGACAGAAAGAGAGAAGGTTGTACTGTTCACTAGTCTATGGGTAGGTACGACGTAGATAGCAACCTAGCTCTCATCCCTAATACAGTCGTTTGGCGTTTTAAGACATCTTGGACAATGTTGTGATGGATAGGCAGAGTGAGACTGAAAAATTCAATGCCTTTGTCAGGATTTGAATCACTGATCTCCCGGTCTCCATACGGCTGCTCTTAAACATTGAGCTATACCTACTATGACCAACATGCCAGCCTGACATTAAATTCTCCAACCGACTCGTATGTTTCACGGTATACCACACGGCTAGTGTGGAAGAAAGATTAATTTTCAACAGTGATGATTTGAGTGGATAGTCCGTTTTATTACTAGATTGATATCGCAACTGTGTTCACACAGTAAAGCGAAATCAGCTTCTATCACGGATTTACTCTTCTTGGAGAATATTCTGACTGGGTAAAGTAAGAAGCGGGATAGTTATGAACTTTATTCCAGCCAGTGAAGATGCGATCGCGACAGTACTACTGCCCGTGTATTTGTGATCTGTTATGTAAACTACAGATTTGGTTTAGAAAGTTTTGTGAGGTGATTGTGATACACTTAACTCTAGTTAATTCAAAACAATTTTCAAAAGTGAAGAAATGTGTAGAAGTTTAGGTAATTTGGTGTACAGATATCCACAGATTTGGTTTCTTTAATCGTTGATTAAAATCTCAACAGTACATATAGGTACTGCATTTTCATTACATATCTACTAGGTATAGTTAAATTTTTCTTGCTTTTAACTGTATTAGCAGGGATTATTAAATAAAATAAATGTTTGAATGTTTGTAGAATGGCTATGAAGAAGGAAATAGTGAGCAGGGAAGAGTCGTACGGTATTATAAACTTTTCTTAGAATGAATATTGAAACGAATACAAATTTCATATATGTAGATCAAACTGAAACTCAAAGATTTTCTGGAAATCTTTACAACTACGGTCTCATGGAGATTCTTTATTTTTTAAAAGTAGGGCACTTTTAAGAATTTCATGAAATGATAATAGGAATATTTGAGATATTGAAAGGCATGAAAAATAAGTTGTTTATTGGAGTTCTTTTAAGAATTGGTTTTCGAAATATTCCGTTTTTTGTGCTTAGATTTGCAGTTTTGTTTTATCTCGTTCGCGAATAATACGTTATTACATCCTTCACGAATATGTTAGGCATATTGAAAATGTAACTACTTCGTCATTGTATTCAATGAAGCATTGTTTAGATTGAAATCATTTATCTCTAAAATAATCGTGAATAACCTAACAATAATTCTGTATATATTAATATTGTAATATATAAAGTAAATGTGTAGAAAATAGTCATGTGAATGTACCACAAAGTACTGATTAATTTTTTTTCTCTCGTTTAGTTTATCTGTTTTGTAGATTTTCTCGAGTTGCTGTTTACACCTGGTCATTTGACCGTAACATACAGTTGTCTGTTGAAAAATTCATCTAAAATATTAAACTAAAAGGCCTTAAATGGGGAAATATTCAAAGGCGTAGCATGTATATCCAATTGATTTCTCACTACACCCAAGAGCAGGTGTTTATGAAATTATCTTGAAATCTTAACGGTCTTTAAATTAAATTTGTATACACATATATTCGTTCTTTTTACCTAAAGTGCTATAATATTTCATTTTGTCTGTCACGATGGAGGTGCCTCATTAATGTCCTGTAATTTGGGGTAAAGAGTGTGCCTTCCTCCGTATTGCCCTCCGGGAGATCTAAATACCCGTGCCCGACTTCAGCTCCGTTATTCAGTTCCAGTGGTTAATTTCCATTTAAGATAATGGCAGACATGCACCTTTTTAGGATAAAAAATACTTTGGACAAATTTAGAATTGAATTCAGGATTTAGATGGGGGCAAATAAACATACAAATTACGGGAGTCAGGTCCTTAAAATTTCATCGGAACTTCTTTAAGGGGAGGTGGTACTCCTGGTACTCCGATATTCTGCTTCTTTTATATATAGAACCAGCAATGCTATGATGAATCTTGATATACAATAAATTGATAGTTTTTGTGGGTACGTTGTTTATTTTTTCTTATTTTTTTAAGATAAATTTATATAATGTCACCTAATAACAATGGTCTTATAGCGACAACTATAAGATGCTAAAACAGATTTTGTAGTTGGTCAGTACATTTTAGGAACTATTAGGTTACAGTACAGAATAAACTTATAAGTTCACATAACCTATACATTCATAAAGAACTGAAGAATGGATATTGCACAGCACTATGTTTATACATGTTATGTATTACTTATTAATTAACTCACTTCACAGAATACACCGAAACCAGGTAAAACTGCATAGATTTCCATATTGAAGAAGTTAATTTAGTCTAGTAGAAATAAATACAGTGATTGTAGACCCTTCGGTTTATCTAGTAGAGCATGAAGATTTGTAGGAATTTTATGAAGAGTCCTATTGGTTGAGTAGCGCGTACATTCGTATATAATATGGTTTACTGATAATGGTTGGTTGCATGGTTTAGTGTGGAGGTCTCTCTCTGGAAATTACGTAATGATAAGTAAGCTTTGTATGTGTAATTCTAAGTCTGGAGAGTAATATTTGTTGTTTTCGACTTGTATGTGTAAAAAGTGTATGAGTAGGAGATGTTCAGTTTCACTTGTCGGAGTTTACTATCTACATTGCTTTCTAGTCAATGACGTTTTCATTCTTGAATTATTTTCTTTTTGATATGGCTTATAGCATCTTCATGTGGATTAGGTATAGGAGGGTATACCGGTAGTTGTTTTGTTGCTTCTTTAGCAGCTTGTTAGTAGTTTTAATAACCAATTTCTTTCCTTTTAAAATTTCAATGGCTTACATGTATGAAGGTTGTAATTATTTGAGTTGGACACTTAGGAAAATTGAATAGTATTAATGATCCACATACAATATTACAACTGAAAGATTTCATTGCATTAATAACTAGCTGGCGAAAATTGATCACACATTTACTAAGATATTCTTTACCTTTGAATTTTTCTGCAAGTTATAATTTTCCATAAAAGTATTGCAATGTCCCAGAAGCCAATAGTGGCAGAAAAATGACATTTTATAAATTATTATGCTGTATCTGGTTATTTTTTATTATGTATGAAACTATTGTTACTCCCAGAAGAAATTGAAATTCATTTGAGAAAGTATCAATCTATATCTACCTATATTAATTTTCATAATTGCAGCAGTGCTTGATTTAGGTATAGAAAAAGGAACATGAACATCACATATTTTAATACTAAAGAGATATTGTACTACTTCTGTAAATGTTTTAGTATAAACACACAATATCAGTAAAAAAACAAAAGTTTTATACAGGGACAAATTTAAAACAAATGCTAAGATATTTTTCCTTTTTAATATCTACGTTTGACACTATCTAAAAATCTGTCGGCAATGAATTATTTTTGTATTGAAATTTTTGGAAAACAAACTGTTCTATTATTTTAAGAAATAACGACGTATTGGCTATAAATGTGGACACTATAGACCAATATTCAGAATAATTTTCCTTTAAAGTTAAAGCAGATGAGATGAAAGCTGTCTGATAATATGACGCTGATCTTAGTGCCAGTCTAAAATCTTTATTTTGTGTTAGTTTTAAAAGATGGACCAACAAATTAACGACATTTACTTTAAGATACAGTTTAAACACTATACTAAATTAAACAAATGGGATGATATCGAACGGGTTTGCAATAAATCTATTTATTGCGGTCATCGGTAATTTTCAACATATTTTCAAACACATTCGTTTAGTCCTTGCATTTGCTGCTAAAGCAATATCTATTTCAGGAAGACCACAAAATTTTAGAAATTCCAAATCACGTTTGTCTTAAAATCCTAGCAATGGAATAAAACAGGTAAATATTCGTCCTGTTAATTAACGTGGGTTCCTAATGCTGCAGTTTTCTATTAATGAGGGCTTATTTAAATAGGTACAATTAGTTCAGAATAAATTTTTAAAGCTAGAACTCCTAAACTTCTAAAGCTAGAACTCAGGAGGTTGAATTGTGTTAGTGAGTTTTTATAATTTGAGTTAGACCGACTTACTAAAAATACTTACCTACTGGAAAGTGAAGTGTAAGAAATTTGAGTTGTCTTTATCTTTGTTTATCTTTATCTTTATGTAAGTAATAGATTCTACACGACTTTCTGACTGAGATTACCGTTAAATCTTTAAACTTTTAAAAATGTACCAATTTGATGGATTTTGGAGTGAATGAGGTCGATTACTTGTAGCTCCTTTCAGGTTTCTTATCTAGCGAGATGGCCCTAACGTGTTGTTTTTGGCCAGAAGGTTCTGGGTTCGATCCCGACCACCTCTCACTGTCTCATTGTTTTGCCCTGGATCGGAGGGCGAATGCTGGGGTGATTTGTTTTCTACTATAACTTTCCTATACCTTAATTCCTGGTTCCACTATCTCCTTCATTGTCATCATTTCCAGGCTTGTACGATTAGATGACGATGTTCGGTGCGTTGTGGTTGAGCGCCTGATGTGCACTAGGTATATATTTCTTCTTTGGCATCCATAGGACTGTTCAGTCAGGATCCCGAATGAGCCCTATCAGGAGTTACGGGCTTGTAGATGGGCACAGATACATTGGGTGAATTCGAACTGGAAAAGTTAGGGACTCCGACCTTCCTTGTACCCGAATCATGTTGATCTCCAAGTCTCTCTCTTGAGGTCTCCCTCCCAAGGTTCACGATGGAAGTAAAAAGGGCCTGTTGCTCTGCTTCAGGTTTCTAGAGGCCTCTTGTAGGTAGGCATATTTACTACACTTCAGTTTTTGTCACATCTATTATTTCTCATTCTTTGTATGGATATCTCATTTAAACGTTCAATAAAAGCTGACAACTGATAACTGTCCTAGATAATACACATGTTAAAGGTTATCCAGGAAAGGAATGACATTTCTTTAAGGCTTTGTGTAGACGTGTGCTTATCCAACAATCTTCAAATTTTTGTTGATATTTGGTATATAACGTATATTGCTGATTAGCCTTTGTAAATGGATTTAACAGCTTTATTAATTTCCCTAAGGATAATTTTAATGGGATAAATAGTTAAAACATTCAAATATTTCACTTAATGTAAAGCTGGTATAATTTTAACAACAAAAGTTTCTAGCACGCTTTATTATTTAAACATTTCCATGGAGTCGAAATTGAAGTTGAACAATTTATTACTGTCATGTATGTAAACCCATTCCCACGAGAAACGCTGCAGTTCCGATTGCGTTGAAAGCATAAAGGCAATCCACAAATCTGAGCTATCATGTTTTACCTATTTACATTTTAATGTTTATTGATGCTGCAGATAAACGATTATCGGTTTCCATGAGATATCGTGTTACATTAAGAGAGGCAATACACAAACAAAATTGCTAAACTATCGTTGTCAAGGCAGTTTGTTCATCCACGAACCTATATGGTCTAAAACAAACGTGTACTCTCCATAATTATTTGTTTATACGGTTTTATTAAATGAAACCAATCCTAAAGGTATTGATACCATTAGAGGAAAACTAAACCAATAGAGGATTGCTTAACCTTAGCTTCATCTGACATCCCTGCATTAAATAGCAAGACTGCCGTCTTTTTGAGGAGTTTTAAAGCAACATATTTGGCTTGTAATAACTTTTCTACTAAGAAAGAGATATTAAATTAATACATATTTTGCTGAGGTTTCCTTACACCTCGGTGTACTGCAGGAGATAGCTATGATGCATATTTTACTTGTATTTTCTTAGTTCCTAGAGATGAACTGGTAAGGTATAAGGAAGTATTTAATTTAATCCTTTCAGAAATGTTAACCCAAGATTTCAACGAATATTCATGTTTTCATGCCCTCTGAATCCAAAAAAGGACTTTTAGAAAAAGTCCATGTGTGTTTGATTGAACACCGTAACTATAAAAACAGTCAAACAAACACCAAACTTAGTGTTATACACTCCCTGAGGAAAACTAAACGATAATTTTCAGTAAACAAGGAAATTGGCTAACAATTTTTATTAAAGTAAAATACCTATAGGTAGATACTTAAAATATTTATAAGCGAAATAAAATGTATATTTACAATTTTTTTGGAAATAACCTATGAAATTACATTCATTCGGAAAGAATTTTGTAAAATTGAGTGGAACTCGCAAAACGTAAAAGAAAATTTAAAAATGCACACAAACATGCAGAAATTTTTACAAGCATCTGTTCTGCAGCATCAACCATTATCTGTTTGTACTGAATTTACCTCAGCTGAAATGTTTTCAGGCCCACTTAAATAAAAAACAAATTTTCTCAAAAATTGGCTTTATATAAACTACATTTAAATAGGAAATAAAATATATATCTTTGAATTTTCGGAAAATTTTCTATGAAGTCCTCTTGAACCTAATGAATGTTATATAATCTTGTAAAACTGGTGTACTTTAAGTGTACCCAAGGGGAAAAAAAGAAAGAGCTTAGGAAATGGTTCTAATGTGCAAAAGTACTTAGCTTTAGTGTCAATAACATCCTTTTTGGTGTGACTTAAATTTTTGTTATTGGTCATTTGTTAAATTACAAATCTCATGTGATCTCATGTTTTTAACCTTGTTTGAATTCTCAATTCAGAAACTCCGATTTATACCATTAAATTGCTGAAAATACCACATAACTTAGACCACTGCGGTTGAATTACTTCAAATTTTATATTAAAGTTGGTGCTTAAGATGTTTTGAAAGTAACAGAAGAATGAAAATCTTCTATATTCCACCTTTGGGAATTAGTACTTAACGTTTTTGGATTCTGTACCATTTTGTGCAGGTAATTAAAATAATTATAAGAATAAAATATAAAAGATTCCTCAATAAATGTTAGATGTACATGAAGCTTAAGAAACGTTTGTAGTTTTGGTAAGGAAGTATATGAAAAATTACGGAAAACATTGAAATAAAATGTATAAGACTCTAAGTGTAACATTAAACGATAGAGGAAATCCCTTTTATAATTTGTAAAACTCATACGTATTGCAAATAACTTTTTTTCCGTATGAGATATTCGTATTAATGGTTGGAACTGTTCAGTGCTTTGTCATTTGTTAAAAGTCCTGTCTATTTTCAATTGTTTCTTGCAATTGTGTTAACGAGTATGAAATGTTATGGCGAACACATATGTACAAGCTTTTAAACATTTGGGAATGGCTATTTACCTTTATCTACAACGAATTATATAATGTAGTTATTTATGCAAATTTTTATGATACAATTGATGAGAAAATAGAATTTCGTAATATTTCGTAGACAATAATAAACGACAGAGGACATAGAAAGCGATGTGAGTGTAGCAGATCAGATTATTTCTTTTTTCCTTTCTCCTTTAATAGTTGCCTTAAAATTAAACTTCCTTACTTTCGTCTGAAAATAATGTCACTTAGATTTTGCAAATAAATTCATTAATTCTTGACTCTTTTCGCAATAAGAAGTAGCTTTTCCACAGGTCACCAGTTCAAAAAATATAGGTATAAAGTTTTAAATCGCAGATTATTTTATGTAGGTATAACATAGTATTTAGCCATGAGATTTATTAGTCCTCAAACAGCAGGCAGTAAAACGTCTTATTATGACTTAATCGTAGAAACATATTCTTTGTTAAACACTGTATACCACACAAAATTTATCTTTAATGGAACTGTCGTTCAAGACAGGTATCTAAACAGCAGAAAGTTGCACTTCTGCAGTTAATAAATGCCCTATATCACGTTTTCGTTCCATTCTCCTCGGAAACAACTAAAGGGAACGTTAAGAAATGTGCACTGTATATTATTCTAGAATGCTTTATTTTTTCCAAATTATGAAACGTTTAGGAAAGCTCAGTTGCAATAAAACGCAAAATAAAAATATTTTCGCGAGGGATTTTATTCTAAATTCCTATTTACATCATGATATGCATATTCTTTTATTTGTAAATCTGAAGAAAGTTATGTTTCTGAAGAATAATTGTAACAATTTAAACATTGCGTAGTAAAGAATATTTTAAATGTCGAATTTCTTAGGGATGGTAAACGGCGAAAATATTCTAAACACCCTGTCATATTAGGCAGCCTAATGTTCCGTTTACGTATTTTTCTTTTCATAAAAAGCCTAACGTTTAATTACAATTCGAGATATATAAGCTCATTAACATGTGTGCATCGAATTTTGCAAAGGCACTTTAATACAATTTTGAAAGCTTTTGTGTGCTTCTGCAATTTTTGACCAATTTTAAATCTCACATTCGCCGTGAAAGTTAGCCCAACATTTGCAAATCTCTCTGTTGGAAGTCTCAAGTTAAGTCGGCACGGACTAGAAGGCAGACCGCTCGCAGCGCTGTATAGCACGTGCGGCCACGTAGATAAAGGTTTCCACCGAATTGCCCAAACAGCATCCTGAACCGCAACGGCTAATAACAAGAAAGAAATCTTCTCTCACTCGCTCTAGAACATTCAACACACAAAAGGTTTTGTTGATGCTCTTTTTTTCTCCGTCTTTGGACCCGAAGTCATGTTTCCTCGAAAACAAGTGACAGTGGTGCAGATGCGGTGGTCGTTACGGATGTCAAACCGTGGCGATGGAGCCACAAGAATCCCACGGGGCCGCGCGACCCCGCAACAAAACCCACAGCATTGTGTGCCGTCGTTTTGATTTCCTCTGGAATCCTGACCGCTCATGCATACTGTTTTATTTTGTTTTCAAAGCCAGGTATAGTTCGCCCATTTTCCTGGTTTACACAGACATTCACACAAATGGATCTTTGAAACATATGTTTCACATGAGAGACATGTTCACCGCTAAATTTCAAATCAACGCTTTTTGGGAAAGTTATGGAAAGGGAAGAGGGAGAGAAACGGTCTGATGTTATAACTAGATCGTTGTGATTGGGGAGGAAATTATAAATTTGGGCGAAAGACAAATAAAAAGTACTGCATACTGAGTCTACCTCTATAGCTTAGGTGGTAGCGTGTCTGGCTCACGTTCAGGAGGTCCTGAGTTCGAATCTTGGTCAGGGTGAGTTATCTAGATAAGGTTCTTTCGGAGTTTTCCCTTATCTTGAAAGATGAATATCAAGTAACTGTAAGCGCTATAAGCGATGGACTCATTTGAGCGCCATTCTCACCCATTTCTTTCATCGTTCGATATGACTTGGGTTGGAGGACGTTAAATTAAAAAAAACAAAAAAAAAAAAAAAAACACAGCAACACGTGAGTTACTCTCTTCCCCGATATACTGAGGCCCTACTTTTTCTTTATTTCAGTCTTCAAATAACTAGAAGCTTCAAAAACATATACAATGGCTCGAAGAACTTCGTGCAACAAACATTGTCAATGACTGTCTCCATCATCGAGCGGATTTCTCATCCGAAGATCCTAGGTTTGGTTCCCAGCGATGACATGGCAGTATATATTTAATTAGGATTATTCTCTATCCTCCAAAGAGTCTGGAAGTGTGAATGCAAGAGTGAATATAACCTGAAAATAGGCTAGCAACGACGAAAACATATAGTAACCTAACTTAAAAAAATAATTCAAAGCATAAACGACATCAAATGTCAGGCAAAGCCCCCCAATGTGACCATAGGAGTTAAAGGTTACTGTGGAGATTTAAAACGAAAGAAAAAAAAATGGGCAAGGATTTCAGCATAGGTAAAACAGCCTAAGCATAGGCAAAATAACCCACTTAAGATGACATGAGATTGAAAGGTATATAAATAAGGACATATTTTAAACTATGTATCTACAAATAGTTAGGTTTAGATCTGCCCCTCAGGATGACGAAGCACGTGCATCCATCATGAAATAATGTTTTTATCACCTGTATCGTTTCATCTTGCATTGCACAGGGCTTGTACATCGGCATGCAAAGATGTGCATTAGCCATTCAGAGTGAAGGATGCGGAAGAATACATGACAAGTTTTAAAAAAGTGTTTCAGTAGATACCGTGGTAAGTAGGTAACTGCTTACAGAACAAAGTCTACTCTCCGCCATAACTTAACAGCAACAAAATATATAGCATAGCAAGGAGATTACGCCACTAATGCCATCTGTACAGCATCATATTGACTACGTGTGCATTTAAAGATGAGCCATCAGCCTATCATAAGAATGAGCTCCACATTTCACCAAAGTTGAACAGTAACAAAACAGATGTTATCGAAATCCGTCTACACATCTAAAGACATCTATCAACACACCCTCAAGAGATGATACACAAAGACAATTGAACAACTGGCACCATCTGTATGCAAACATCAGCAGTCATGATCAATAAACAAAACTCAAGAAGTAAATGTGCTAAACGAAGGAGTTTGTTCTGATTAAAAATTTAGAGAACATACAAACGCATGCATTAAATATGTTAAATATTGCGAATTTACATCTTAATCAGCAGACAAAGGTTTCAAAGGCCACGAAAAGCGCGGATGTGTTTCTAAATATTATTAAATAGAATGCAATATTGCCTTTGCCAAGTATATCTTAGAAAAAATAAAAGTACAATGAAAATATTCCCCAATGGTACTGCAGCTGAACATCTTATAGCGTCCTTTGTGCTCAATTATGGACACACAGAAACTGGCTTTGGTTTCAAGGCATAATTAACCTGTGTATCTTCAAAGCGTTAAATTTACCATTTCATCAACCTTTTTGAGATTTATCATGTGATTTATCATGTGATTTATCATGTGATTTATCATGTGATTTATCATGTGATTTATCATGTGATTTATCATGTGATTTATCATGTGATTTATCATGTGATTTATCATTTATCTACTACAGGCTTTAGGTAGAGCATTTATGTTTCGTTTGAGGTGTAATATTTAAGAAACAAAACAAAAAATAGCAAGATATTGCAGATACTTACTGAAATGTTTACATGTTTACATGTTTACATCATATTTACATGTGAACCATTTCAATTACTGTTGATTTACAACATGTTATCGTTGATATAAACATGAGTTCTAAAATACGCAATTTCTGAGAAAATGGGGAAATGATTTAAATAATAGCTGTAGATAAATATTGAAAATTTCTGATGAACATGCCCAATGTTTGAAGAGGTTAGATTATACATAAAATGCACACAGTGTATGAAACGAAGATTTACCTAAAAGTGTTAAATTACAGTGTTCTAACAAATCGTTTTAAATAGTGATTTTATGTTACACTAAAAGTATTTATCGTGTTCATCTCAGCATTTAAACTTTCCTTAAACGTGTTATCTATTTCTTTGTTTAGTGAAATGATAGCCATTTATAGGAATTTCTAAGCAGTCAAGTAAGGTCGGAAGAAAATAAAGTTAAATAGTTGACTGTAGGCAGGAAGTCGCGGATAACAACTGCCATCCTAATACTTTGCACTAAATATAGATTTTCAGCTGTACATCAGTGGCTCTTGCCCGTTTTAAGTAGTAATAGTGATAGCGATTTGAAATAGATACTTTGAAGCCAACTGCTTAAGAATTAATATGCCTGAAAATAATTAATCAGGTCAGCTTGTGTTCACTGTAAAGACAAACGAACTGATGAACTTAGTGTTTTAAAAGCTTAGAACCAAACTATATTATATTTTTGCACAGAACTTTCAGATATCAATGTCTATTTGAAAATATTGAACGTCAAATGGTTTATAATGGTTTAAATGATTCGAATTCAACTGACTCATAAATTGGAATAATTGCACAGAACTAAACGTAAACATAGATGCTCAACTATTTTATATTTTGTGATAGTCTTCTGCATGAAACTTATAAAGATGTAAATGTACGTTAATTATATGTTGTGTTTATAACATAACTTAAAATTTTCCGAAAAGACATTCGCCATGTCTATGCGTGTTAAAAGGAGAAGATTATAGTCTTTGTAGGCATGATGCCTTTGGCTGCTGAAACTCTGAAGTTGGATGGAAGAAGAAACTAGAAACCACGAACTTGTGGTTAGCAGTCACCAATAATTAAATTGATTGAACATGACCACCAGAGGTACTTCATTATTATTTTTAATTAGAGTTGGCAACTGGCACCCTTAGTCTTTTGGATCGTCACTTTTGAATGGCATTTTCATGGTCACTCTGAATCGTTAATTTACTTAATTTTAAAAGAAGGAAATGGGCGATTTCTTCTCTTTGGTGTAGATAAATTTAAATATTAAAGTTTCAATTTACTTTTATCCTAAAAGGAGAACTCTCTTATAGCATGTTTTTCTGGCGATAACCTCGATATCCTACCACCATTGGTAAGCCAAAGAAAGCTTAATAACAATGTCGCTGAGGTAATAAAGTAAGACCGTTTCTTTTAAGTAGTTATTATAAAGATTTATGTGACTCTTAAACTTCTATCAAATATTCAGATGTTGCTATTCCCTTTTCTCATATGCTACAGATATTTCTATTTTTGTTGTGCGGTTGACGTAATTCTGGTGTTATTCCAAAATGTTAACTGATAAAAGACGTTTAATTTTCCTTTTTGTGACAAGATTCTGCATCGTCAGTACCAGCACATGATTAACATTCGCTATAGTGCAGCATCTGACAACTCAATTATATGCGACATACAACCTCTTTGAGTTAGTAACTGCTGCTGCAGAGAAATTCTGGTAAAGGGATGCAGGGAAAGGGAAAGACATGTTGATTTAGAAACATGTATGAAAAGAAACGATAGGAAGAAGACTTCATGACTTCGTTTTATTGGCTGGTGCTGTCACGCATTGTGCTATGTGTCGGATCAGTATACTTACCTACCTATGATAGTTCCGACAACTCACTGTCTAATTACGAGTATGTACAAGCGAGGGATCGTAATCTTGTTCGAATAGAAAATAGAAGTAGAAAGAGACATGGAATTACATGCTCTTAAAACCTAGGCATAAGAGAGGAGGTTGATAACCTGAGAAATTGGCGCTTACGGTAACATCCATCTGCGAGACTAACATAATGAAATTTTGCATTTTAGATATACGGGCCAAGATGGATTAAACGCAGAGTTATTTAAATATGGGGGGTTATTGCTGAAGCTCCGACTGCTACATTTCTATAATATGTGCTGGAAGAGGCAATGTATTCCAGAAGATTGGCTTATAGCCCAAACCATCTCTATCTTTAAGAGAGGGAAACGAAATGACTGTAGCAATTACAGAGGAATATGTTTACTGGATACGACCTATAAAATATTTGCTAAAATAATAAACAAATGGTTGCAGAATATAGTTGAATGTCTTCTCTCGGAAGAACAAAGTGGATTTAGAAGAGGCAGATCCTGTGTAGATAACATTTTTATTGTTAAACAACTAATTGAAAAACATAGGGAGTTTAATAAAGAAACGCATATGGCGTTTATTGACTTTGAAAAAGCCTTCGATAGGGTCAACTATGCAAAATGTGGCAAATATTGGAAGAACGAGGATACCCACAACAATTAGTAAAATGATACAATGCTTCTACTTCTAAACAAAAATAAATGTGAGGAACAGTGGTAAAACTTCTAAAAAAATTCTTACTATTCAGGGTGTCAGACATGGGTGTACTTTATCACCTACACTTTTTAGTATTTATATTGACGACCTAGTGTGCAAATTGAAACGGTACTCTCTTCCTCGAGTAGATTAATTGAATGTTAAAGGAATATATATACGTGTACTGAAAGAAATATTTTGTGTGAAATGTCAAGATTGTTACGAGCTCTGAACGGTAGGGATTTTTCCTCCCCTAGGAAAGCTGACCGCAGCCATAAATTCCATGGGTCACAGCTGGCGTTGCCTTTCTAACATAGTTGATAGGAAGGAGACATCGTAAGTGGTCTAAAGGGAGATTTTCGTAACTGGGACTGCATATGTTTTCTACCGACCAACTAATTAAAAATAATGAGCTGAAGGGAGAAGCGAAGTGTTATATGGCCTAGCCGGGAACAAATAGATGTCCAAAGTTCAGTCGCTAGCTAGGAGTCGGTGGCTTGGAGTCGACCGAGATCGCCGTGCTAACGCGCGCCGACAGAAATCGCATTTATTAAGTCAGTCGGTGGCTGACAGTCGACCGAGGTCGTCGTGCTAACGCGCGCCGACAGAAATCGCATTTATTAAATCAGTCGGTGGCTGGGGGTCGGGCTAGATCGTCGTGCAGCAGCACGAAGTCAGATATCGCGTTCTTTAAGGAACGGACGAGTAAGGTAAAGAAATCGTGTTCGATTAAAGCTAGTTAAGAGCGGAGTGCTAATCCGACGACTCGTGTTATATACACGGGAGTGTTACCACGCAAACGCGAAACCTACCATTCAGAGTTCGCCTAATTAACATGTATTTCGAGAGTAATTGAAATAAAATCGATCGTCATAAGAGAATTAATCTGTGTTTCTTTCCAAGTACCCTAATTGATCCACCCAGAACGCCCTGTACCAAGAGATCCTTGCCAAAAATCCTATATTCATAAATATTAGGACAACTCCGAGAGCAGCCGAGGACATCGATATTCTTCAAATTTTGTTAGCGCGGTGCTGACAACCCTAGGAGTCAAGCTCCTGCCAAATAATTGAGCTAAACTGCGCGGCAACACACCCACCCGACACCCCCGACTACCACAAAATGGAAGCAGCTAGTGAATGTAGGTTTTAAAATTTCAAATAAAAACTTTTTAAACATTTTATTGTTTGCTGACGACTTAGTTGTTATACAAAATAGCGATCTGCCCTACAAAAATCTATTTTTAAACTTAGTGAACTTTGTAAGCACAATAATATCAAAATTTCTTGTATAAAATCAGAGGTAATGGCATTCATTGGGAAAGAGCCAATTAGAACAAAAATAGTTAAAAATAATCGTTGCGTTGAACAGGTAAGCTATTTTAACTACTTGGAAACTGATGTTAGTTATGACAAGGAATATTATGTCTGCAATAAAATATGCAAATTTCAAAGAGTGTGTGGAACAATAAATAGAACATTTAGAAACAAAATACGTAAAGAAACAAAATTAAATTTCTACAAAGTTATGGCTGTACCTATACTGACATACGGAAGTGAGACTTGGACGTTAACTAAAAAGCAACAGAGTAAAATACAGGCTTCAGAAATGAAATTCTTGAGAAGTGTGAAAGGATGCACGAAGAGGGACTTAATAAGAAATGAAAATATAAGAGAAGAGCTGGACATTTTTAGTATGAATGGTAGGTTAAAAGATCTCAAACAAAAATGGAAGGAACATGTTGAAAGAATGCCAGATAATAGACTTACAAAACAAATATTACAGTATCATCCTAAAGGTAGGAGATCGGTGGGCAGACCCAGGAAACGATGGCTGGAGGACTTCGAAGGCGGAACAGGCACTTGATTGCCTATGCCATGAAGTGAAGAAGAAGATATAGAAGGTAAATAACTTACTGATATCTTTATTCAGTTTAAAAATATTTTGCTATAAATTATGCAAAAAATACAAAATTAAATATTGGTCTTTCACATTAAATAGTTTCTGAAGTTGATTACTACAAAATTGTATATTACTGTTTCAAATAAAATAGTCTCTAAAGCTGACATTTCTTTTGAGAGACAGCTTGACCTCTATGAAAATAAGGTAAAGCATTACATACTTTCTATACAAATTTTACATATTTTTATGGAACAATGTAAGCAATTGGGTTTACCATACTTCACACACTTGTATACAGACATTCTATTCAGCGTGACGTTTTTTCTCTTTTCTAGCTTGTCATTTCTTACTCTTTTTGCTGAAGAGTCACCTATGCTCTTCACCCAGAATGTCTGAAATTTCCTGAGATCATCCGATAAATTTGGAATCTGGAGTCTTCTCTGCATATTTCCTCTGATTAGCACAGCTCAATGATATTAGAAAGTAAAATATTGCGAGTAGCCATCTTTTTGTTCTTCGGAAAGCGGAGTACTTGATACACTTTATGCCTGGAGCCTCTACTCCAGATTTTGTGGCATTATATGAAACATTTCATCTTTCCATGATAAATTCTGTCAATTTCGGTGTCATCACTTTCGCTATTCAAGGCGGCAACACGCCTTCTTCATTCTCATATATACTGAAAATCTATTTCCGAAAGTCTAATGGTCTGAATCTAATAGTGTTCTTCTTCAGGAACATAAGAATCCTCTGCTGAGTCATCATCGCTCTCATTGAACTGCTCCAAAGCTAACTGCATCATTTTTTTTCTTCTTTGTTACACTTTAGGTATCCCTCCACTATAGTTAAATATTTGAAAATTAAGATATATAACACAAGAAAGCGTATTTGTTTAAATAACATCCGTCTGTGAGACGATGTGGGTGACGCGTGCATGCAAGTAGAACAATACTGTCGTGGAAGTAAAACAATGATGTTCACGCAATACAAGGTTCAACTCACAATGAAGCATAGCTGAAATATCCGATCAAATTAGCAATTCACGTGTATCAACTATACGTTGAGAAATTTTATACCCGCCTCAGAGACGCAACTAAGGGTTAACATGTGTAATTTATTTTGTACAAAATACATGCGTTTTCTGTTGTCCCCTTAGGTCACATCTTATCAATGATTTCCCCTTCCCGCCTGCCTCACCTGCCTAACCTTTATTAGCAAGTTTTGGTTTGTGGTAAACTTTGTTCCTTATTACTTTGCTCCATAACTATTACTTGCATCTCATCCCTCATTGGCACATTATATGCATTATGTGAAAGAAACGATGTACAATACATAGTATCTTAACGCAGGGAAAATGAAATTTGGAGAAACGCAGGTGTATGGAAAGAATGAATCAGAATTTGCGTAAATCAAATTTTACACAAAAACTGTAAGAATACAAGGTAACATAAAAATAAGACAGATGGAAATAGTCAGTTAAGGTAGGAATAAAATAACAATTAGCGTATAAGTATAAATTAGGATTGAGGGAGGTAGTGTTGTATAATGCAGTTTCTAAGATTGGATGTTAGTAGGGTCAATTTGAGTGGGCAGCTCAATATGTTTTTCTTAGTACTTCAATGATGATAATAATTGTAATAATAGTAATACCTAGTAAGAAGTAGGTAAGAAATAATATAATAAAAAGTATCCCCATTCCAATATAACTATAAAGAAATATATAATGAAAATATTTCTACAAAAGTATCCCGATTAACCGGAAGTAGAAGAATGTTTTTAAGACTAGTTTGTGCAAGAATCAATAAAGAAAGTCACGTAAATGTACACATACAATTTAACATATGTCAGATCCCCAAAATGTCTCATTTGCTATGATGTTCAGTGATTATTCGTTTTATCAGATGAACCATTAATTAATGAAACCAATGTAAAACTAGTATTAAATATATTTACAGTTTGTATTTGAGTTTGATTTATGAGTCACTATGTTTACACTCAAACTTCACTTACTTGTTGTATAATTGAAATGTTTTCAAGATCATTCGATCTCATCCTCAGCTGTTTGGTGACTAAATGAACCTTCCTCTTCTTCCACTACTACGGAGCTCCGATCACTCTGCCATCTGGTGTTAGGGGCACTAAGTTTTAATACTTCATTTAATGCCTCACCAAACAGCTGAGGATGAGATAGATTGATCTTGAAAACGTTTCAATTATACAACAACAAGTAAGTGAAGTTTGAGTGTAAACATAGTGACTCATAAATCGAACTCAAATATGAAGAATACGTCACTGTTAATAATGCTTCTGCTTTTAATATTTATATTTACAGTTATTGATACAAATAAACGTTGGACTTCTAGAGGTTTACTGATTACAAAATTTCAGAATGTTCTGACGAGAAGTGCACTAAATTAAAATGATGTTTGATATCACAATTTTCACTAGAGACAAAGATAGATACGAGAGTACATAGATTTACGTTCAAGATATGGGAAAACGTTTAAAATTGTATGATACAGAATTTTATAAGAAAAATTTAAATTATAACAGAATAAACTTAAGAAATCGGATACAAATATCCTCTCAAACCACATCTCACTACTCCACGAACTAATCTTAGACAAATATATGTATCTATAGGTATCAAATATAGGTATCGATGATATTGCAGTACATTTAATGAGACATCATGATGCAGCCAGATCCAGAAGTTAAGAAAGGTAACCATGATAGAATAGACACTTAGAAAGCTTTGAGCTGACTTTTTCGATTGCAGACTTGATTACTGTATGGGGAATACTTGATAATTCACTGCCCTGACGACAATACGGCAAGACAGTGATAGGTTTACTAACACGACATTATAAACACCGACAAAAATAACAATGTTAAGCTTCCCCTGAGCTGCTCTATCATTTATTTTTACATGACTTCCACAAATTACTTTAAGGAAAGTTTATTTTTCTATATAGTTTAAGTTAATCTGGACATCTTTGTAGAGAGAGCTTGATTAAGGATTTCGTTAAAATTACGAGGACACATGAGACGGAATTACTTAAGAGAAGTTTAAAGAATAGAGATCTAAAACTTTCGAAGCATTTCCTTTGTATCGCGAGAAGCAACTGAATAGCGGCTGGGCATAAAAATGAGAAGCTTATAGAAACATTGAAACTAATAACATGTACATCTGGGAAATTACAATACCTTCAAAAAAAGTTATTTCTAATAAATCGTGTTCAAGAGATTTGTGTTTCTTGACTCAAACTCCTTTCAATTTTTAACGTCCTCCAACGCACATAGTATTGGAGGATGAATGAAATGGGCGAAATGATGCTCAAATGAGTCTAGGATTCATAGAGCTTAGAGTTACCCGACATTCATCTTTCAGGATAAGGGAAAACCTGGAAAGAACTTACAGATAGCTCACCCTGACCGAGATTCGAAATGGAGACCTCTTGAACGTGATTTAGGCACGCTATCTCCACAAAACAGAACTTCACATACTACTCCATAAAATTCAATATACCTATAGTTTTGCTATGTAAATATTTTTAATATATGCTAAATACCCACAGGTTTTAGGGTAAGGTTTCAGAAATTAAAATTTTCGGGAATTATTTCAAGTAAATGTCAGTTTTGAGGGAGATGATTTTCTTGAAAGTCTTCGTCTTGCACATTTGAAAAATGCTGAACTCAAATTCCAAGTTTGGTGTTTGTTGGATAGGTATTTTATTTTGTGTTATGCTACCACAGACATAAACATACAAACATACACGCAGCTGAGCCTCTAAAATTCTTTTTTAACACGTATTTCCGATAAATTTTTGGGTGGATTGCAATACATTTCTCTCCTATTAGGCACGTCGAGGACAATAAAAGAGAAAACGAGAAGGTAATTTCTTTGACGTTGAATTAATTAAAAGTTCAGCCCATTGCAGTTATGTTTTTCAATAAGCTCAATAAAGTTCATAATTGATTTTCACACAGTCTACAGTTTAGGACTTCCTGATATCAGAATGATGTCTCAAGGTAGATCTCAAGTTGGGGGAACTGGAGTATAAGGTGAGGCAGGCGTGCTCTGAACCGTGAGCGTGGGAACTGACTGCCGGTGTTTGTCTCGAGCAATCTTGTGTCATTACTAGGCACTTTGGCACGCGTCCCTGCCACTGGGAATCTGTAAACATTTCACCTCGGCAAATAACGAAACATTAAGAGAACGGTACTTCGGTTTCTAGCACAGTTATCCGATTTATTGTCTAGGGTTACATTAGCACCTGATTATTATTCGAGTTTGAATAAGGATCGGCACATTAGAATTATGGAATTTCCTCCTCTGCTTCCAAATCAAGGTTTCTCTAATGATTACCTATATCCTTCGCTACGGACATTTTTCTGTAACATTGAATATTTGAAAATAAAAAATTCATGTGTTCGGTTTGCCTTTGAACACCATAACAGAATAACGCAACGTTACAAAGCATCGATCTTAAAGTTCAGTATTTCCTAAACATACAAAAACAAGATTTTTCGAGGCTATCTACCCATTTGTAACTACGCTTTACGTGAAACAGTTTTCTAAATTTTGGTTGTTCTTAAAAATATCTCTAAAGATTTGGATTAAAATGCGTAGCATTTAAAATATTTACATGTCAAAATTTATATTGTGAATTTTATAGCAATAAATTGCGAAGTCGTATTTATTTAATATGTATTTTGTATAATTTTGTTTTATTGGTGAATCACGAGTGAGGCAGAAACGTACTGCACAAAACTATATATCACTTTAGAACAGGCACTATATTGTAAATGAAATGTCTGAAACATTTCTGAGATACCTATTATTGGTTTGAATTTTCCAATACTTTGAAGTTCCTTTTTAGCCGTTTCTTGTGTGTCGTGGAAAGGCTACGGGGAATTAATTTTAACTGTTTCAGTTGTTTAGTCCCTTTAACTTAATCAATTCGAGATCTTTGCATTGAGAAACAGCTTCATGAACTGCAGTTTCCTCTATTTTTAGGTTTGTTTCTTCTTTAACTTTTAAATTGAAAACATTATTAAACTCTACGGAGAATAGAGAGTGATTCTGTTTAAAGGGACATTTCCCACAGAGGCATTAACAAGTAACTTTAAAGGCGGTATATCGCAACCAGTGTAATGACTTCTCATTAGTCATAACAAAATGTGTAACGAAATTATTTAAGTAAACGTTTACAATAATTACCTAACTTTAAGCACAGAGAACAATAAGCTTTTGCAACACTAGGTATTTTATAGAAGGTTTGTTAAAGCAAGCCATAGAAGACAAGAAAATTATATGAATGTACCAATCACAAATTTTTATTTGAATTATTCATGTTTAACGCCTGGTGGTACATAGTGTTAGTGAGTGAAACAGTTGCAAAATTATGTCTACTTTAAAAACAAAATTTATGGAATTTACAAAAGGTTATCTTACCATATAGTTTGTTTCTTTAGGACATTTAGTATTTAGATTTACGATTAATTCTTTATAAAAATACACTATAAATAAATGCCCACCAGAAAACGTATTATTATAGTGTTGCTTTCTTTTCATATGATCTTAATTTTTGAAAGTATTGCCCACATTTGGACTTAACCGTTCAGTGAAAGCCTAACGGAAATATTGTAACAAATATTGGACCTTGTATTTGAATTGGCATCATAAACATTTTAAACTTTGTCTGATTTCGAAAAGGTTATAATGGATAAAAGTTTATAGAAGTTGAGACACATGTAGGTAATACTGATGTGTTTTCAGAGGTATCTAAAGTGACGTATAATGTCCTCAATTTCTTGCTTACATATAATAAATATAGCTTCATTGAATGAATCATAAAACTAAATAGCGTTTTCATTCTGTTTTTTAACTTAATCGCTCATCAGTCCGAAGGAGCTTTCCATCGCTCTCTGCTTTTTGCTTTCTAACAATAATAGTTTATTATTAATTATTATTAAATCTTAATTATTATCTAATCACCAAGATAAATTTTTTGGCGATTAAATGATACCTATTCCTTATTTAGATAAAACTATTAACCCGTAATAACTAATTTAATCTATGTATTTGTTTATGTGTTCATTGGAAAAACGAAAAAAAAAGCCTCCTGAGTTCACAGGTAGATCGGAATTAATTGCTTACAAATAGTAATAATACTTAAATAAAAGAATAAAGTAATTTAAAAAAAGAGGTATACTGACTGATCTAAAATGTATTAAAGGATACATGTGAAGTTAGAAATGTTCCCATAATTTTTGTTTTAAACACAGAAAATATAAGCAGTTATGTATACCATTAGGAAGATTCAGATTTCAATTCTGAATAACAGCTAATGTGATTGGTGTCTTTTTATATTGTGAAGACCTGTTCTTACTTTGTGAATAATTAAGAAACACGTGGTCAGGTCGAACACTCGGGAGCAAACACTCAGCAGAACTACATGCTTTATCGAGAGGATGGGATCTTTTCTATAATGGTTCATTGGTAAAAAGGTAGGGTAAAGCTAAAGTGGAATTCACTTAATACGAATATTTACTACAGCAAACAGATTTACAAAAGCGGCCATAACGGCCGTTCACCTGCTCAGAAGCGGAGCTGCTTATAGATACATGTTGCTCATTCAGTTAGCAGTTTCCGAGAAAGAGAGTCTCTCGCTCAAAGACCACTCATCCAGTTATAAAGGAGGGGAGGGAGTGACGTCACCTACTACTTGAGTCAACATAGTAAATTAATACAATGTGTGACAATATTCTCTGTCATCAGATGTTCTTTTGCGATTAAATTTCAGTAATATGCCATTGCAAGGCCAAATTCAGGAGCCAAGGAATATAAGTAAAAGGTTTTCAAGTTCCGAGAATTTGTAATTAACTATCTAACCAACCCCTAGGTGCAACTGGCCCTTTTGGGTCAAGGCCTGCCGCCCAGCCGCTGCAACTTCCATGTCTGATCATTACAGGTGATATGAGTCGGGTGCAGTACTGTATAGTGGAACGTGGGGTGCCCGCTTCGGTAGCGTTGTGGCATGGCTGCCTTACGTTCAAAAGGTCCCGAGTTTGAATCCCGGTCAGGGTGAGTTACCTGGATAAGGTTTTTTCCAGGATTTTCCCTTATCCTGAAAGGCGAATGTTGGGTAACTCTAAGCTCTATGGACCCTGGGCTCATTTGACAGGTTTCCCAGTGGGAAAATTCCCATGCAAGTATCGGGGAACGAACACGGTCTCTCGCTTGATAAACAGCAGTGCTACTACCGGATTAAAGACACGATTTTATTTCACACATACAGTATATCCAATCATTATTTATGTTCATTCGATTATTCTTCATAGATTGACGTCTTTCTTTTAGCCGAAGAAGCCCATCCTCACGATTATATTCACTCGTAAGTAAGCATGAAAGTGAAAATGAACAAAAATGTCTCGGACACTGAATGTAATTAGAATATGACAAATTGTATACCTACATTAACAAGATCTAATGTCATGCTGGCATGTTGGCCACTGTAACTCAATGGTTAAGAGTATCTGGACGAGACCGGGAGATTTGTGGTTAAAATTCCGGCTATGGCAGCGGATTTTTCAGTCTGACCAGATCTAGTTTCTGATGGTTATGCATTGCATACAACTATACAAAATTCATACAAAATAACAGAAGCTAACGGTCACTTCCAAGCAATTAATGTATTATTAAATCTAAAACAAAAATTGTTATTTTTAATTTTGAGAAAATAAAGTGTAAACGTAATGAAAATTAAGGGGCAGCAGGTCCAGTGCAACATGTTCTGAAATAATATTGGCTGATTGTTTCTTAGTTCTCAATTCGTTGTTATTTGTTACTGTTTTTGGTTTTCTTGAGTTTTGTAACTATATATTTTGCATATGTCACTACAACATAGATGGTAAATGTTAAGTGTTTCAGCTTTTAACGCCGAAATCTTATGTTTAAGTTTCCCAAGGTTAATACATGAAAAAATGTTGCGGTTAAAAACAACAAAATGGAAAAAAAAAAAAAAAAAAAGATTACTACAACCAATCAAGATGAAAACACAAACAAGTTTCCTACAGAAAGTTATGGAATTCAAATCAGATCTGAATCTTTCTAATTCTAAAGAAAACATTTAATCAAAGAAAACCCACTGACTTTTGAACCAATTAATGTTCAACTAGATTTAGAACAAATAGTTACAAAATCTGAAACTTCCAAACCTGTACTAAAAGCGTTAGCATTAGAAACTGTGAACAATAGATTCCTACCTGAAGAATGGTTATATATCTACACAGATTGATCTAACTTGGACAACAACTCAGGAGCAGGAATTAAGTGTGCACTGTTCTCATTCTATCAACCAGCAGGATACTACACAACAAATTTTGATGCAGAAGTAACGGCTATTCATATTTCACTCCAACACCTTCTATACAGAGTAGATAAATTCAAAAATGCTGTCATACTTTCTGATTCTAAAGCAGCATTATGTGCAATAAGCTTATATAAAATGAGGTCAATCCAAATTAAAGAATGTCACAAAATGATCCAACAACTTCAAAAACTACAGAAAAGAATTATATTACAGTGCATACCTACACATTGTGGAATTACTGGAAATGAATCAGCTGATTTTCTTGCCAAAAAAGGTGCAAATTTAATTCATAAAAAAGTAAAAACCTGCCCTTTACATCCATAAAAAGATGAATAAAAAAATTATAAAGACAAACAAAACCAACCAATATCTAACAAAGCTAAAAATGAAAAAATGAAACATTTTAATTAAAAATACAGAAATTATTCCAGAATCCCACGTAAAGCTGCAGTAGCAAATTTTAGATTACTTACGGAACATGATTATTTGGCCAAACACTTACACAGAATAGGAATTTATACAAGTCCAAATTGTCCTCTTGGCAACAAAGAGGAAATGACTGAAAAACATCTTTTAACCTGTGAAGCCCTACCTATCGGACCCACTACACAGAAATATTAGAGAGCAAGAGAGCTAATGGCTTCATTGCCAAAGCCTAGCATTTGAAAACATCAACAGTTTCCCAAGGTTTGAGGCTTGGGGATTGTAATGCTCTGATGTTTCAGACTAATGATTTTCGTGGTTTAACTTCATATAGAACCCGGATTTTATGCAATAACTATATAAGAAATATTTACATAAATATGTAACAAAATATTGTGAAATATGTATGTGAATTATGTAATAAATCAATTATATGTAAAATCAAAAACGTTAATCCTTTGCTATGAAAAAGAAGTTCACATAGTCAAATCTCTAACTTAATTTTTAATCACATGGCTTCAACCATACACAGTTCTTTGTAAAATTCACTATTAGATTATATAGGCTATCCCTGCAACTGTGTAAGTAGTACCTGTTTATTTGAAAAACTCTTTGTTTAATATTAATATGCAGATTGCTTCGTAGTTGTTCAATTTGAGATTTCATCGTACACCCTATACGTTTTGTCATAAGTTTGGCAGAGGACTGTTTTTCCATTAGTTATTAAAGCACTGTGAACAGAAATCCACGTATTTAACTTTGAAGACAACGAAGACACCACAGGTGCCATGGCTAAATTAAATGCAACTTACTGTTATAAATTCTAAAACGTTTCACTTTTGAGAACAAGGAAGAAAATATGTTTAAAACAGGTCATTGCTGTGGGCATAAGACTCGTGCAATTTAGCTTCGAATGCAGCAGAAATGTGTAGAATTGACGACGGTGAACGAGAAGCACATTAATAAAAATTGCAATGGTTTCTTCTTTCTTGCTATGTAACGAAAATTAAGACAATCGACGAAAATGTATAGTAATTCAGAAAAAAAAATTAAAATATGGAAAATTATGTACTATGGTTTGAAATATGTATTATAATTTTAAATATGTAAAAATATGTAATTTAAATTGTTGGAATAAGGAAAGGTCTTTACAGTTTAATTCGTCAACATTTTAGCCTTTTTATAATTAGATACACATCAACAGAATATGTAACTACATAAAATCCAGGCTCTATTCATAACTTTTTGTAACGCTCCTAGAGGCGGTAATAACGACATCAGTGGTGTATGATTTAAGACTTCAGCACCTAAAGAAAAAACACTTTTAAATATTGGAAATTAATTGTTCTTTCACACTGGCCGTATGTAGGCTAAATTGTGGAAACGTAGAGTCAGACTGAAAAATTCAATGCCATAGCCGGGATTTGTACCACGGTTCGTCTGGTTTCCGTCCAGCCGCTCTACCATTGAGCTACTATGGCCAACGTGCCCATATGACATTAAATTCTCCAACTGACTCGTATTTTCCCGGTAAACACTGAATTTTTCAGTCTGACTCTACGTTTCCACTATTTAGCCTACACACGGCCAGTGTGAAAGAACAATTAATTTCCATTAATTGACCTAATAGTGGTTAACTATAAAGCCCGGGCCTTAAAGTACTTATATATTGTAAGTCGCCATTAAGGTAGTTGTCTCATGTGTTTATGAGAACTCCTAAGTGGTTTACAGAGAAAATACGAGTCAGTTGGAGAATTTAATGTCATATCGGCACGTTGGCCATAGTAGCACAGTGGTAGTGCGGCTGGACGGAAACCAGAAGATCCGTGGTTCAAATCCCGGTTATGGCATCGAATTTTTCAGTCTGACTCTACGTTTTCACTTTTAAATATTGTATGCGGGCCTTGTTTCGTGAGAATAATTATTTATGTAAGTGTGGTCATAACACGTAAAACCGAATTCCAGGTGCGTCAGACAACTACTTGAATGGAAGTAGAAGAGAGCAAACTGCACGAGTTCGAATACAATTGGATGGCATTTGAAATTGGAGAGGAAATTCCTTGGTTACAAACAGTCTGATTGCAAGGTAAACATGAATGAGTTTAAGTTCCTGTGCTTCTGAAAGGATCTATTCGTTCCTAAGTAAACTCGGACATTGAGAAATTAGATTTGGATTTGTGATTAGATACGAACTTCCTGTGTATTTGTCTGTGCCTATTGGGAGGCTAATCTGGCGTGTAGCAGGCAATTTCATTAACATGCCTTTGCGTATACAAGCAGCCAACCGTACGGTATGTTCTACAGTATCTGGCAGAACACATTCATCAAGATGTTCTTCTGATTCTTACTCCATGCACGCACTGTAAAACTACCAAGAAATTGAGAAGAGGACAAAGCACCTACTACATTTTGCTGCTCGTTATTTATAGTTATTGTTGAGTTCAACTGAAACTTCCCAAGCAAAAGGATGGTTATAATATGTGCAAGTAAGCTTCTTTTTGTTACCTTATTTAGCGCTTAAGGGGATGCAGCACTGAAAACCCCAAATCCAGCAATTTTCAACCAATCTTGCTGAGATTTTTACCACGTAGTTCTGATGCATAGTGGACACAGAATTCAAATTTTGGTTTCTGTATCTTCAATATCTTTTGAGTAATTTGTGAAATTCAAAATTTGGGCAAAATTCAAACCGCTCCACACGATGAAAATGTTCAAATCTTTAATTTTTCTATTTCTAAAAATATTGAGATAGTTCTGAAGAAAAGATCTGTCATATGCATTCCTTATACTACATTTAGTTCCAGAGGAAAAAAAAAATAAGGTATGGAGAAACAAAAAAGCCCAAAAACGAATAAACCTTTGACTTTATGTATCAGTAACTTTTAAAATATAATGAATATTAAACGTGCATACGATGGAAACCTTTGTTTGCTTTCTAAGAACATGTGTTGAAGGTTTTAGAAGGACTGAATGAAAACTGCATCGTGTGGAACATTTTGAATGACAAAAATGTTGAAAAATCCAAAACTGAGTAAGTCAAATTTTAAAATCCTAAACATTTTCCTTCTCAAAGCAGACTAAAATCCTCCAGTTAGGTAAGTTGGACCCTCCAGCCTCTTCCTTCTCTCTTCTGCAGCAGTTTTCTTCAATTTTAGTTTCCTTCTGGATTATTTATAAGTTACCTTCGCAGAAGTTGTTGGTAATTGTTCCTTCCCTTGGCTAATTTTTAAAGATGCTGGTAAAATCTCAGTATCCATTATGACTGACTGCAGCTTGACTCAGGCAGAACAACCAAAATCGAATTCACTGATGGCTGTTGTCACAGGAACCTGAAGTGCTGCCGTGATCTTTTAACTGGCAGATAATCTGGATAGCCTTGGTTCATTTGCACATTCAGGGGCAGGTTCACACACAGTTTCAATAGTTGTAGCATATGTACAATGGAATTCACTATTATCCACATTAGGTTTCCAACGTTTATTTACTAAACCTAATCTCTGTTTAGAACGTTTAGAGGGTCTTCTGCCCTTGATACGTGTATCGTTTAGCCTATTCATGATCCTAACTATGCACACAGTCAAAAATGGTCTGTTTCAAAAAGTGTTTTACCTATAACGTATATAACAGTTATATACACGTTTAGATATATAAAACACCTTTATAAATGTTAAATGACACACAAAAACTCATTAATTATATACAAACAGTATGTAGTTTAACGAGAAACACAACAAAATCATGACCAAGTTACAAAATCACACAAAAGCAAAATATAAACATTACTATTTGCTTTCAATGTTTGTAGCCAGTGTTTTGTTTCCATGGTATCACACATTGTAAGAAATAACCGTCATATCAACACACAAAATTCAACCAGAAACTTTGCCCGCTAATTTTAAATGTTTTATTTTAGTACATTCAATGGAACTCAAATGAAAGAATCTCTGAATCCAAGGGCCGGCAAGCACGTCCGCATGGGCATTTAAATGTGAGGGTCTTCAAATGCCTGAAACTCATAATTTGGATTATGATAATCTAATGTTCAAAGTATTTTATTACCCCAAATTTTTTTTACCAATTTTGGTGCTGCATTCCCTTAAGCAGGTGCGTGTTGTACACGTAAGTAATATACAGGGTGTATATAAATGAATATCGGGGTGTTAACTCTTTATAATATTTATTGCATTCAACTTACAGTTATAAATGATGTCAAACGAAAAAGTAACTCAAACAGTTTTACCAACAAGCTTATAAATATTCAATGTGACTACCTTTCGTCACACGGCACACATCAAGTCTATAGCCGAGTTCTTCCCAAACGTTGATAAATGTGTTTTCAGTAACTGTAGCAACACTGCTTCAATATAGTTTCTTATTCAGGGAGGTCAGCTGGTAGTGGAGGTACGTACACACGATCCTCGATGAAGCCCAAAAGGTAAAAATCGCATGGCGTTTGGTCAGAAGAACGTGGAGGCCATGCATAGCAAGCTCTGTCAATGGAGCCCTTGCGGCCTATCCAGCACTCGGGTACAGTGACCTTAAACCAATCGCGTACTTCGTTATGCCAGTAAAATGGCGCACCATCTTGCTGGAAAATGAAGTTCTCTAGCTCATTTTCTTCCAACTGAGGGAAGAGCCTTTGTTCTAGTGTGTCAAGGTAAGAAGTGCCAGTTACAGCACATTCACTAAAAATGAAAGGCCAACAAACTTTTCGTTGGGATACGGCACAAAAAAAAAAATAACTTTAGGGGAATCTCGTTGCATTTGTACCATCTCGTGAGGATTTTCTGAGCTCCAGATGCGCACAGTATGAGTGTTAAAATGTCCACTAAGGTGAAAGGTCGATTCATCACTGAAGACAACACGATCCATAAAATCGTCATCGTCATGAAACATGTCGTTTGCGAAGTTGGCGCGTAATCCGTGGTCTGTCAGCTTTAGAACCTGTAATAACTGTAAGCGGTAGGGACGTAGCCGTAAGCGTTTTCTTACAACTTTCCAAACAGTCGACACAGGAACTTGTAATTCACGACTAACCTTCCAGACTGATTTCTTTGGGCTACGAGTGAGCGACACTCTCACGCGCTCAACAGTCTTTTCACTTACTCTTGGTCGTCCCGTGCTCTTCCCTTTACAAAGGCAGCCGGTATCTTCAAACTGATGATAGAATCTACGAATTTATTATCACTAGTTGGAATACAACCGAACTTAATGCGGAACGTACGTTTCACAGTAACTACAAATTCGGTCTTTGCAAACTGCAAAATACAAAACGCTTTCTGTTCACTAGTCGCCAACTTTGCTACTACCGCTGTCTAGCGGATTGCGGCAGAAACATTGCACGCACAGGCGCACTGGTGCCAACAAACGAAACTGTTTGAGTTGAGTTGCTTTTTCATTTGACATATCATTTATAACTGTAAGTTTAACATAAATATTATAAAGAGTTAAATCCCCGATATTCATTTATACACACTCTGTATTTCACCCAAAAATTTGGCGCCAAGCTTTCTCCGAAAACACACGTGAGGCTCCTGAAGCAAAATAAATAAGTCTGTATGTAAATTAAATTTGAGTTCTTGTTTATGGACCCTCTGCGCTGCATCTCATGGCCTCATTCCATATTGGACATGAAACACAGCTTAAGTTTACTACGAGTTCTATCAAATTTGAATCCGCGGCCTCGTGAACCACAGGATTAGTGCGCACGCACGCGTGTGTTCATACAGCTTGTCTCAAAATCTAACTTGGTTTTATTTAATTTCAAAGATGTGATGGGAACATTTTCATCCCCAACTAGCTTTATGTGGAAAAATACTCGATTGTTTTGTTTTTAAATGGCTCTTAATATAACAAATATCTTAAACTTTCTGCGAAGCACCTGTGTCGTTCCCTTCCTTTTCAGTTACTTTTTCTATAGTAATTTATCGTAAAAGATGAAGTTTTAGGACACAAAATATGTAGTTATTAAAGCACACACTTTTCGAGATATTCTTTATTATTGGTTTTAATGTTCAAATAATTATTTTTCTAAAGGTAAAGGGCTGGTTACTTCTTTATCATGCAAAGAGCACAGAAATATAAAGACAGTAACATAGGTTTTAAAAAATTAGACCCCCGGTTTTGTCATTACATATGTAGGTACTTCTTATAGGTAAATTTTGTATTGAGGAATTAATCCTTGAAGAATTAATCATTTTAAATACATTACTCCGGTATATGCGTGATTTTTAATTAGAACCAATTGAAAAATTCAATGCCACGGTCGGGATTGGAACCACGGATCTCCTGGTTTCCGTCCAGTCGCTCTAACCCCTTGAGCTACCATGGTCAACGTGCCGTCCTGACATTAAACTCTCCAAATACTGTATATAATACTCTTATAGGTACCAGAAAGAAAGTATAATGACAATTTAAAGGAATTAACAAGATGAATTAGAAAAATTAGTTTGTAAATGAATAAGTAGTGAGTCAAGTGAATGAAATACACCAAATTTTTGAAGTACTAAAACTATAAGTGCAGTGTTTTGCGAACATGCTAGACTCAATCACGTTACTTGGGTAAAAATTTAACTTCCGCATCATTTACAGTTTAATAGATATTTAGCGTTCTTTCTATCAGTTTCAAGTATTTAAGCTTCTTTAATTTCATGTACCTGTTCCTACTGTTTCCCTTTTTTCTGCATATTCTTTGTTTTTACTAAATATTTGTGTCTTTGTAGGTTTCGAAGTACTGGAAGAAACATAAAAACGATACTTTTCCGAAATGTTTGAAAATGAAACATTATTCGTTTTTTTATATTTTCTTACCTTTGAACCTAACATATGGTATGTTGCACAAGACAATTTAAAATTATATTTAATTAATAATATTATTTAAATAATGTTTAAAACGATGAAAGGTTCTAGTTTATGCAAAATTTCACTATTCCGTTAAAACTTTAAAACTAGAACAGAAAACCAAAATTTAAAAACTGAAAATATATCTATTCTTATATATGTGAATATTTTAGAAATGCTGCAATACTCGCATAGGAACAGAATATTATGAATTTTTTATAGAATTTAAGGAAAACGTCTATTTTTTCTGAAACTATGAAATGCATGGAAAACTGCGTGTTATCTTTCATAGGAATGGGACAGGAAAGTAATAATTTAAAAACTTGATTAATTTTCATCTTGGAAAATTTCATATATTGAAAAATATTTAAATTAAAATTAATTATTATTGTTTTAATTATTTTAAGAGTGTGCTATTATGTGTAAAGATTTCTAGAATGTGGTTGGAGTTTCAAAGAAATGATTAAGGGTTGTGCAAATTAAAATTTTCTGAATATGGTCTAGTTACCTAAATTAGGTAGTAATAAAGCAGTCGTTATAGAGTTTAGCAAAGTTAAAAACATTCTTGTAACTTTACATTTACTGAAGCTGCAACTATTTTTCGGTACATAAATGAGAGAGATAGAGATAGAAAAGAAGAAACGAAACTGGGAGAGAGAGATAGAAGGGGAAAACGAAAGAGAAAATTGTATCAGGGAAAAAGTAATCTATCTAGATGAAATAAAATGCTACAATTACTTCCAATGAGGTGCCAAAGTGTTAATAAAAAAACATATATACTCCTGTCGTCCTAAGAAGCACACTGTTCTTGTGAACGTTTCCACGAAAAAAAAAAAAAAAAAAAACCTACAAAACAAAAGCTACTGGTAAGCTACTCTTGTGTATACAACTTGTTTGCATGTAATATGACGTAACACAAGGGCGAAAGTGTCACTGTTGTCTGTCACCCTTGTACACATGGGCGCAGAGTTATACAAAAAGTGTTTCTTAAGACGGATGCAGTATAGGTAGTTCACTAAGTATCTAATATACCAAGAGACTTTAAAACGAAAAGTAGATAGTTTTAGCTATTTGGGGCAATGGTGTTCAACTTTGCTCTTCCTTCAAATAACCCAGCTGTCTAGCCCATGAATGTCTATGAATGACACCTCTTTGGTCAAAAACAAGTTGGATAAAGCAGGTCCCGTAACTCAGTCGGTAGAGCACCTGCCTGCCGTGCAAGGGGACCCAGGTTCGATTCCCGGCTGGGGATGGGTTTTTTTCTCCAAACAAGGTGATTCCACATCTTCCCTAGAGTCTAGAAGTATAAATGAGGGTTAGAATATGTGCTTGATCTAATGGTTAAAATCCAAAAAATTCGAGTCAACACCTTCGATATGTTCCAAAGGAGAACGGCCGCCAGTGTGACCATTGCAGTTAAAGGCGGGGTATAAATTGAACAAATAAAATGAAGTTTTTAAGCAGGTAACATCTAAATTCATAGAGCTGGTCTTCTTTCAAGCATGTAAGGGAGATTTTTCAAGAAATATCTAATGTACATCCTGGCATTGTGATGGAGCATCACATGCCTGAGATTTTAGATTGTGAACTGGAATCCATTTTTATTAAATGTTTTATAAATAATCTACAAAGTGTTCATTTTTATGGACTTTATGTAACCAAGAAACCATGAAAGGTACACGTAAACTTACTAACTTAGGCCTCCTAGAACATGTGATATACCTATCGCAACCACCTTTTAGTATTAACCATAACGAACCGAACTAAATGGTTTTAGGTGTAGGGCTTACCTTACATTCTACTCCCATTGACGTCTATCCTAACTTGAGATTTCTTGTGGTTTTCTTTGGTCGTTTGCGTGTTTTGTGTTGATTTCCTTTCAGTACCTTACGGTTCCTTCACATCATTTGTTTTACTCTTGGGCCAATTCATCTATAAAAAATTGAAATATGTTATGTATCTTCAGTCATTACCGAAACATAGCCTTCGCTAGTTTTAACTTTTAATACTTTAATAGCATAGAAGTGTTACTTCTTTCTTGTAATAACTGCTGTGGAACCACAGACTCCATACTCATATCTTTCAAAATGCATGTATACAGTTATCCATCAATTTGGAAACTAATTCACGAAGCTTTGCTCAAGTAAAACGCCTGACTGACTTTGAGCGGTTAATGGAGAGAAAGAAACGAAGCTGCGTTTAGAGTAGCTTGACTTCTCAGTGACACGTGTAAACCAGGTTCGAGAAGACGTCACCGTTCCGGAACGTGAAATGTGTGTAAGTTACGCTATGATATTCCAACAAAGGTAGTGTATTCTCGTCACGTAGGTATGGATATTCAGCACCTAACGCAAAGATAATGTTGCCGAGTTTGGTTCCGGTACGGCACCCCAACAATAGCGGTGTCTCCTCTTTTTGTTGCGTTTAGGCGTGTCGAGCCCAACCGATTTCGCAATGAGCAGAAAAGATGAAAACCTAATTTACCGCTTCACTTCACGGCCCCGCAGAATCATAGCCCGCTCTCCGGTTTTTGTTAATGGGAACACAGCGTGAGGCCGGCTGTTAAATATTAGTAAAGGGCATATGGGTGTCCCTAAAGCCGCGTTCACACTAGCCTCAACTTAGCGAATCATCTGCTTTACCAGCACGTTCTATGCAGCGTGTAATAGTATTTGTTCGCTGCAAAATCCTTCCAAGTTTTGCCAAATTAAGTAAATATTTAAAGTCATAAATTAAAAATGTAACAATTCATATTCTAAAAAATAGCACCAATAGTACTGCATTTTTGTTTTGGGTGGCTGCATCAAATTCACTTCAATTAAAATGTTTTATTTTCTCCACTACTAATAAAAGTATCCAATTTTACAACAACAAAATATTTCGCCAAAAAAGTGCTTTCTAATCAAGCAAAGCATCTTAAGAAAACGAACTGCGCAGGCATGTATGTAAATATAATTCAAAACAACAAAGTCGTCAAAAACTGTTTAAGCATAGCATCTTCCAGAGATGTAACACGAAGACCTTCAGGAAAATTCCTCCGCTTCAAATTACACTTAAGATGGAAATATTTTCAAGGAAACGGCTACCCGCCTCGATAGCATGTCTGCCTCACGTTCAAGAGGTCCCGAGTTCGAATCTCGGTCAGGGCGAGTTATCTGGATAAGGTTTTTCCAGGGGGTTTCCCTTATCCTGAAAGACGAATGCCAGCTAGCTCTAAGCTCTATGGACCCTGGGCTCATTGGAGCGTCATTTCACCCATTCCATTCATCGTCCGATATGACTTAACGTTGGAGAACGTAAATTAAAAAAAAAAAAGGATACGGCTGAACGATTTTGGTTAAAATATATTTATAAGGTTCTTCTATATCAAATGAAACAGAAATTAATTCTGGAAATAGCCTTCATTCTGGAGGAATTTTACATAATGTTAACAAAATATTACCTACTGGACGAACATACAGAGCTCTTTAGAGCCCACATTTTTGACAATATACTCATATTGTGAATCTAACCAGTTAGTCATCGGTTCGAATTTTCAAGCAGTTATACTTTTCTCAAACAAGAAATCACTCTTCGTTTATCATCATCATCATCATCATCATCATCATCATCATCATCATCATCATCATCATCATCATCATCATCATCATCATCATCATCATCATCTATATCTTGGCCATGGAAGAGAGCAGAACTTTCGAAGATCTCACACGGCTCTTAAAGGGTTAACTAACGCATAAGGCTATTGCAATTCATCTATTTCCAGTTTACCTGAATGGAAATGTGCTATACAGCATTTGTGCAAATGCCTTTCTAGAATAACATAACGAAAACAACAGAATAAGCAAATAAGTAAGCAAACCAATGTATCAGGCAAAGTAACAAAACTGAACATGTAGTTCAAAAGAGTAGCAGTAAAACAATTGAACTGTTGTAAGGATGGAATGTTGGTGAAATGCAGGGCTGGTGTAGAAACGAAATCTTACATTCGGAAGTTAATAGGTGCTTAAAGTAATCTTTGCTTGCAAAGAAGTAACTGTAAGATCAGCAATTTTCAACAACTAAATGACCCATGGGTTGGAATTTCGTTCGTTTGACTGTCTATGTTTGAATGCGGATTATCTTTTCATAGCGGAATAAATACATGGGTAAGACGCTAAATGCAAATGCACATAAAGGTACACTTGAATGTACCTTGGAGAAGTTTAAGTTCATCAGTTAGTTTGCTAATTATTACCTGCGACTAAAGATACATCAATTGCAACTTCAGTTTGTTCTGATACATTTTTTACAGTGTTGAAACGAAAACCTAAAGGTTGCTTGGGCAATCATGGATTTAGCAATTGAAGAGCGTGCAGGAAATGGGATAACCACCCAAACAACATCGTGGACTTAAAGTTAGGTGATTAAATAAAATTTTAATTGATGGGTTAATTTTTACAACGGAAAATATTGATATAACTAGCTAGCACAAGCAATAACGGAAAACCTAGTGTCTTTCCATCCTTTTGACTCGTTTTATAAATATTCTACTTCATTCTTTGTTTAACTCGTATAAAGCACTTGTTCGCCAGGACTTACAAGGTGACTTCTGTATTATACTATTTGCCGAGGGACACCAAATTCAGACGTGAAATTGTTGCCAGTATGGGAATCAGCCCAAAGCCGGTATGAAGAAAGAGATGATATCAAATGAGGTTGAAACACCTGAAACGTATTGATGTAGCAGGTGGTGAAATAAATGGCAGGGGAAATCGGAGCATCCAGAGAAAAGCCCCAGGATGTCGCTCTATTGATCGCAATGCCACATACGGTCCTCTGGGATCCAACTGGTCTAATCACTTGTATAGGACACCGCCCAATTTACAAATAAACATTCGTATTAAAATATTGTTTATTTCATATTCATGAAACCCAAAGGAGCAAACCTCTTTCAACTCAATTCTGTTGCCGCAAGCCACAAGTGGAAATACTTACAGCTTACCGAGTCCTTCTGTAATCTGGAATTCTTAAGCACTTTGCCTTGCAATCAAAGTGCAGGTTTGTTTTCAATTTACATATTCGCTTTTCTTCAATACGCCACTTATTTATTATTTGGTTGGTACTCTAAATTTTTCCTGTGATAAAACTGGAAAAGAAACAGCTGCTATCTGTAGTCCCATTTTATAATTGACTGACATAACAGCTAAGGCGTTTGCACTGGTTAAGCGAAACCAGCTGCTATGCTGTAATTTAGTTCACGAGGGAAGATTGGAAAAAGCTAGGTATGAATCTAATAGAGTTCGAATCTCGGTCAGGGTGACCTACCTGGATACAGGTTTTTCTTGAGCTTTCCCTTATCTTGTGAGACCAATGTCCGGTAACTATAAGTTCCATGGATCCTGCCCTCATTTGATCATCATTTCACCCATTTCACTCTCGTAAATTTAAAAAAGACTTATGTATTGTGACTTTGTGGGTTCGTGAAATTAAAAGTCCAGTTGCACAAACTCAAAATGTTCTTTATTTCCACCGAATTACAGTTGGAACACTAGACGATTACATAGAATTACTTAGCGCACACAATTACAATCCACCAGTTCGTCAGTGACAGGTCCACTCCACACTCACAATTACGTACACTCCTCTGATACATGTACGCAGTCTTCCAGTCCATTCGCTAGCACGGCGCTCTTCACGGCTGCTCGCTAAGAACTGAACTGACTCGTCCACTGCAGCTCTTTATATAGGAAGATCGCTGTTTCTGGAAGCTTCGCGGCGCGGAACATCATTCCGACTGTTCCAGACGTCAGGGGGAGGGGAAAGAGACAGCATAGTGCCCGTGCCGCTCTTCTAACTATCCCCTCCGTGAGCGCTACACTGATAAATGGGTAGGCGTGGCCTAAATGCCTCCTGTCGCCCACCCAGCTAGCAGTCGGTCGTGCCTTCTGATAATTGGGTGACAGTATTTACAGCAAGTGGAGGAAATATTCTATTTCACCCCCAATTTGGTGCTAAGATTTTTCTAGAAATAGTTTTAAGACCCCTTAAAATTAAAACAAGCTATAGTGCGATGCATATAAACCTGAACCACTTCAACAGGCCATAACTTTTGAACCAATAATAGGACACACGTGCAATTTTGGGAGAATATAATACACAATCGGGAGATTACATAACACTATTTACATCTCACAGAAAATGTTGAAAGTGTTCTCCACCAGCATCTACACATGTTTGCACTCGTCTCACCGTATTCTCTAAAGCTTCACGGAGAGTATACTCGCCAACATTACTTATTTCGGTTCGAATGGATTCCTTGAGAACATCAATTGTCCGTGGCCTATTCTTGTACACTCTATTTTTAGATACCTCCACAAGAAAAGATCTGGAGAGGTTAGGTCAGGGGATCTGGGGGGCGGCACATATCTTTGAGATTATTCGATTATCAAAGAAATTGGTTACAAGTTCCATGGTGTCATTAGATGTATGGCACGTTGCTCCATCTTGCTGGAAATAACCTTCTCTTAATTCGATTTCATCCAGCTGTTCCAATAAATATATAGAAGACGCTTATATAAAGTTCAGTGTCTATAGTCGTATCAAAGAAAATTAAGGAATTTAAGACTGTCAACTGTCAAAAATTGTCTGTGTTGCCAATACTCCCAGAACCACTGAGATCATTAAAACAAAGCTCTACATTCTACGAGCTTTCAAAGGTAAATTATGGTCTATTGAAATGGTTCAGGTTTATATGGATCGCACTGTATTTTGAACAAAGTGTCCATATATTATATATGTATATATGTATATATATGTGTGTGTGTCTGTGTGTGCATATGTGTGAGTATCTGTGAACAGCATAACAAACAGAAAACTTCCTATATATATTCCAAGATGCAATACAAGGTTTACAAGAAAATCCTGTCTGACTGCCCTTTCATGAAATATTTTCGAAAATGTTTATTTCTATGAAAGACTGGCGATTTTGATTTCAAGTACTACCTATACGTTTAAGATATTCTTATGAAAAATGAAATGTACATATAAATTTTTGGGAAAAATTCTCAGAAGACCTCTTCATTCTGGATGACTTTTGCATAATTGGGAAATCGTATGAAATAAACCAAATCTTACTAAGTACGTGCAAATGTAGATTTAGTTAAACGAACAGTTTATATCTAATACTTAAGTTCTTTTTTCTCGGAGTAAATCGTCTTGAAGACCTATCTTGATATTTATCCGAATATTACAATACTTACACCGTTTTCAATTGGATCTTGTTATTATTTCTTTTTATCTCTTGGCTACGCAAAGAGAACGGAATTTCAAAGTGGTCACATAGCGACCATGTTAACATATTTGAGTGTCTTTTAAAAATTCTTTATCTCAAACAGCATACAGTAAGTAGAGGAACAAGCGTTTGTAAGAGTAGTTTATATAATATGAATAGAGAATGGCATTTGAAGACACACAGATCCTTTAATATGCAACACTTCATCTTATGAGACAGAAATTGGAGTGTAAATTGGTTTTCTAGCTGCTTCCTTTGCAGCTTCATCTGCTTTCTCATTATCTCTATTCCCTGATGAGAAGTTATACAGATTAAAATTCTATGTGTACTTTCAAAAAAAATTTTCTCCTTCTGTTTGGACTAAACCTGATTTGCACATCTATTTAATTTATTTGTTTAGTGGTTTTCCACGAGTTTTATTTCGTACGTCCTATGTCACGCTATTTTTACTCACTTTTATCTCTCTACTCTGCCAACATTTTCATTGCTATGTATGTTTCTCATCAGTTATATAACATAATTTTCTTAATCTTCATTCTATCCATTCTTGCTATTTATGGTGACTACTGTTTAGTTTTGCGGTATTATGCTCTTGTTATTGTTGCATAAGTCATACCTGTCGTATTCCAGTTTAATACACTTTTATTTTACTGTCAGTGTTCAGATAGTTGTCTTGCGCCTGGCGTAGTAGGCTAGAGCGTTGCCACGGAATACGCGCATTGGAGGTACAGATCTTAAGTCTTTGATATAATACTGGTGACCACACAGCATCATGAAGAAATAAGAGCAAGCTAGGTAGCGGATCCTGGTCTTGAAAGCCAAATATCCGGCTGCGAGATGCTGACCACATCTCCTTCCGGTATCGTTAGGAGGATCGTCCACCTCTTCCTTGCCTATGTGGGCGTTTGGCCGGCAGTCGGGTTGGCAGGCTCAGGCCAGCTAGCGAGCTGTTATGACATAAGTTACGTTACGTTCAGATATTTACTCCTCTGAATAATATCACATAAATCATATGATATGTTTGCTATTCCGGAAGTTGACTAATTTCTTTTATATTGTTTATCTGCATAGCTTATGGAGTTAAGTTGCTTACTCAGTGAATTTATTTTTGATTTCTAATCACACATAATGGCTGCATTGGGTATACACATTCACTTGTTTTCGTTGATTGTTTTTATGTCACTGCTATTTTCATAATTGTTGGTAAGGATAATCTTATATTTTTCTTTGTATGTATTTGGTTAATGGTTTATTTACATAGAAACACTGTAAACTCTGCTAACCATTCGTACCAGGATATAAGAATATCGCACTTATTATATGTTAAAATAAAAATATCACCCTGGTTTTGCCCGCCTCGGCAGCGTAGATGGTAGCGTGTCTGCCTCACGTTCAAGAGGTCCCGAGTTCGAATCTCGGTCAGGGTGAGTTACCTGGATAAGGATTTTTCCGGGGGTTTTCCGTATCCTTCAAGACGAAAGTCGGGTAGCTCTAAGCTCCATGGACCCTGGACACATTTGAGCATCATTTCACCCATTTAATTCACCGTCCGATATGACTTAACGTTGGAGGACGTAAAATTACAACAACAACCCTGGTTTGCCTAGAGGTTCAATGAATGATTGATTATTTGCATATACCTAAAATTAATGAAATAAGTGTATAACATTGCTGTCGCTTGTAATGCGTTGGGACTAAGAATATGAATGCCACAAACCCAAGAAGTGTATAATAGCTATTGTCTTCTTGCTGATTTAGCAGCTCCGTTGCGCGAAATATAAGTGCATACCTACCCGCGTGCACTGCCCCTGAGATGCGGGTGGTTCTGTTAATGGCCATGTAAAGGATTGCAACAGCCTAAAGGCAGGGAGGGCTGGCCTGGCCACCTTGATGAAGCTCTGTTGCCCATTGTTACTTTGTGATGCCGCTCCAAACAACGTGACGAACGGAGCAACGCTTTCTTTTCCTTCCCATTATGTCCTGCCTTTCTTCCTTCCATTGAGGACAAATCCGTGTCCGGGACTTCCTCCTTTTACCACCAAAGTCGTCCATATTTACGGTATAGTCCCTGGACTCTGAAACTGGTGTTGCAACCACACCTCAAGTCCACACATTTTGCCAGTTGACATATTAGCATTGTGTCTTTTCTAGTGGTATACTCAAAATTTTGATTGGAGCTGAATCTTTCATTTACATTCATGTACCAAAAGTCAGTTCATATTACTTTGTGCCGCATCTCTTTAACTAGCACGTGACTAGTCATTTCTTATTGGCTTTGAATAGGTTTTTCTGCTGTGCAAAATAGCTAACATGATCATTCATCTAAATATATTAAAAATAATTTTCAGAAAAAGGGTCAAAGGGTCACCTTGGCTTTGTCTTTGTTAATACAAACATCTCAGATATAAATAAGTAAATAAGTAATAGTCAACATGAAAAATTCAATGCCATGGCCTTTGAACCACGGATCTCCTGGTTTCCGTCCAGTCGCTCTTGTCTATTGAGCTACCATAGCCAACTTGCCGTCATTACATTAAATTCTCCCGGCCGTGGCATTGAATTTTTCATGTTGACTATCAAAAACCTTAGCATATATACGGCTAGTGTGAAGAAATTATTAATTTCCATCAATTAACTAAAGTAAATAAATCAGTAAATAAATAAATAGGTCAAAATCTGCAGTACCATACCCTATCACCTAATTTCTTAAGCCAGGGTATAAATATTCCAAACTGTTACATTTATTTAACATTTTATAATTTCTTTTACAAAAAATATTTCTACAGATAATACTAAAAAACACTATAAAACAATAACATAAATATACAATGATACCTCTAAAAGCTTACTTTTACACATTTTTAAACTCCTCACCCTTTTTTAATTATATAATAGGATATATTCATTTACAAAAATATTTAACAAAAGAAAACAAAACTACTTAAACTAATATTTTACTGGTATCCTGAAAACAATTAACCGGATAACCGGCTATTTAACATCTCAGATAACGCACTGATTATTCTCGAAAGAGTGAGACTGGTACTGTCGCGCTTCTCGGACGTGTGCTAAGCACCAGCGAACGCATTACTTGAGCCATTGGAATGGGCAGAAATAACAAATGACAGATAAATGTTATGTCCACGTGGAGTAATATGTGCGTTATCTGAAAGTTAGTACTAACAAAGATAAAGCTAGGGTACCCATTAAAGAATCACGAATATAAATATATTACGTAACGAAGCCAATACATCTGGAATGTAGGTGTGTAAATTATCTACAAATAGAAGGGAGTTTAGCCCGCCTCGGTAGCGTGGTGGTAGCATGTGTGGCTCACGTTCAAGAAGTCCCGAGTTCGAATTTCGGCCAGGGTGAGTCACCTGGATAAGGTCTTTTCCGGGGTTTTCCCTTATCCTGAAGGACGAATGTAGAGTAACTCTAAGCTCTATGGATCCTAGGCTGATTTGAGCATCTATTCATCGTCCGATATGACTTAAAAATTGGAGGACGTAAACTAAAAAAATAGAAGGGAGTAATGCTTCGATTTAAATATGCCACTCAGGTAAATGAAAGTACGTATATATACCATTATATTCATATTAATATTACGTTTATCGTTTGTCCTTGCATTGCATATGGCTTGTTTGTCATCACAGGAAGATGTACATCAGCCAATCGTGGAAAAAGGGAAGGGAATGAAAAAAGAATATAATATAGAGAGCGAAGGATATAGCAAAGGAGATTTCTGTCGCTACTCTGCGGAACTGCATTCGGAAGGCCCCGGGTTCGATTACCATTTACCGCCTAATCTGACCTTAAGTTATTCGTAATTTTTCCTGGTTGGTACGTAAATTCTTGGGTAGTTCTTCATGTGCCACAATTTCCTTTCCATTATTTCCCTTTTATTCCGTTTCCTGCTTATTTTTTCATATGTGCTACTAGGTTTAGTGGGCATGGCGTGTATTGGACAAAGCAGATGCTTACCCAAAGGAAAGTGCTCCCTGTGGACACTAAAGGACTGTTCGGTCAAAAGGTAGTCATCGCTCTAAACCCATCACTCATTCCATTCTAACAGCTTCGTTTTTCGATACTCTTTATTACCAGTAAACCATTCAATTTCTCGCGGTTTTTTTCCACCTACCTGTTTTACTGTGGGTTACCAGGATATTCTACTTCTGCTACACGTTCTTCTCTAGCGAAAGACGCAACTGTAGTACTGTCCACATATACCAGAGATAATGGTCAATTGTACAGTTCATTTCAGAAAACAGTGTTGATGAGGGAGTCTTAGAGCCATCCGTGGCTCAGTTCCTTCTGTAATATGTAAATATGTTTGTATACCTGATTTTCTTGTGCTAAAGTAGCCTCGTGCCAGCTAAAGTTGTTGCTGGGGTGTTTAGCTCTCTTATCTTAGTTATTTACCCAGTCCACCATATAGTGCATCCTTACATGTGACGCAAAAAGTTTGACAATAAATTATAAACAATTTGTTTTACATTCACCTGATTTTCTTCAGCAAATATTCTTGAATATTTTGTTTATCTATCTAGTTTACGTTAAATAAGATATACATTTTTAGAAATTTTATGTATTTCCTTGAAGAGGTCTTGGGAATAAAATAATGCAATAGGGGTAAGATGTAGTCACATATTTTAAGAACTAGTCCCCATGCGAGGGCTTTGAACAATAAAGGCTAACATTTCCCATTTTATCTGAAGTAAAAGTATTTTAAAACTGAGACCAATAATAATTTACTGCATAAAAAGTAGTCTGGCATAATGTGTCTTAACGAGCACTAGCTACTTTTCTGTGTATGTGTTAAATAAAGCTTTATCCATTTTTTACAGTTTAGCATTATAAAAGTGTCTTCCGAAATAAAGAAGGCCTCAGTGACTATTCATAGAAAATTCAAGATATCCTACATTTATTTGTCACGAAAATGTCTTAAACATGTGACATTTTAATGAAAGTCATTGTCCTTTTTGGGAAAATAAAAATTTCAAATAATTTTGTATGCAAATTGTCCTTTTGTTCCTCAATACAGAATTCTGTCATTGCTCCGGATGCATTTCTGCCTTCAGCTTATTTTGCTACCATTAAAGAGTTGTGTGGGAATTCGCACCCTTGGAGAAAATGCTGAACTTAAATACCAAGTTTGGTAGTTATCCGAATATTTGTTTGCGTTGGCTCTTCACTGTCAGACACAACGGACCATTTTCTAAACTCCATTTATCTTTTTATTCTTTGGTACCGTAAACGTATATTGAGAATAAAATCCCCGTATCGAATTTTTTGAGAAATACAGTTTCTATAACTTCAAAGTACGTATATAGAGACTTAACGAATGATGGCAACAGAAATGAATGCATTCCGAAGAGGCACTACATAATCTAAAGTACAGAATATAACATGTTATTTTGGAGCACAAAATTTATATTTTGTTTTAATGGAAATTAGAGAATTTAATCGAAGAACATAAACCATGAGCAATTATTAAAACAAAACTTATATAAAACCCTAAAAAATTTAGTGTTATTAATCCGTTCACGTCTGTAAACGGTCACTCATGTTCCGTAGAACGTCGGATACTAAGTTTGGCGTCACAACACGGCACTTCTTTTCTAAAATTCGCTCTCGAAAATACTTTTCATTCCAGATCTCCCCTCCTACACTTTTGCCTTTAGATAATCCCATATCGCAAAATTGTATTTAAATCAGGGATAAAGGAGTCTACTCCACTGCGGGAAGTTGTCCCACAAACTGGCGTAATGTGGTGGTGCACTGTCTTGTATGAACCGCTCCCAATGATACGGGATTTTTGGCCCCAGCTGTATATATTATGCGAGATGAAATGCATAGGAAACCGTTCTTGAATAAATACAAGGGTCTCTGAAGTTGTGTGGACGAATGCCGAGCACAGGTGGCTCAGATTACCTTCATGAAGACTGTGCCTGTTAGGAATAAACGTCGATGGGTACAAAGACTGCATGGAGGACTGCGTGCAGCCATGGCTGGGAAAATAACAGTGAGAATAGGAAACTTGGGAAAACAAGAATAGCAGAACTCTTGGAAATTGGAGAGCAAACTTTCAAACATTTCCTGTCCCTCCATTTTCGTTTCAATCGTCTCTGATCTGGTGGTCTCGTTCAGGGTACAAGTGTAGGTGGGTGCCTCGGCGGTGCATGGCGGGATGATATGCTCTGAGGTAAACTGCTACTTCCTCCGGTAGGTCGGTTGCACCTATGCTGGAACAATTTCGGGACCGCCTGCCAGGGACCTTTCAGGCTCTGCTGCTGAGCTCGTTGCCGTCCTGCAGTAGAGGAGCATCAAGGCAACTAGAGTACTCAGGTAGGCCATTCCGGAGAGTCGCGCTGCCATTGGCTAACGCGCATGACGTCACTGAGAATACAGTTCAACCGCGAGAGTTAAACACTAGCCCCTCAGTATGTGTTATTTAAGCTCTGCTACGTGTAAAATCGTAAGAAATAAACACCCACTTGTGTATTATAATGAAGGTTCCTTCTAGCAGTTAGTATTAAGAGTTTAAAACATGTTATTATTCATATATCCTTACTCACTGTAGCTCAAGAAGATGACGAAGCAACCCATTGAAGATTTTTCTTTGCTGCAAGTTTCCTTATCATTTCTGCCTTCGCTCTTTTGTTTAAGTGCCTAATTCTAATGAAGGTTCTTGCCCTCACATAAAGAGAGATCACTTTGTGGTGAATTTCGGGAAACTTGGAACTTATAAACCTTGTTCTGCCGTGTCAAAACAATTTTCTTTCTTTAGGGCTTGCATCTGAGTCTTTAGTCTAATTATTTCCTCTTCAGCAGCAACAGAGTGGTCAGGAGCTACCTCTGTGCTGGTCGACTGGTCATTTTTTTTTTTGCGAGAAAAACATGCTATAGTAGAGAGCGCTCTCTTTCGCACGGTCCTAACTTCGCACCGGCGATCTCTTGCCGATATTGTCTATTAATGAAAACAGTTTATTATTATTATTATTATTATTATTATTATTATTATTATTATTATTATTATTATTATTATTATTATTATTATTATTATTATTATTATTATTATTATTATTATTATTATTATTATTATTATTATTATTATTATTATTATTATTATTATTATTATTATTATTATTATTATTATTATTATTATTATTATTATTATTATTATTATTATTATTATTATTATTATTATTATTATTATTATTATTATTATTATTATTATTATTGTTATTGTTATTGTTATTGTTATTGTTATTGTTATTGTTATTGTTATTGTTATTGTTATTGTTATTGTTATTGTTATTGTTATTGTTATTGTTATTGTTATTGTTATTGTTATTGTTATTGTTATTGTTATTGTTATTGTTATTGTTATTGTTATTGTTATTGTTATTGTTATTGTTATTGTTATTGTTATTGTTATTGTTATTGTTATTGTTATTGTTATTGTTATTGTTATTGTTATTGTTATTGTTATTGTTATTGTTATTGTTATTGTTATTGTTATTGTTATTGTTATTGTTATTGTTATTGTTATTGTTATTGTTATTGTTATTGTTATTGTTATTGTTATTGTTATTGTTATTGTTATTGTTATTGTTATTGTTATTGTTATTGTTATTGTTATTGTTATTGTTATTGTTATTGTTATTGTTATTGTTATTGTTATTGTTATTGTTATTGTTATTGTTATTGTTATTGTTATTGTTATTGTTATTGTTATTGTTATTGTTATTCCACATATCAAACTTTTCTTATACAAAAAAGAGCGAATAAACTCAGTGTACACATAGAAACAAATACATAAATAGAATGTGTATCTGATAAATTGGTCTTGCTGGTACTAGCTACTACCGCCTCAAATACATCCCCATGCCAATTAGGAATTTTCTCTGACGGTACAGCGTCGCCCTTTAATTTTCTTTTCAGCGGCAACCCTAGCAGCTCGTTTTTAAATCCCGTTCATAGTCTTCGGGCAGGAAGTGATCGGAACAAATCCTTGCATTATTCACATTAACCGGATCAGCCCTTTTACACCGTAAAACCCATTTGCGCTGTAGTTCTCGATCTTTAGTCAAACAATGGAAAATCACATCCGTAGCAACGGATTTTTGCATTCAGCAACAGCGCACTGGTTTGTGCTTTTACTCATAATGTTACGACAAAAGATACAGCCAATAACTACAATAGCCCATAAGCAACTGCATCTCGTTTATTTCATCAGAAGGATTGTGGAATTTGCATGCATCAGCGCCCTATTTTATCTTAGAATGTGCAATCATAATATTGCATTACGCACATTAACGTGTAAGCGCTCTTGCGTTGTATTCTCAATGACGTCACGCCCCTCAGTCAGCAGTGACAGTGTTTTGCGCGGGAAGGCCGGAATGGCCTGCCCTGGAGGAGCATGACCGTTGTCCTGGCCTGTCGGAAGAAGACTCTGCCCTCTGCACTGTCGTGGTTCCTTGGGTCGGCCGTCCTGTCTCCTCTCGCCTCGTCCTTCATCTCAGGGGTGCCCTACTAGTGGGCATAGGCACAAAGGTCCCAGCATGGTAGCCTAAATACCTAATCCCCTTCCTGGTGAAACTCTAATCCCTTCAAAACTAGGTGTGCGCCCACTGTCTTGCTCGACGAATTTATCTGACCTACGCAAGATTCAACAGGAGCAATAGGAAATGCGATGCAGTGAGAACAATTCCATTTACAGATGTATGTAAAACAAGTTAAATGGGGGTCGCAGCCCCCACAGTGAGAGGCTAATTACAAGGTGACATAGAACGCGCCGGAAGCGGAAGCTTGCGGTGGCTTCCTTCAACACTTTGTTACATTGTCTTTAAAGTGCAACATTAACTTTTTATGTCTTTTCCTTCCGTTAAATGTGCGATATGGGAACAACGCCCCCGGAGTGTTTACATCTGTCTGACATCACACACCGTTACTCTCCGAAGGAAATGGAACACTTCTTGAAGAAAACAGTTTCTAATAATGAATGTATAGTAAATCCAGATGTGCTGCAGATGATTACATTCCAGATGTACAAAGTAAAATGGATAGAAGAAGGAAGATATTACGTGGAAAATAACGCTATCGGCAATCGTTCAGAGCAATGCATATTTGATATATTATAATACAGAAAGTTCATTACATAATGGAATATTTGTTTTGTTTCCCTGAGCGCTTTCCGCTTATATAGTCAAGGGGTTTAGACCTGAAACGAGAAAATAACTTTACTTCAAATTTTTGGTATATTATATTGCTTTGTCTCTGAAAAGAAACCCTCTTGTAAATACATTGTCATCAATTGTTTCTCTCACGAAAACAAAATACTTCGATCCGAATCAGAACTTTGTTAATTAGCAAATTTTATTTCTTATAATATTACGAGGGCTGTTCAATAAAGAATGATCATAATTTTTTTACGGTCGTAATTTTTCGCACTAAAATACAGTCTTATTATATTCTGTTAGTTTAATGTGAAACAAACATGCCGTGGTAGTTTCATTCTAAAATTTCAAAGGCATCGCTTAGTGAATAGCTTTAAAAGATCTTACTTCACTTAAGGCCAACTGAAAAAAGGTCGGTGTGTGATGACAACGTGTCTATTCATGTGCATGTGTGTGCTCGTAACTTCGAAGCAGAATGTATTAATAATATTTCATCTATTTGTGCGGACAAGGCGTCTTTGGTCCCTTGCCAGTAGTGGATTGTTTTCTATAGAAATCAGGAAAGTGCTTGTTCCTTCCATATCTGATATCAGTATGTGCACTGTGTGTGTCCAATCTGACTGACCTTCGTGTTGCTAAACTACTTGAAGTTGTACGTAATAACAGTGATGTTACTGTCCAGAGGCATATGTTTAGCATGCGGTAGCCAAATCTGATGTTACCAAGTAAAATATTAAGGGAAACGCTTAGTACATACCTGCTACAGTCAAACTAGAGCTGTGATCTAAACACTATTAAACTAAGAAGTATGTAGAAACAGCAAAACTTGTCCTTGTGGTACGGTGCATAGCATGCTAACCTGCATATTCATAAGTCCCAGGTTCTATTCTCGGTTGAATGATGGGAATATTTCTGTGTTCCCATAGAGCAAGAGTAAATGTGTGTTGTGTTTATCTTTCTTCTATTTTTTTTCTCTTATTCATTCATTACCATACCTATTCTTTATCATTCAGATTGCAAGGTTAGCTAAATGACTCAGTGTGTTTCTCTGGATAACGTTTTCGAACTTATGGTCAGCGGATTGAGTCATTCACCTGACAACTAACTTTCGGTATCTGATGTAGCTAGCATCTCTCATTCTTGCATGCATTCCATACGCCAAATACAAGGCCGACTGCCCAAACATTAACTCATGAAAATGCTCCAAATGTCTATTTTTTAAAAACCGTTTCAGTTTCTGAGAAATCTACCACCTCACTCAGTACCTGAACGATGGTCATTCCTTGTTTTGAGGGGCACTTTATATTTTCTGCCTTGGCAACCCTGAATGTTGTAGGTGCCACCTGACGTTTCAAATGGAAAGTTTGAAATTGATGGCCTTTTTTTTGTGTAATTTACGTCCTCCGTTAAGTCATATCGAACGATGAATTAGGTGAAATAATGCTCAAATGAGTCCGGGGTTCATAAAGCTTAGAGTTACACGACATTCGTCTTTAAGGCTAAGGGAAAACCCTAGCAAAAACCCTATCCAGGTAACTCACCCTGACCGAGATTCGAACTCGGGACCTCTTGAACGTGAGGCAGATATGCTACCACCACGCTACCGAGGCGGGCCATTGTTGGCCATAATCTACTTCAGATATTTTGTCAATCGAGCGTCATTTGTTTTGTTTACATCAACTTGAAATTCGTGTCTCAGAAAACATGGAATTAACCTACAATGACTCATCACGACTTTAGATGTGGATTATCAAAACAAGAATGAATTGATGGAAATAAACATTTCCTCCACACTAGCCGTGTGTAGGCTAAGGTTTGAATGAGTAGAGCCAGACTGAAAAATTCAAAGCCATAGCCGGGATTTCAACCACGGTTTAGAGCAACCGGACGGAGATCGGGAGAACCGTGGTTCAAATCCCGGCTGTGATATTGAATTTTTCCAGCCTCACTCTACTCATTCAAAGAATGAATTGATCAGCTAACTTCAACATTTGGCGACGAAGCACCATCCTTTGCCACTGTGAAACTCTGATATCACGAATTTAATTGTGGATGCGTTCGCTCAATGATGAACTTTGTGAAGGTCGTCCTAAATCAATTGTGCCAGAAAACAATGATGCTTTGAAAAGCTAATAATGCAAGATCTTCATGTGACTAATGTGAGATTCAGGCAACCCTAGGCATTAGTTCCACCATCATATATAAATTACTGCATGAGTATTTAGCAGTGTAGAAGTTTTGCTCTCGTTGGGTCCCACATAATTTGACGCAGAAAGATGCTCGTGTCGATCAAAAAATACAATGTCGGTGCCTCAAAATACGTATATATGATTGTAACAGGTGGCGAATCATGGATCTATATGTATGTGATGCAACCTAAAAAGCAGTTTACTGTATGGGTGTTTCAAGATGAAGCAAATACAACGAAAGTGGTTCGCACTCAAAGCACTTCGAAGCAAATGGTCACCTGTTTTTGCAGCAAATCTGGCCATGTGGCAAGAGGAGCATAAAACAATCAATGGCGATTGGTACACAATCATTTGTATGCCGGAAATCATCGGTGAAGTAAGGAAAACCAACAATAACCGTAGGGTCGCTCTTGCTCAAGACATTGCGAGCGCACACATCTCGTCTAACAGCAGAGTGTCTGAAGGCTCAAAAAATTGAATTGATGGGACATCTGCTATACAGTTCTGATTTGGCACCCAATGACTTCATTTTGCTCCCGAACATCAAGAATAAATTGCATGGAGAGCGATTTTCGTCGGCGAAGAAGCCGTTGATGCCTTCAAGAACCATGTTTTGGAGGTGTCTGAAGAAGACTAGAATAAATGCATTAACGGTTTAAGCCGATGCAAATGTGTATTAATCATAAAAGACAATGTTGTGAAAAACAATAAAGCAGTTTTAAATCAGGAATTGCTTTGTGTTAATTATTATTAGGCTCAAAATACAGATAGTGCCCCTCGTAGATGCCATATTTACAACATTTTCACTTGTTCCAAGTATCTTTCTCACTTTTTTTTTTTGTATGTGCTTAATGTCCCTTTCCTCTCAACTCACTCAAAATAGAATTATGAATATTGTCACTTTGTGGGTTAGTAGAATTAAGTCTTGTTTGCAGAAAATTATATTGATCTTTATTACAAGTAAAAACCACTTTGTACAACCATTACAGGCTCTAAAAATGACGTGACACACACGTATACAATCTCCAAGATCTCTCGTTGCTTCATCACAGGTAAAAAAGCAGCAAGAGAATTAACTTGTGGTACAGTTCACATATGTCCACACAGCTGCACTCTCAATTGACAACTGCGATACAGTTCAAATGTCCACACAACTTGCACATTGCACAACTGCAACTGACCGACCGACTGAGGTGCTGGCTGTCTGGCTGTGTAACGCCAGAAGATTTTTGCTGCGTGCCAACCCGTTAAGGGTTTTACCAAAGGTAAGACTTTATGTTTGGGATTTTGTAGACTGTGTTGTGGGTTTTGAGGTGGAAATTTATTTTTGAGGTTACAATTTTGTACCTTCAGGTTGTGGGAATGGATGCAATACCTTGCACCCTGGTGTTATAATTTAAAAGTTTGTTATTTGGTTGGAAAATTTTGATGCCAAACAGCTCAGAAGATTATATGGAGCTCAGCTTTAGCTGCTGTTGGGATTAGCTCCTGGGTTATCTCGGGTGCGCGCAAGCCATGCGGGGGTACCTGGAACAGCCTGAAACGGCGTCTAGTGTTGCCCTAATCTCCCAATGATTTAACAAGGGCGCTTCTTTGTCCGGGTAGAGTAGTGTAGAATATCCGCAACTCAACTCTTTGGCTGCTTTTATATCCCCTGTCATTTTCTAGAATTTAGTGGATCGATCGGTAACAATCAGGATAGCAGTGGTAAATTCCAGATTATCTGTCTCTTTCTTTCACCCGCGCCCGGCAGCAGCACAATAATGCCTCGGCGACAATATTTAATATCAGCGCGGGTGAATTGGATAAATATTTTGAAAATATTTCACACAAGCCCTACTTTTCACGTAAATATGCAAGCTTTTACCTTATATTGATACCTGGATATTCTGGATTATGCTAAGGATTAATTACAAATTTTGAAACCCCACGCCTCATCTTAATGCGCTTCGCCCATTGTAGCTGATTTAGTTTTGCCTGTTTGCAGCAATGATTAAATAACTATCATAACAAGGATATTAGATTTAAGAAAGTCTGAATTTTCTTGGTGTACAAGTTTCTGGAGTAATTCAGATGCACATTTGTAATAAATATATCTTGAACTTAAAAAGTAACAAAATGCCAGAAATGGAGCAATTATTATTTCTGAAAAGGAAGCTCGGTTTCTCACTAAGACTGAAGAAACACAATCATATTGCACACTTAACTGTCTCAAAATTCTTCACCCACAAAGGTCATTCCAACACAATACCTTACCGTCCCCTAAGGAGCAGATTTTGAAGAACTAATCAGTCGCTAGCCATCCCGCGCTTGCCTTAGAATAGGAAATCCTTGTAGAGCAGAATGTTACGTCTCTTGCTTACTCAGGCAGAAGGGCAAGCAGGAAGGAATTTTGAGACAGTGTCATCTTCTTCCATGACACTGAAATTTTAAGGAAAGCATTTCATCGTTAAAAAACATTTTCACTACCAATTTTGAACCATAATACACGTAACCTAGTGCCAGTTTCGAAAAAAGAGTTCCTTTTATGCAGGTGTGAACGTGTGAACGCAAAGATGTACTAAAAATATGTGATGTGCTCATGTGAAATTCACTGTTTTTTAACTATTCTTGCAAACATTTATTCATCTATCTACTTCAGGTCAATCAAGAGAAACATTTGACATTATCGTAAGGTAGGGCGGGGCTATTCCGCTCACGAGGCTATTCCGCCCGAAATAAGCAAATTGGGTAGCGATGACAATCGTGGGCAGCGATGAATTCCCTGCCAGTTCATTGTCAAGCTTGGTATTTGTGCGACGTTTCTATGAATTTACTTGAGGTTGTGGGCTGCTGATTTAATAGTATTAACAAAAGAGTATTATTAGGTAAGTAACTTATGTTACTCTTATTCCTTGAATAAGAAATACTGTTTGTAACTTAGGGTCTAGTATTTACAGATAGAAAGAATTTTGATTGAAAATCTGTGTCAGTGTAGGTTATAGTTTGGGTTACTCCATGCATACCAGATAGCGCGTTTCTTTAATCATAGCGCCTACATGGTGCAATTTCAAAAGTTCAACATTTGGGGCTATTCCGCCCAAGCAAACAGGGGTTTTTCTCGCCCAGTTATAATATAGGTGTTTTTATACTCCTTTAACCTAATTATTTTTTATACAACTATTACTGAATTTTATTTGATTCCTTCAGATGGTACATACATGTAAACAAAGGAAGCTGGAACGAAAGTGGACGAGGACGACATTGCTCGTGCTGTTACGAGCGTATTAAACGGCGATGTAGGTATGAGAGGAGCAGCGGGCCTTTTCAGAGTTCTTTACTCTAAACTCTAGGATCGTGTTCATGCACATCAACGACAAGAAGCATTAGGAGGAGGAGGAGTGTACAAATCAGTTGTTCATTTACAGTGTTTAGTTTGGAGGAGGAGAAAGATTTAGTTTCCAGGTTGAAATACTTGGCAGCGAGAGGCTTTGGATGTATACCGGAGTAAAAAGAAAGACCTATTGTAAAACTAAATTGTGGGAATAGTGAGCCAAGTGATGACTTGGTTCCTGTCCAAATAGAATACAGTGATGACGAAGGTGCACCATGTGGATTTTGTGGGTTAAAGTTTTGTTCTCCGAAATTGGTAACCAAAGGAGACTGGATGAAATGCCAGAAATGTGGACTATGGGTTTCATGAAGTGTGCGTTGAAGCAGTTGGTAAGAAAAACTTAATTTCAGGCAAATACTTTAACTAAAATGCAAAAGTACTATGAGCGGGAATAGTCCCGTTATTTCTGAGATTTCGTTTCTGTGCAACATTCGCAGTTTTATTTGATCAAAACTATAGCAAGTAAAATATGTGTTTATAACATATGTACGCTTTAAGGGATTAATAAAGACTATTCTGCCCCATGTTAAAGATAAATAATTGTTTTTTTATTTGTTTTATAACACTATAAATTTGAAATGAGTGGAGTAGCCCCATTCTACCCTATTGCTTACCCTCTTGTAGGTGCAAATGTAATAAGGAGAAATCATAGGCTTTAGGTCAAAGTAAAATCTAAGTGCTGTTGCTATGTGAGTGCATTGAAATTTCGTGCTCTTACATGGCCAAGGTTTAAAAACGAACAGAAAAAGAAAAGTTTTTCTTTAGGAAACACATAACCTCTTAGAAAATTAAATAAATAATAAAGAATATCTTTGGGAAATGGTTTACTTCACAAATGACTTACGTGATTATATTGTGTGTCTTACTAGTGAGTAAGGTTTAACCTACCACTTACAGTTTAATAGTTAGCTATGCAAAAGTGTTCCAAAATAAGGAGGACTTCTGAGGACATTCCCAGAGAATGCGGTATATATATTTTAACTGTCACGAAACATACCGCATATGATGCGAAGTCATTAGATTTTTGAAATACCAAAAATCTTCCAAAATGTTCCATATAAAAAGAGTAGTATGGAAGGGGGATTTTCTTAATATGTTTTCTGTTGCATTCTTAAGCCGGTTAAGGTATTCACACACATGCTCACAGACTATTTTTTATACTTTTCTTTTTATTCAGGGACTCTTAAAACGTATATTTTCAATGATTTTTGGATAATATTTCCCACATTTACTATAAATACTAATAAGGAAAGTAAAAATGAGAAATGACTGTTTTGGTCGTATTCTCTTGTGTGATGTTCTGGGAGAGGGAAATGTATGTGAATTGCGTGATAAATTTGGTAGTGAGTGTTTGCAGGAATAGTCAGGGACACTACGAGAAGAGATAACCGTAAAGGGTATCCTGTAAGGAGGAGCTAAAAGGAATGTTTCGTTATTAGAATGTGATAGAGTGAAGAGAAAAGTACTACTAGGTAGTGGAGCAAAAAATATGCGTTTAAAATATCAACTAATATAGTAAAAGAACAGCACAGTTAATCGCCATTGAGATAGTTGTCTTTTATGTAGTTACATGAGAACTCCTGGTGGTTTACCGGGAAAAACGAGTTGGAGAAGTTAAATGTCATGCTGGCATGTTGGCCATGGTAGCTCAATTTTAACAGCAGCTGAACGGAGACCGGAAGATCCGTGGTTCAAATCCCGGCTATGGCATTGAACTTTTCATTTTGACTGTACCTTTCCATACTTGCAAATATACATTTTTCGGCGCAAGAGCCCAGCCACTTAGTTTTGACTGACTTGGCAATACGGACCTGTCACAAGTATCCTCATACTATGCTTCTTTTAGGATCTAATATTGTATTAGTTGTTTGCCTATGTAAGAATTTAGCATTACCAATTTGTAAAGAGGTTTACTCGTCATTTTTGTAATTTACGTCCTCCAACGTTAAGTCACATCGGACGATGACTGGAAGGGTTGAAATGAAGCTCAAATGAGCCCAGGGTCCACAGAGCTGAACGAGATTCCAACTCGGGACCTCTTGAACGTGAGGTAGACACGCTACCACCACGCTACCGAGGTAGGCAATTGTTGTGTTCATTGGATATTCACTGCCTTATAAACATGCTTCACATATTCACCGTCTCATTCATACACTGACACGCCAAGAAGATTGCGAAGGAATCCTGACTGAATAAACAATTCTCTCTCAGCTGGGAATTAAATCCGGGACTCTGGCATTTTTGGTTAACATGCTACGTGCCATAATATAGAGATAGGAAAAATTCTTCTGTTTCTTCTTATTAATTGTAAACTTAGTGACACTCAATGACATACAGTTATATAAAACAGAGCAAGACACCTCGAGTACCATATCATTCTTGGCTAGGAGGAATGGATAAAGCTAAAGAACGCTAGAGGCCACGAAACTCGCAGAAATCCCCAATATCTCTTGGGCAGAAGATCCTACTCTACTGAGGTGAGGAAAGACTCATGCTCCTGAGGCAGCTAGTAGACGGTGTGGTACCTCTAGGACTAAGGAAGACAAACTTTTAAGGCAGATATGCTTCTTTTCTACGAGTCCTTCGGCAAAAGTGTGTATCAATCCACTCCGCAAAAAGTGAAAACCTGAATATTAAGAATGAAATGGAATGAAAAGAAAGCGAGGTAATTGAACTTACATTAGAAGAGGAACCACCACAGTATTCAGTGACAGACCAATTAAAACTACGTAAAATCTAAGTTTACAGTGGGTGGTCGATGGGATACTGAACCCGAGTCCTCCTGAATGTGAAATCTGATCCTAGAATCCCATGTGTACAAGTGATTCATACGCGCAGGTATCGACTAGCGGTAGTACTGATACAAAGTGAATTGGTATTTAATGTCCTACACCACACGTCGCACAGACGCATTCACACACCTTACTCTACATACACAGAGCCTTTTGGATTAAACATGGTAATTAAATCCTTGACAATTCGTAATGCTGTAAACTTAGGCCTTGCATTCAATGAGGCAAAAGCAGTATACTAGGAATACCGTCTGTATTCTGGGTACCTTTGAAGTTTAAGTTTGCATATTTTAATATTGTTACACTTCGTTTTATGCTATTTAGAAAAGCAATGACAGGTAAAGGCTTCACCTCATCCACTGTGTAGCAGGAGGCAAGAGTGCAAGCCGTGCGTGAAGATGATACATGATTAACTACTCTCACCTTTTGTGTCGTTCTTGAATTCTGGTAGATTTATTCGAAATTCCTTGCCTGCTCAGGGATTAAGATTTTATCCCCAGGACGCAGTCGTAGAGGTGAGAGGATTTAAGATAATATGCAAATAAAACCGTAGATAAATTATTTTCAAAACATTCTTTAAACACTGAACAAATAAATACATTCATCTATTTTAACATTACTTATTTTAACATTACTTATTCCTACAACTTTAAAAGATGCATTTACAAAATATGTTTCTGCAAATTTGCAGATGATATTACACACGTCCGAACTGTTCGGAATCTCAAGGCAGAAGCTAAATGCTAGCTGCAGTCAATTCCCTCCTGATATTCATATTTCTTTTACATGAAGTTCATTGTCAGATTTAATATTTTAAAATTTTTTAATTAGTTCTCAAAGCATTTTACACTTGAACTAAAAAGTCTTTGGAATTTCTCTTAACATTATCGTTATTAAAATTATTACCAAAATTCAGTTCACTAAAGTTACGAATAATGTGGAATGAAATATCTAAAATAACCGCTTCAACTTGTATCACCATAAACCAGGGCTTCTTTATAGTGCTTGATTGTATTTTCTGTGGGTAAATGAATGCATCCTTTCATAGACTTTTTAGTATAAATGAAATAAACAAGGCAATGGGGAAAAGAACAGTAGTACTCATGCAACATGCAAAGAGGTTTTTTATGTCCCCCAACATTAAGTCATATTCTATGATGAATGGAATTGGTGAAATAATGCTGAATAGAGCCCAGCGTCAATAGAACTTAGAGCTATCATATATTCATCTTTCAGGATAAGGAAAAACTCGGGAAAATGCCCAGATAACTCCAGTTAACCGAAATTGGAGCTTGGGACCTCTTGAACGTTAGGCAGGCACGCTACCCACGCTACATAGGCGGCTGTAAACATGCAGAGTTAACTGAGTTGTGAATGTAGTTGATTTAGGTAAATAGCGCCGTTTCTACAATAACCTGGCTTGGTGACTCACTCTTAGCCATTTCATTAATCTTATACAAATGAAACAATTTATTGGCGGGCAACTAGTTCCACTTGGGCGCTACAGTTTGATACAACAATGTTTAGCTCAGGGTTAAGCAATGAGGTTAATCTCAGGGTATGCGTGGATATGTATGAGAAAGATAGTTTAATGACATTGGAATGCCCGCTTCAAACTTGTTTAATGACTGTTTCTTTTATTATTACATTAAAATCGAAGTTGCCGACCAAGGATTACCAATATCACTGTTTAAAGTTACTGAAGGCGGAATGCTTATTACTCGTTCCTCAGGTATATATGAACCGACAAATATCTTCTCTCATTTCTGGTATGCCTGTCCCAAGACAGAACAGGAGGACTGCCCTAGTCGCCCTCTCGCCTCGGACTGTCTTAATGGCCTGCCAGCCAGGAACTCCTCTAATCGGCCTGACGCCGAAGACCGTTCTCCACATCTGCGCGTGGGTGTATGTGTCACTTTCACTTTCTGAAAGCCCTCTTCAGTCAACCAAAGATTCCCTTTGTAACAATTTTGACTTTGACTATTTTGTCATGCCATTATTAAGCGTCCGAAGAATAGCCCATTCAACAAGTCAAGTGCTATCCTTTAGAAATCTGCTAAGGAAACTGTTTCTTACGTTTCTTTGGTTAAAACAACTTATTCACCCAAACTGCTATTCGACTCAACTGCCCTTGCACGTGTTGTAACAAAGAACGAACATTCCTTTGAAATCCACCATGATTCTTTACTTATTTCAATCCTTTAATTTCGGTATCACAACAATAATCCACGGTGTAACAGCCTGAATAAGGCCTGAGCCTGCTAACCCGACTGCCGGCCTCTTGCACAAATACCAGGCGTATAAATGTAGTGCGATCCATATAAACCTGAACCATTTCAATAGGCCACAACTTTTGAACCGATAATAGGACACACGTGCAACTTTGGAAGAATATAATACACAATTAAGAAATTACATTATAGTATTTACATATCAAAGAAAATGTTGGAAATGTCCTCCACCAGCATTTATACATGTTTGCACTCATCTCACCATATTTTCTGAGGTTTTACGGAGAGTATCCTTGCCAATGTTACTTATTTCGGTTCAAATGGATTCCCTGAACATCAATGTCCGTGGCCTATTCTTGAACACACTATTTTTAGATACTCTCACAAGAAAAAATCCGGTGAGGTTAAGTGAGGGGATCTGGGGGCCACAGATCTTTTGATATTATTGGATTATCAAAGAAACCGGTTACAAATTTCATGGTGTCATTAGAGGTATAGCACGTTGCTCCATCTTGCTGGAAATAAACTTCCCTTAATTTGATATCATCTCCGTAAATCTTCAGAGAATATGGCGAGACGAGTGCAAACATGTATAGAGATGCTGGTAGAGGACACTTCCAACAATTTCTCTGAGATGTAAATAGTGTAATGTAATCTCCTAATTGTGTATTATAATCTTCCAAAGTTGCTCGTATGTCCTATTATTGGTTCAAATGTTATGACCTTTTGAAATTGTTCAGGTTTATATGGATCATCGCACTATACAAGTTTCCCGTAGCTATTTATATTTGCAAGATTGGAGAATAAAAGTAAATTTATCGTCCTTATTTATCTATAGGTAGGAAAATTCTTAAAATAAATTTTTCAATACAAAATATGGTTCATAAAAGGGAGAAAAAACTGTTGTTGCTATTATTATTGTTGTTGTTGTAGATGATGATGATGATGATGATGATGTTGTAGCTTTGACTAAGCGTAGGAGATACATAACTATGGCATTATTAATATTAAAATTATTGCTAATTTAAAAATCTATTAGTGGCACAATATTTGAATTAGTAAGATACTACAGGCACAAAATTTGGTACCCGTTTTATGCATAGAAAGTTATTTCTAAGGACATAATTCAGTCAGCAAGTTATCATTTGTTCAGTTTTTTACAAAACTAATGTCGAATTCGCAGTAGCAGTAGAAAATTAATATGGGTGTCAAGTATCGAGAAAGTGGTATCTTCCCATCACTACAGTATCCTCAATCTAAAGTTTGGTATTTCTTAGCACATACCTGCTTTGTTTGGCTTATATTTTATGGAATAAACTTGACGTGGTAATGTACCTGATCGCTTAGTAACGTTATACCACTCGAAATTAATCAGGATGTTTACGAAAGCAAACAGCACACAAAAACTGTTGTTGCATGAGGCTCCACTTGCATAAGCGATTAGCTCCTTGTGCAAGTCTTCAGTAACTGAAATACAACAGCTCGTTTCGGCTAAGCTAAGCGTTCTGCTTATGAAGAAAGCCCATAGCGGCGTGTACCGTGCTATTACCGGAATGAAATTTCCACATCGAGTCAACCCCGGTCCCAAGATAAGATCTCAGGGTTGAACCATTGGCTGTCCGGTATGGCAAAGGCGGTACTTGAGGGCGTTCCAGGGTTCCAAGAAATGACCACAAGCGTAGGGTCTCTATCCACCTAAAGTCATTGGCTGCAAAACATATCGTATCCACTAAGTGGGAATATAAAAGTTGATTTATAGCCTTTGTAGTTTTGTCGTATGTCGTTACGAAATGGACATAAAATATGCAGTGATTCCGTAAGTAGCACAATGCTAAAATATGAAGTGTATTTTAGCTTCAGCAGAAAACGTTTTGCTATCACGACAACTTGGTTGAGTGAGCTTAAAAATATTCTCTTCTCCATTTTACTACATTTCTATATATAAATCGGGGCAAAGTACATTTTGTCATTTTTGCATGAATATTAAAGTGAACTTTAAGAATGAAAAGATTAATAGTTTAAGAAATGACTAATGTAAAAATATATCATGAATACTACATACATATATTCTTTAGATTGTGGCACGAGTAAACATTAGGCCTTGAGAAATGTAGTGCGATCCATATAAACCTGAACCATTTCAATAAGAGGACACACGTGCAACTTTGGGAGAATATAATGCACATTTGGGAGGTACATTACACTATTTACATCTCAGAGAAAATGTTGGAAGTGTCCTCCACCAGCATTTATATATGTTTACACTGTCTAACCATATTCTCTGAAGTTTAACGGAGATGATATCGAATTGAAAAATGGTTATTTCTAGCAAGATGGAGCAACGTGCCATACATCTAATGACACCATGGAACTTGTAACCAGTTTCTTTGAAATCGAACTATCTCAACCCAATATCCCTTGACCTAACCTTGCCGGATTTTTTCTGTTGGGGGTATCTAAAGAATAGAGTGCACAAGAATACGCTACGGACAACTGATGTTCTTAAGGAAACCATTCGAACCAAAATATGTAACATTGGTGAGGATACTTCAGAATATGGTGAGATGACTGCAAACATGTATAAATGCTGGAGGAGGACACTTCCAACATTTTCTCTGAAATGTAAATAGTGCAATGTAATGTCCAAATTGTCTATTATATTCTCTCAAAGTTGCACTTGTATCCTATTGTTGTTTCAAAAGTTATGGCTTATTGAAGTAGTTCAGTGCTGTAAAGTCTGTTTAGTTAACGCGTGTGCACGTCGGCTGCTGCCTTTGATGAACCCTTATAATCGTTTTACAACAGCGGCCCCCCTCCTCCCAGATCTTTCTGCAAGGTTGCCATCTTTCTCGATACGTCATGGGTATCGTACGAAAAACTTCCTTAGTTTTAACGATATATACAATTCTACTGGATTCCATAACAACCCTTGTCTTATTCAAAGTGCAGTATTTGAAACCCAGCTCCTTTAGAAGACCGTGCAAAGTGCAATGCCCATAAGGAAAATCACAAATTTCTTGCAAATGTGTAACCAATTCGTCTAAGGTGGGCGCTCTGCCTTTTGCATAGAATCTATAAATTTCTCGACGAATTAAATCGTATATGAAATTATCTACTTTAGAGAAACTTTCACACTTGATCGGCGTCTTTGGTATTCCTTTCGTCAGAATATTTCTTACTGTATTTCTGAGAATACCCAGAATTTATCATTAGGTTCATTGCCTGACCCCTTACCAAGATTATTTGTCAGAACATATTTATATGTGTTCAAAACAGGCGTTTGAATTTGCTTAGAAACAGTTCCCGTTATAATTTTGTTTTTGAGGCTTTTCCAGTAACATAACTCGGCCCAATTATTCACACTATTGTCATCACTTTGATAATTGTCACGTGGCTGAAAGTTATCTACCATTTGCATTTGCATTTACCACTGCATTTCCCTCCCACGGTCTCCCCATCGTGACACACAACGAATTTCTGCACTTAATGAAGCATATCAATTGGAAGTTGGAACTTTGGCAACTGAGACTCCACGTGGAGTAGACATGAGACTGTCACTTCGAGAAAATAAGGGTTGTTATTTGTCCTCAACAACAGTGTTCCATTTCTGAAGTGTGGAGATATATTTATGACGGTCATTAGTAGGCGGGAGTGTCAGGTTCCTTTGACTCCGAACTGCACATGCGTTAATTAAACAGACTTTACAAAACGTGGCAATTTTTGCAGAAACTTTGCATATAAATGTTTGTTATCCTAGCATTTAAAAATGCTGAATTTTGAACATTTTAACAATATTAAAATTTATGGATTTTAAGTCGAATAATAGCTTGAACCCTTTGCTTCACTTCAATTCTATGACGTGTGCGATAATGGCGACAAATGACGCCGAAATCAATGTCGTTCTGTTGTGTACCTGCTACCAGCCGCTCCAATGATGAACTAGGAGATCTTTATCTCAGAAAGCCTGGGTGGGTGTGCTCAGTTACGTTGATGGTAAATTCAATGGGGAATAATGTTTGAAGTGAGTTGCCGACTTGCTGTGCAGTATCAAAACTGTTTCCGAGTCAAATTACTTGAAGTTGTAACTATTCCCGTGCATTGTCTTTTAGCGTTGTGGCTGCCGACATTCGATCAAGTAAATACTTCTGTAAAATTGTAACACTCGACAGGAAAGACATGCACTTTAAAAAGACATTTTATTTTATCAACCATGTGATCCACTGATCCTATGATCATATGATCATACGTCCTCCAATGTAAAGTCATATCGCACGAAGAATGAAATGGGTAAAATTATGAGTCAGGAGTACATGGAGCTTAGAGCTGCCCGACATTCGTCTTTCAGGATAAGGAAAAACCCAGGAAAAACCTTATCCAGCTAACTCACCCTAACCAAGATTCGACCTTGGGACTCCTTGAACGTGAGGCAGACACGCTACCATCTACGCTACCGAGGCGGGCATCATTGGTTTAAACCCGATGGTTCTATGTGTGCTTAAAAGCATTGGTACATGTCAGTAGATTCATTGCCATTTAAAGGTACTTATGTGGGACGAAATTCTGGCACAATGTGGATCTTATGGCACCGCCATTGCATAAAAATATGCACAATACGTTTAAATTGTATATTAACATAAATCCGCCTGCATATCAGTACCCCCACCTACGTTTCTACTTACTGTATAATTCTTAACTGCTATTTTTTTGCACGTTAAATCATTGTTAATGTGTGACGTTGCTAAAAATTGTAATAGCCGCCGATATGACCATTGCAGTTAAAGGCGGGACATAAATGGAACAAAAACAATTTCATAATTCCAGCTATACCTACCTTAAAATCTGACTGACATAACTGGCTTCCAGGTACTTGGTATTGAAGCTTATTTCCTTTTCTACAAAGCCGTTGTGAATGACTCAAACTCATTGACTCATTATAACTCAAGTTTCTCCACATTACCTATACGCTGATCTTAATATTAGAAATTATTTATTATAATTATCTAGTTCCTTATCATTTCTTTTCCGTTACTAACTCCGGTATCAACACTTAGAACCATTTAGTTTCAACACCTAACCATTTAAATACCCGAGAAGTCATGGACCAATGACTGTATTTATTCCAGTGGGTTTACTCTGTGCTTAGTTTTCTTCCACATTTTGGATATTAAAATATTGCATACATAATAGTTTAGGTAGAAACGAAGAGATAAAGAACTTAAGAGAGTTATAAGTTTTGGTACACTTTCAAATTGCTCAACATACAACATAATCAAACCATCACTAGTGATATATTGTTACACAATTATATTTAAAGTTTTAGAAAGTTTACTTAGTCAAATACAAGGGTGATAAGTTTTCTATGTGCCAGTTTTGCTTAATAATGTGTTAATAATATGAAAATTTGAAAAAATGAGTTTACATTGTGCGCTAGTCTTTATTATTTAAAATGAAGTTTTTTAAATAAAATAAAACGCACTTAAATTGTGGAAAAGCAGTTTGATAGACTTTTGGAAACATTCAGATAAAATCAGCAAGATTTAGAATTTCACCATGCTGCAAGAGAATCAAAGGTTGGAACCGGGCATTTGGAAAGGTAAAGTTAAGCCGGATGCAAATACGACAAAAGGTATTGATAGCTTTCTGTTCTTGAACGTGCTGGAATTTTGAAAATTTCCTACAGATATATAAGCAAGCAAGTGTTACAAGTTGAGCGGATTAATCAGAGAGTCTGTTAGCGACTCACTAAGTCGAGGACTTAGCAAGCAGCCAATAAGTAAAGGAGTCAGCGAGTACGCTTCTAGTGCGTAGAAACCCGTTGTACTCAAAACCAGTTTCTGAAAACTGTGGTGACCTGCAGTGAGTGTTGCTACTACAGCGGATTCCCCAACTCCCGGAAGAAGAGGCTACAACGTGGGTATTTCGCTACGACGTGAAGAATGTTGAGAGAAGAGACAAGTATTTCGTTACGCCACTACGTCGTGAGGAAAGTGAAGTGGCAGTCACAACTGGAACTTCGCAATGAACCACTTCAATGAGTAAAGTGGCAGCCCAAAAAAGTGGGCGTAGTCACATTGAGTCCCTAGTGTACATTGCATTCCATTCTCTATTTGTTTGGCAGGTGGCTCACTGCCCCGTTTTTCAAGTAAGTAGATATCCCTTCATGGGTAAGAATAGTTGCAGAATGCAAGGGGTAAATCCAGTTACACGGAAGGCAGTGGTGAGACGGAACTTCGTTCTACTGCTAGTGAAGACAGGCAGTTCCCAAATTTGAAGTAGGGCGTATAGAACGTGATAATAAACAAAAACCTGTTTATGTCACAGGGTTTTTATTTTCGAGAGAATAAACTTACTTTCTAGATTAGCAAATAGTTGAACTTTTATTCAGCTTGTCCGTGGATAACCATAGCTATGTTTACTTTTCTTACTACGTAATTACAGTAAGTAGGGAAAATACTACATTGCAGAAAAATTAGATTTCGAGAATGCAGTGCAAATACAAGCTTTTTGGTCCCTTTAATCCAAAAAGCATAACATTCTACATGGTTATTAAAATGGTTTCTGCTATCCCAGCTGTGTTACTCACCTTACACATTTGTCTATATTTGATTTAAAATTAAGAAATAACTGCATTAATTAGAAAACAAATTTAAAATGTCTTGGGAAAGCATAAGGCAATAAATTTGTAAATGGCTATCACTGTGAATAAGACAATTCGGCAAAAATTATACATTTGAATGAGTTCTGTATTTTTCTGAAGTAATGCTGTAAAATGCCTTCAAAATTCAACCAAGATTATAGGAACTTCACAAACTACTAGCACTAAATCAGTATGCCAATGAATATATTCTACTTGTCAGCATTTCTAATATTACTACTCGTATGAGTAGTTAGACAAAATAAGAAAAATATATAACAAAAAGAGAATATAAAAATGTTTCTCTATATTCGTATAAAGTAGGATATTTCTTAAAAATCTTCTTGTCATATCCTTAGAAGCTGCTGGATTACCAAGAAGAGCATTTGTGCAATATTTTGTTTTTGAATTACGGTGCTCATGTAAATATGCGTGCATTCTACTCAACAGATTACGCATTGTTCACTTCATCCTATATCATAGTTATTTAATGAAGAATTCAGCTAAAGATCCATGCCCGAAGTGTGGAACTCAAGAGATATCAACATCCCACCTCATCCTTGAGTGATCATCCCTACTGAAAGCCAGAAGTGACTTGAACCTGAATAGTGATTTATATGCCATTTTTAATTCAGTTGAATGTAGAAAAGTTATAAAATTAATGGATGCATCAGAACTGTCATCTATTATATAAAATTTATTCAACTATATCTTGTGTTAGACGTTATTACAGTTTCTTTTTAATATACACTTTTTGTATTTAACTATTATAACTTCACTCCTGTTTATTGTTATAATATCTGTATTTCTACTTATATCACTATTGTTCACCGTAATGTGCGAATTTATTTGTTTTGTTTATTGTTGTAACCTGTTTGTAGGCACTGTTTGTTTTATATTTCATTGTTGTCTCAATAATGTATTAATTCTACTGGTCGCCTTAGTTGTTGTAAAGCGACCTTAAATAAATGGAAAAAGAAAATAATGCCCGCACAAACACACACACACACACACACACACACACACACACACACACACACACACACACACACACACACACACACACACACACACACACACACACACACACATACACACGCGCACACACACACACGCACACACACACGCACACACACACATTCACGTGCGCAACTGTAGATAGCGTTTTATACGCAAAGGCTTCAAAACGTGCATTTTCCTACGAAATATGTTTATGGAATATTTTAGTGGAATGCAATAGCCTAGGTACCCCAGCTGAGAACTGGAACGAGAGTAACAATTGTGTGACAGTAACCGTTGCATCCTATTTTCAAGGAAGTTCTTTTGCATTCAGTATGAAAGGCTCTTATTTGAAACCTATTAGAATATTCTGACTTTGTGGGTTTGTAGAAATAAAAGTTAATTGCAGAAATTCCAATAATTCCTTAAATTAGCAGAATTACGTAACATACAATGCTCAAGGTCTTTGACTACAAACAAAAGAGTTCACTTTCAAAACAAAGCTGTACGCGGACGATTGTCAACTTCCAATTCGACTCTGCCTCTCGCTGGCGATCGCGCACCTTTTTGTACGCCCGTTGATATTTCTGGAATGTTCTGTAACAAACAAGAAAACACCAGACGAAAGACGGACTTTATCTGTTTCGGCAAGCTCTTATCTCCGCGCTGCGCTATCTGCCCTTTGTGTGCGTCGCCCGCCAGTAACGACAATATTTACTTGTAGTTCTGGTAAGTCACTATTTGTACTGATTCAGCAAAATAGAAGGGACTACAACCAGAGCTACATGTTCGTTTCTCAGCTGGAGGACAGCAACTTTTCTTGGGTCAGGATTGTTTCCTATCTCCCTAGAGTGTGAAAGCATTACGTAGATGTTTGTGTTTGTATATGTGTGAATCTTAAAACATCCTGGAAACTTGCACAAGAAGTTAATGAGTTAACACCATAATTGAAGGCACCTGCAGGAGCATTCAGAGTAATAAAAAATTCTAAGCAATCTCTGCTCCAATATTATACGTGGAAGTATCACGTACACATAATTTTAGAATACTTATATGAGGAGTATTAAAAAGTAAAACTATATACAAAAACTTTACAGACCTTTTATGTTGAGGCAAACTTCCTATGTTTCTCCAGTAAAACCTTACAAAATGATCTTCGATATTCGTGATTTATACCCTGTACATGACAATTTATTTGCTTTTTCATACTAGCCTGAGTGATATTGAAAAACTGCAGCTACATTATTTCGATAGAAATTCATTAAAAGTTACAACATTTTTAAGGAAAAGTAATTATTATCTACAAGAAGTAGCAATGTTCTTTTGACCGTAACGCAATAACTGGAGTGTCAGTGAGAACGCAGAAGAATGTCTGTCGGCTTCACATCACTCATTCTGTGAGAAGCGGATGTTTCTTCTTGACGGATGTGGTTTTTGTAAACTTTTTCTTTTTCTTTACTCTCTAGATTAGAATTATGCTGAAGCAGATACTGAAAATGTTTGCCTCGAGCATTCTCAGGCTTATTAATAAGTAGAAAAAATTAATCATAAATATAGAAAAGTATACTTCTAGATTTACAAGACAGACACTTTTTAAATGTCTTTATTTTTAAACGTACCACTGTATTGTCTTGCAAGTATGCTATATACGTGGAAAAACATTTTGTTTGTTAGCGACGTTGTGAACTGCTAGAATCATGTCAGCGCCGCCGATGGGCCGAATTTTTTCTTACAGGAGTTCCTTTACATGTCAGTAAATTTACTGGCATCGATCTATCGCTTTTAACCACACTTAAGAACCTCGGTGTGTGTGACTAACTCAGCCACCCAGGCCGTCATTTATTAAGAAACATTACACAACCTGAGGCAGTATGTTTTAAACTGTTTTGTTCATTTTTATTAAAGGTATAACATCTTAAAAATTTGCCTTTTCTATTCAAAGAATTGGTTTCACGATGTACGAGAGCTGTTTAATAAAGAATGATCATAATGTTTTTACGGACATAATTTTGCGCTCTCAAATTCAAACTTATTATATTCTGTTTGCTTAATGTGAAACAAACACGCCGTAGTAGTGTCATTGTTGGTACTCCTGGTTCGCGCCTGACATGTTCAGTATCGCCTACCGCTGCAATGGAGGTAACATGCAGTTAAAGTAGATGTTAGAGGAAGATCCGAAGTTTCTTTCAAACGTAATCACTGCTAATGAAACTTGGTTAAATCATTTTGATCGTGAGAGCAAACAGCAAAGCTCAGTATGGAAATCTCCTTCACCAACCCCCAAAAAAGCAAAAGTGGTTGCTTCTGCTGGGAAAGTTATGGTCATCTCATTCTTTGATATTCATGGAATGGTTTATCAGCATGTTGTACCTGCACACACATCAGCACTGGAAAATACTACAGAGATGTCCTGAAAACATTTCAAGTCCATATCAGGCGCAAAAGACCACATTTCTTTGAAGCAGGCTGGATGCTGCTACACGATAATGCGCGGCCGTATATTGCCAATGTTGTTGCTGAATAGCTTGCAAAACTCAGCGTGAAGTGCATCCCTCCTATAGTCCGGATTTAGCCCCACGTGACTTTGTTCTATTCCCTTACTTGAAGAAACGCCTTCGTGGCAGGCATTATCCATCATCAGAAGCAGTGGTGAAGGCTGCGGAGGCGATTTTTAAGGATCTCTCAAAATATGGTTTCCAGCATGTCTTTGAAGACTGACAGAAACGCTGGGACAGGTGCATCGCATTCAGGAGAGACTATTTTGAGAAGGGCCATTTAAATTATGAGGATAAGTAAAGGTACATTGTGAAAAAAAAGGTGATAATTGTTTATTGAACAGCCCTCGTATATACTTTGTAAATATTAATTTTATACAAATATGCTGAGACCTGAACTGTTCAAAGTTGTACAGGGTGTACTTCTTGCATTAAGTTCACCTTCCTTTGTTAGTAGATTTAAAATTAATCATCCCTAGGTATTGTGAATGTATCCAACCTCTAAATGATATATCTGCTGCAGATCTGTCTTGTGAATGTGTGAATGGCATCAAGATGTAATTTACTTATTTAAATATACGATGTCACTGGGCATCGATAAAAAGGAGTACTAATTATTATTCTTAATTTAAGTCCATCTCAAACATACATTTCCTCAGATATGAAGTACGTTTGCATTAACATTTAGTATACAATATGCAGTGACTTTCTTCTTGAGGGCTCCTGCATGTAGAACCTCTGTATGCATTGTAACACGGGGTGTACTTTCGCTGTAAATGTCAGTAAACCTAAAATAATATACTTCTGCGTTGCAGAGGCAAGGTATAGCCAATATTTAAATCTGCATTACAAGATCAAACTGAGTGGAAACATCGTGTCATTGGGATTCAATGTTTAAGATATCGTTGCAAACATCTCATTCCAGCTAATACCTTGAAGCTCAGTCTTTACACTCTGTCAGTGGGTTTCAATATTTCTGTATAATTTATCATTGTATAAATGCTACAGATATGTCATACCAGCTCTTATTTTAAGATAACTCAACATAAATATCTGTGTATGATCTTCTTCTTGGCACCTTGGGGAATATACTATTAAATTTCAAAAATTAAAAACAATCCTGAATAAGATAGAATACGATAAAATGCGTAATCACAATCAGTATTTTAGCTAAACTTTTTGGCTCAGTATAAAAGCCAAATTAAGCGATAAATAAAAAATGTTTTTTAGGGAATAGGATTAAAACATTGATCCTCGAGCGCACACCACTACTTTCGCGATAATAAACTCGAATAGGAAGAGAAAGGCTGAAATAGTCAACAATGAATCATTTTTAAGGTATTGGTGCATTTAAAACTTTATTAATAATGATTATTGATCTTCAGGCACATAAATGCATGGAAATTATAGAACAATCTTGGCCAGAGAAGACTTTATGTATTATCTCATCTTAAAAGAGCAATGTTTTAACTGGAAACACCTTGATTTGCACAGGAAAGGAGATTCATATCTCCACTGTATTTGGGCGTTTAGAACAATAGTTGAGAGAAATTTTACTGAAGAAATAAAAAGTTTAAATTTGAGAAATGAAGATTAAGCTTGTTTGCTTCGTTTATAATGCCTCTAAGACGGGAAAATTTAAGTACATCGACAGCATCAGGTTAGAAGTTGATTCTAGGTACAGCTAACAATCAATGATTATTATGATGGCGGTGAAAGTAATAACATGATGTAAAATAAGACCTGAAGCTTTTCTGGGGACGAATATACTCAAGTTGTTCTCTCAAGTTGATGTACTCTCCCGAAACATCGATTTCTGGCTTGCAACTCGAGCATAACATGATGTGTTTGACTTTCATGACATTTACTACTGTTCTAAGTAGAAACCATTCTTGCAAAAGCTTATTAATCTATTTATTCCTTGTTAATAAAGGTGAAATGACATAACCGGCAGTCTTGCATATGGCTTATGTGGAAGGACTCATTGATATAGCTTGATTAAACCGTGAAGTCTTAGATTTAAAGTACCTATGACCTTGTAATGGGTTACTCTGCTGAAATTGTATTTGAGATCTACTTGTGGTTTACTGGGAAAATGGGAATCAATTGAGCATCTCGTATCGACATGTTCTTTTGTAGGTAAGCCAAGTTAGAGCAACTACACAGAAAGCGAAATTTTCTGGTTCAAATCCAAGCTACTGAATTGAATTTTCCAACTTCAATTTACTTCTGCAATCCTTTCCTATACGCGACTTATGTAAAGGATACAAAATTACCACAAATAAACTTGCATAGGTGAGAGAGAGAGAGAGAGAGAGAGAGAGAGAGAGAGAGAGAGAGAGAGAGAGAGAGAGAGAGAGAGAGAGAGAGAGAGAGAGAGAGAGAGAGAGAGAGAGAGAGAGAGAGAGAGAGAGAGAGAGAGAGAGAGAGAGAGAGAGAGAGAGAGAGAGAGAGAGAGAGCGTAAGAGAGCGTAAGAGAGCGTAAGAGAGCGTAAGAGAGATGAGAATAGTACAAGTAATTGAGAATACAAAATAATAAGGGTCATCTCGGAATTGTTAAATCAACATTTTATTTTACATGAATTGTTCACTCGAGATCAAACTTTTGTGCCAGTCTCCTACGCTTACCAAATAAGAAAAAGTTCAGAATGAGAGGACTTTTCTTTTTGTTACTCCCATAACACTCAAAATACAAGATACATATTTTATTCGTGGTTTAAATGTTTTAAAATCCGGGCATTTCCATCAAAATTGTTACAGCCTATTGTGAGAAAATAAAAATGATAGTCGTTATCTGTGAAGAGACATTTGGGTTAGGGCATTTTGTTTAATATTCTCATGTTATATCTTTGGAAGACAACTTGGTTGGATATTACGCTTTTAAGATATGCACTTGCACCACACACACACACACACACACACACACACACACACACACACACACACACACACACACACACACACACACACACACACACACACAGGAAGGCATACAGGACAATTTCATTTGACGCATCTTGTGTCATTGCTGGCATCCAACCCATTGATATCAAAATTGAAGGGAAAGTCAAACTGTACAACTTCTTGCAAAATAAACAAGACTATGACGCACCCTTGCCCCCCAGCGACTGGAACCACCCTGCAGAAGTACCTGAAGTTAAAGAAGCTGATGATGAAGACTCTATATTCAAAATATACACGGATGGAAGCAAAATAGGAGAGCAAGTGGGTGCAGCAGTTGTAATATTCAAACAAGGGACTTCAATTCGAGAGATAAAATACAAGCTAGACAGAAGATGTACTAATAATCAGGCAGAACAACTGGCCATATTTAAAGCGCTACAAGAACTTCAAAACTTTAACAACACACCGGAGTAAGAGAAGACTGTAGCGATATATACAGACAGTACAGTAACTCTAGCCATTCTGCGGAATAATAATAAACATAACTCCATAACAGAGAAAACCCTTAATATATGTAATACCTTACAAAGACAAAAATGGAGAATACATTTCAGTTGGGTTAAAGCCCATGTAGGTATATGTGGAAATGAGTTAGCAGACAAACTAGCGAAATCCGCTGCTCTAGACGGAGATCTGCCCAATAGCTACAGTTTGATACCTAAATCTGTAATTATTTCTGAAATACAAGAAACAGGACATCAGGTCTGGCAGAATAGGTGGAATGCCACGGACAAAGGGGCACTCAGCAAATTATTTTTTCCAACAATAAAAGATAGGCTGAAGAGAAAGCTTCCTTTAACACCAATTTTCACAGCAATAACTTCCGGCCACGGAAAAACCAAAGCTTATTTACACCGATTCCATATAGTAGACGATCCAAAATGCACATGTAACAGCTCCCAACAAACCGTAAACCATTTAATATACGAATGTGTAGACAAAAGTCAACAAAGAGCCAAGCTAATTCAAGATGTAACTCTAAATGGAAGCAAGTGGCCAGTAACCAACGAGAGTCTTGTAAAACACCACATAAAAGCATTCTGTAAATACATAAATTCAATTAACCTATAAAGATATGTAAATAGGTATAACTTGTGAAATCAACTGCTAAAAGATCTAATGTAATATTAACATGTAAATATGTACAATTTGTAAAATCAAATGTTGGAAAAATGTAATGTAATGCATGTAATACTACTATGTAGTGGGGCATGCTGATTGTTATCAATAAAGAAAAACACACACACACACACACACACACACACACACACACACACACACACACACACACACACACACACACACACACACACACACACACAATAATCTATTCCAAAATGTTTTTGGGTGATTTTGGCAGCCTCAAAACATACTATATCTCGGGGAACGTTTGACATCGAATTTTTGGATGGAATAAAGCAGTTTATCTATTTACTTTATGTAGGTACATAGTAGAGATATTTAAAAACTAAATGCCATTTCATTCTGTGTACCCTTATTCTCAAGAAACTAATGTTCCCATGATTTTCGTCGCAGTTAAAAAGGAAAAGTTTGCAGTGGAATATGTATATGAAATAAAAAAATCGTATACATTTGTTATTTATTTTCACCTTGTGTTTTATGGACCTGTTACACAGAAATTAACATTTTTAAAAATCGTGATTCACAGTGAAGCAACTTCATAACAAGATTTGAATAAGTGACTATTCACAACTTTTAAACGCGTTATCTATTAATAACTTGTTATCAGGCTTTCTTAATATTGGCATTGACGTCATTTTAACACTGTAAGCAGCTCTTGCTTTCTTTTATTGGATGGTTAGATAAAAAATAATACAGTTTCATTTTTAGTATCCTTAATTACATGTATAAATATAATTCTTTTAAATCGCTAAATAGAAATTCTTGTTTTGCTTAGTGGTCACAAAATTTTTAACAAGCACTGGTGTCGTTTAGTGTCTATAGTTATAAGGTATTTTAGCTATTTATCTTTGTCTTAGGTGTATAGTAATTAACTATTTTTATGGTTACTGTCATCCGAGGTATGGCAGGTGTTTTTTTCCTTTTAATACCACTCATTAAACATTTAATGCTTCCTAAAAGTACACGAAACAGTTGTCTTTGGCTTTAAGTTCTACTGGCAAATATAATATTCTCGTATTGCAGCAGTCAAACCGCATAGACATCGGTGATAGAGTGCATTCTACTCTGCAGTGGACCTGAAATTACCTTTCAACAACCTATTTTTCCTTTTTTACATGTTCCATTTTATACACCACCTTCAACTCCAATGGTCATATCGGTGTTAACTCGTATTCGTTGGGATTTAATCAGTAGATCAAAAACACATTCGTAGTCTCATTCATACTTCCAGACTCTGTTGCAGATGAGGAATTATTCTGGTCGGAGAAAAATACCCATCCCCACGGCCGGGAATCGAACCCGGGACCCTTAGCACGGCAGCCAGGTGCTCTACTGACTGAGATACGTTAAAATGAACAGTTAAAGCAAGAATAAAACTTAAACTTATTAATTTATAAATAAATCATGGATCAATTTTTAATTTTTATTGTAAAGTTAATAAACTAGAGTATTAGTAGGTATGGTCTTGAAACTTAAAGAATTTGGCGGTATTAGGGCCAGCCAGCCTCAGCTATTTTCCTTCATCCTCAAGGGAAGGTGCGTACTGGTCAAATCACTGTTTCAAATGGTTGCTTACACAAATATTTGATTTTAAACTCAAAAACCTTATTTTACTAGTTTAAAAAATGTCATTTGCTATCTTTCACCCAGAATGATAGTGCGCTATAGCTTCTGTATTAGTCTCATACTGATTCATTTAATGTCATAAAAAGATAAAAATAAGTAAAGAATTACAAATATATTGCGTATTGCGACTTTGTAAAGCCACTTATCCCACTGATTGTTTTGAGCACGTTAGCCTATATGAAACCACGCGGAGTTTCAAGGAAGTTCTCATGAGGTCGGTGCAGAAATCAAGAAAATTATCGTTTTATCGATAGTGCATATGGAATTTATACTCAGTGAAGCGCTCTATCGTTTCCTTGTCTGTTCAACCGGCCAATCCTCCAGCTGATAAACTCGGGGTCAAAATAGTTCGCGCACTGTGTCAGTAAAACGTGAAAATGTATTCAAAATTGATTAAGATTTTAAGTAATGATCCAGAGAGCATGATATGTATATTTAAAATAATATCGCGGATCAAAAAATTCAATTCATCTGCATTCTTTTGGAATGCCTCCTTAATTGTTTGCACATAGAATTATGTAGGTTGTCGTATTGGAAATTATTTAATACTTTAATTTTACAGCAAATGCAATATTTCTTTGCAATGCATAAATAAGATACGACAAAATGTATGCACGAGAACTAAATATTAAGCGATATAAAGTGCGCTGTACTTTGAAGAACAAAAGAAAGTTCAGACGTTCAATTAACCTGAGAAAACTTGTTTGTTAAGTTGTCTTAATTCCCACTTACCAGATGTTTTCTCCACAATGCAGGTCCGGCGTATTATTTACTTCTCTCTCCTTCAGGTTCATATTTAATTCCATTAGTAATTCACTGAACGAGTTGCCAATTTCCTTAAAACATACGTTCTCCTTCCATTAAAAGACAGGCGTAATTTATTTATAATTTTGTGATATAGAAAGGAATCGTATTCCAAAAACTTAGTTCACCAAAAAGGCCAATCTACAAGCATCACTGATTTGGTTTTAGAACAAGAAAAATTGAATTTTTTTGTTTCCAATCTAATGCAGTCTCCTTAGGCTATTTTGGTTTTTTGCCCTTTTAGCACCCAGCATCGTGAGCTCCCGAAATCAATTGAGTATCCACGCAACAAAGCATTAGGGACTGTTTTTGTGACTAGTCAATAAAAAATGCAACTTTTATGGTCAGGGTGGAATTCATCGCAGGGTAGCAACCTTTAGCTTGACCTCCTGCACAGATTTGCGGATGGTTCGCTACTTGAATCTCTCTTTCTCTCTGTCTGACATTTCGATCGTGTTTTGTTTCCTGGAGAACGGACGGTGCGGCGCTACATGCTAATATCGGTAATTGAAGGGTCGGTAACTAATATTTTCGGGACGAAATGACAGGCTGCCTAGTTGGAGAAAATAACACGAAAACGGGCCCCTTTGCTGCCGTACAGTCGTGATACAATCTTGGCGGAACAAGGACAGATGGCACACAATTTATGGTGAATACATTTCCTCGATACGTGCTGGATTGTGTAGCATTGAGATGATTCTAATGATTCAAGTAGGTACATTCCTGGGTAAAAGTGTACATAGGTGGTAAAACTTCCAGTTTATGGGAGACTGTAACTTTACGTTTGCAGCCATAAATCTCTAACTATTTTCTCTAAAATTATCTATAGAAGTAATGCTCATTTAAAACATTACGCTGCACTGTAAACCTATTTTCTGGACTTCAATTTTATAGAAAATGCTTTAGAAGTTTGAGTTCTGAAACATTTTCAGAGAAGCTTTAGGTTAGGGAAAATCTAAAATCTAAAACTAAACAACCCTGATCAGAACATACTTTTACCTCAGAGATTCTTCCTGTCCTGAATTTACAGGGTTCACTTTAAAACTTGATAACTGTTCTACACCTAGCAAGTTAAAATGTCATTTGAATATTATGTAACATATAATTTACAGAATAAATAATTGTGCACGCTTGAAATCTTTCACTTAAAAATATTGCGTTACACGTAATTAAAAATTACAATGTAACACAGCCTTACAATTGGCAACGTTAATTGTGATATAAAAGTATGGCCTAGTTTCCTTCAGTGTAGCACAGAACATAAATTTCCATTTGATTATAGCTAGACATCAGAATCTGAAATTCTGTGTTATGAATCTTGCTTGCTGTCCTTATGATGTAAGATTTTTTATATTTTGCAGTATGCAGAAAACAATAGACCGAAGAAAAAAATCATGATTGAGGATATTTGGAGAAAGTTCTCGTATTTCCTCATATTTTGTAAGAATTGCCATGTTTTGCTTTTAAAACAATTTCCATTAAGAGAGTCCGGGCTTTCCAGATATTGCGTTCGCACAGTATTTTGTAAAGTAGATTCGTTTAGAAAATACAAACCACTGTGTTTAGGAAACACATCTGAAGACACTATCGGGCATAGTTGAGGAAATTTAGCATCCTCTATGTAGCGTGGACCACGAAATAAAACGGGTTTGGGATTGGAATTCCATTACGGAGGGGATTCGGTACGTGGGCCACCATGCTGGGCTCATTTTTCCTATGCCCCAAGTGGGAGCACCCCCGAGAGGAAGGATGAGGCGAAGGAGACAGATGGCGGCCAAACCAACGAGTCACGACAGTACAGAGGGCAAGGTCCCTACAGTTTACTTGGATGGAGACTTCCCACGACAGTCCAGGACAATGAACCCGCTCCTCTACAGCGGGACGGCAACGAGCCAAGCAGCCGAGCCCTAATGGTCCCAGGCAGGCGATCCGAGCCCTAAAGATCTCTCGCTGGCGGTCCCGAAATTGTCCCAGCAGAGGAGCTGAGGCCGGCAACCGACCTACCGGAGGAGGAAGTAATTTTCCTCAGAACATATCATCCTGCCATGCACCGCTGAGACACCCGCCGACAGTTCTACCCTGAAAGAGACCATCAGATAAGAGATGATATGAAATGATAATGGAGATGAAATAGAGGGACAGGAAACTCAGGGGATGTAATTAACCTACCCAGCATTCGCTGGCGACCCGGGAAAACTCCCCGTAAAATCCCATGGGTCAGGTAAGTCAGCCAGGGAATCGAACCCGGGCCTCCCGAGTGCAGGCACAGACGAAGCCGCCTGAGCCTCCCGCTCGGTCATCTATTCATGAATAAGTTATTTTCACGAATCGGTGCCGCCCGCCTCGGTAGCGTAGATGGTATCGTATCTGCCTCACGTTCAAGATCTACCGAGTTCGAATCTCGGTCAGGCTGAGTTACCTGGATAAGATTTCTCCGAGGCTATACATTATCCTGGAAGACGAATGTCGGTTAACTCTAAGCTCTATTGAACCTGGGCTCATTTGAGCCTCATTTCACCCATTTCATTCATCATCCAATTTGAACTTAGCGTTGGAGGACGTAAATCAAAACAAAAACTGGTGCTTTTAAGGGCTGCACTAATTAGTATTAAGCAAGGAAAATGAAAAAAGAAACGATGTTGTTAGTTTACGGGTTTTTGCAATATCTAAGTATCTTTCACCCGTTCCAATGATAGACACAATAGGCAAGACCCCTTTGTAAGCTCTATACCTATCCCAACAATCATACTAAATGTGCATAAAGAAAGAAAGTCAAACAAATCCTCTCATATACTACAAACAAATGTTACAGGAACTCTGCCAAAAATTTAGTTATCTCAAACAAATATTCGCTGACGGATCTAAATCTGAATTTGGCAAAACCGGATGTTCTGTTGTAACACCTGACAATATCACATCATATGCATTCCCATACTTCTATTCTGTGCTTTCTTATGAGCAGTAAGCAGTGAAAAAAGCACTAGAATACATTTTCGAATAAAATGACAAAAAAATAAATTGTATTTTCTGAGTCGATTGGTACTCTGATGACTGTGAAAAGTAAATTTTCGTCTCTCCCCCTAATTGAAGACATACACACTTTCTGTAGCGAAAAACATAAAAGAAATATAGAAGTAGTAATGGCATGGATACTATTGCATATGGGTATTGAAGGAAATGGACGCAGCGAAAGAAGCTACGAGGCATCCTGTATAGCTAAAACTATTGCTACCTCTCACCAAGACCTCGTCAGAAACATAATTAAACTACATGAACACTGGCGTCATAAATGGTTATTAGAAAATACCACAGCAAAAGTATTTGAAATAGTGCAAAAGTCAAGAGCTCGATATCCCATTACACTCCTGAAGAGAACGGAGCATATTGTAATTTCCCGTCCGAGGATAGGACACTCTACTCACACACTCATATCTACTCACCAAGACTAAACCATCACAATGCACAGAAGGTAATACAAGACAATCCACTAGACATACAACAAAATGCTCGATTTATTCCAAATAGAGGAAGCTGCACAATCATCCACCAGAATTCCACGCAGTTCTGTCAGAAGCCAGCAACACAAGGAACCTCATACGCTTCATCAAATCCATCAATCTGTCAACCAAATTGTAATTAAAGTAATGTAATACACATGCTTTTATCCATTGTTGCATGTATCATGTATTTAAATTTTGGTCGGTCGCAATAAGACCTCTGTAGTCAAGCGAATTAAAAAAACAGTATCTGAATACCTCTCCGTTCTCCTGTTCATAAAGTTCTTAGAAGTGCTTCATGTTAACCAAAATAGAATTTATCTTATTGTTAATTTTGCTATAGGGAATATGGAAATGCATTATATTTTAAGCGAGCTAGATCTTCTGAAAAACTTTTCGTTCGTCTTTAAAGTTTCTTGTGAATTAACTTTACGTTCTTGAGTTATGAGTACTGAAATACGCACACGCGCGCGCAGCTTTTCTCTGAAGCTGCTTTTTATAATTTCAGAAGGATCTGTAAATGTGTATTGGAGATGAAATCTCGATACCGAATTAATTTTTGGTTGGAATGCACTATTTTTCCTCTTGCTATACATAATAGAGAAGGTAAAAATGGTCCGCGTCGGTAGCGTAGATGGTAACGTGTCTGCCTCACGTTCAAGAAGTCCCGAGTTCGAATCTAGGCCAGGGTGAGCTACCTGGATAAGGTTTTCTCTGAGTTTTCCCGTATCCTTCGAGACCCTAAACTCATTTGAGCACTTTATCCAATTCATTCACCGTCCGATATGACTTAACGTTGGATGACAGAAATTACACACACACACAAAAAAAAAAAAAAAAAAAAAAAAAAAAAAAAAAAGGCTTTTAAAGGAAATTATAATGTAACATCAAAAATTGTTTTAGGAAATAAGATTCTAGGACAAATGTAGAGTTTAAAATATTTAGTATGTAACATAAGTTTTAGAAACAATGCTGATATAGAAAAAAGTAAACAAATTCCAAGCAATATGTGGGACAAACCAAAGAACTTTTGAAAACAGAGTGAGAAAGGATACAAAAATGAGCTGCTATAGCAACTTTACTATATGGAAGCGAAACCTGGGTGTCAACACAAAAGGATTTAAATAAAATACAGACTGCAGAAATGAAATTTTTAAGAAGTGTTAAACGTTGTACAATATTGGACAAAATAAGAAATGAGGATATAATAAAGGAATTAGAAATCGAACCAATCCATGACAAAATATCAGAACGAAGGCAACAATGGCATGAACATATATTAAGAATGCAGATTGGAAGATATCCAAATGCAGTATTAAACTATAATCCAAAAGGAAGAAGAGACAGAGGACGACCCAGGAAATGCTGGAGAGATCTATGAAGCCGGAACGGGCGATATGCGCAAACCATGGAGTGAAGAAGAAGAAGAAAAGTAAAAATATACAAATTCCACCTAAATTTTTGCATATAATATTTTCATATTTTACTATTAAATATGGGCAAGAAAGGAGTATTTTAGACTAATGAAGTGAACCTGCTTCAAACTCTTAAACTGTATATTTAATAATATTTTGGGCTATGTTTCTTCGTTTTAATATTTTAAGAAACAAGTGTTATATTATTAAAGCAATAAAAATTATTGCTATGTCTGGAAGAACGGTTTAAAGAATTTTAAAATATTTTCTGTGATAATAAGGTATTGTGCATATATTAACTTAAAACTAAGTCATTTATGTAAGTAAGAAGCAAGGGCCTTAGTACTTTGACTGTGAAGAGTAGCATAATCATTAGTATTTTAATTGAAGGTTTGGCAAATTTTTCTTCACGTTTTATCTGTATGAAATATAATTCATACATAGTAATGTCTTGTCGATACCTGTAAGGCATCGAAAACATTGAAGTTAAAAGAAAATCGGCTGGCCCCGTAGCTCAGTTGGTGGAGTATCTGCCTGCCGTGCTAGGGGTCCTGGGTTGGATTCCCGGCGGTGGGGTTGGGGATTTTTCTCCGACCAAGATAATTCCCCATCTTCCCCAGAGTCTGGAAGTATGAATGAGGGTGTGAACGTGATCTAATGATTAAAAGCGAAAGATAACGAGTTAACACCTTCAGTATGTTCCAAAGGAGAACGGTACACGAGACCTACATATGTATTGATAAATGTCCTCTATAAGTGACACTTATTTTATTTCCCTAGAACTCTCTATTCTGCATTTCCCCGTACCAAGGAGCAAGAGGTCCGGAGTTCGAATTTGTCAGAGTAAGTTACCTGGATGAGGTTTTTCTTTCTTTTTTACCGTGGTTTTGCCTTATCTTTCAAGGCGAATGTCGGGTAACTCTAAATTCATGGACCCTGTAACAGTAGTTTCAATTTATATTTAGAGAAGCTTTGAAAAATTTATAAATTTAAATATAGACAAAATGTGTAAAACTATATGTAATTTTGTGATTAGCAGTAGTAATAATTGTATTACGTAATGTGGTGACGTAGTAAGAAATCGGCCAATCATAAAATTAAGTAATATATGGGTAGCAATAGTAACAGAAAATGACTAATCTTCAAAAAGATATGTTCTGTAATTTTGATGGCGAAAAGACGACACAGAAAGGATAAAAAGTTTAGTTAGTGATTAGTGGGCATGCAGGAGTGAGCAATTTTATGTAATTAACGGAAGCTATTTATTAAGGAAGTACGGATTTTTCGATATGCTGGAGGTAACCTGCAATGATTGACTTGGAAAGAAAGTTCGAGTATAATGCAATCCAGATTATACAATAAAATTACATACTACGAAATTGGACTGATGCAAAATTTTATTTATTTCACTCGAAACCACACCTGAAAACGAGAGGTATCATGACTCTTATTTAAGCAGGCACAATAATCAAGGAACAATTCAAACTACAACGAAGTAGCCCTGTTACATCTGGCATCCCGACCTGGGTCTTCGAAACAGTCAACGTGCATCCCAGCTTCAACATAAAATCTGGTTACAAACCTGAACCCATTTGAGCATAATTTCACCAAATTCATCCACCAACCGATATGACTTAACGGTGGAGGACGTACATTAAAAAAAATAGAAATAAAAAAGTAACACGTGTACACAGCTGAATATTCATTAAAGTACTGCACGTCTATGTTACGCATGTGACGGGGAATAGCCCTACATTCTTGTATGTAGCTGTAGAGAAGAAACATAACTTCCTCATGAGCACGTTTAACAATATTTTGCACTGTCACAGCAACTGATATTCTAAAAATTTATCGCTTGTTCAGCCAGCTATACATCAAAGGCAGCCATCCATCAGTAGATTTCTCCTGAGACCGTTGCACAAAGTTGCCCACAGCTGTTAATTTATTCGGTTTCATATCAGTACATACGAAATTAGAACAAGTTCCATTTGACTCCATCACCACGTGGGCAGGAATCAATTACCCTCTATGCTACCGGATATGGCCATAATTTAATTTTACTATAATTTCGTTAAACAGCAAATTATATGAGTTATTGTTCCATCCAGCTGCTTGGCGTTACAATTGCCTGAGAATTAATTAAATTCGGGTCGCTAAGCAACTTTCCACCCAGTACTCCATTTTACCACTTAATTTCTAAATTATGTCTGTGATTATACATGCGCACTCAAGTCGAAGCACACAGAATGAAGCGAATACCTCAATCTGAGTCGCATTTGTAGCTGTTATACATTTAGCTATCTACCTTTTTGTTAGCCTACTTATTGAACATATGTCCTACCTCTGAGTGGAAGATTCGTATACTACAAATCCACATAATACATTTATTTCTAAAGTGAAAAACTCTCCTGCAAACACATTAACAATATACTTAGTTACGGTTTAAACCTGTTCAATTGCCACAAACTTTAATGGTTCTAATTGAAATTGAATCTTGCTTCTATTTCGGGGGCACCCAATATTTTCTCCCCTATTGAATTCGACATTTACCATTTTGGGATGCATTCTCGGATTTATATGGTGATGTCATTCTAATGTGTCTTGTCACTTATTTTGTATAATGTTTGTTGCACCAAGTATTTTATATCTAGATACAGTATCACTATGGCCAAAACTTTGCAAGGTTTTTTTTAGACTATATGTACTAGGTAACTTCGGGAATTTGGGCAACTTAACTTTATGTATCATTTTATAGCCATAAATAATCGTAAATACTAAGCAATTACATTTCTTCTCTTCCAATAGGTCACCACTTATAAGTTTTTCTTATAGTTTGAGTTTTAACCCAAAATTCTATTACTTCTGTATTTTTACTGATATTTCTAAACTCACGTTTTCCAGCATTTGCTTGGTTCAAACGCAACTCTAAGTTATCCTCTGATGTTGCAAAAGCTACAAACAGAATACTCTTATTTAATAACAGGTACCACAACATTTGGGAATGGTTCTGATTGCCAATTTCTAATAATCTCATCATTATAATAGGTAAGGGTACCCCCATGAGAGGCCATACGGCCTCTATCGGGGCGACAGGTGGTTACAGCACCCATCTATATAGACCTCGGCATACAAGGTCTGTGAGGTGGTCAGCCCCACGAGGCAGCCGCCTTCACCCCAAGGAAGTATCCTGGTACTCATTTCCGTTAGAGGCTCAGTGAATCCCAGGGCCATAGTGCGACCATAAGTAACCCTTATGGATTGGACGCTGTGACCCGTTCCGTTCACTTCAAGAGCCTACTGATCCTTCCAGCGTAGAGCTGGGCGTCCCAAATCTCTCCTCCCCTTCGGCATATAATCTAAAACTCTTCTTGGAAGCCGTTCCGCATCCATTCTTAAAATATGATTTTTCCATTTTTGTTCTTTATTAATTTTCTGTTTAAACTAAAACTCCCAAGCTCTTCTCTTATTTTTTCGTTTCTTGCGTGGTCTATTCTTTTATAACCTGCCACACTTCTCATAAACCTCATCTCTGCCGATTCTAGCTGTTTGCGTTGATTCTTTGCCAGTGTCCATATTTCGGAACCGTATATTAACGTTGGGACTGCCATTATCTTATAAAATTTCATCTGTGTTTCCTTTCGTGTTTTCCTGTTCAGCGTTCTTATTATAGTCCCACACATTTGATTGAACCTGTTTAATTTCACCCCCATCTCCTTGTTATTTGCTACTGCTACTGTGTAGCCTAGACAGTTAAAACTATTAACCTGTTCTATTATTTTATTGTTTATAACTATTTTTGCCCTTATGTTGTTCTTTCCTCTAAAAGCCATTACTTTAGTTTTCTCTTCTGAGACTGAAAGGTTATATGTTTCCGCTATGCTGTTTAAATTATATAGTGCTCTTTGTATGTCATCTGCTGAGTGGGATATTATCACTTGATCATCAGCAAATAATACTGTATTTAAAATTATGTTTCCATGCAGTATATTTTGTTTTATACTTTGCTGCCATTCTTGTACCATATTATCAATATAGATATTAAAGAGTATAGACGATAGAGGGCATCCTTGTCGTACGCCTTTATTTATGTCCACTGCTTCTGTTTTCCTTGCAGTCGTTATTATTGCTATTGTAGTGTTTTTATGCATACCTTGTAGAGTCCCTATTATTGTGCTGGTATTCCACAATTTTCCATCGCTATTCAAAGTTTAGCCCTTAAAACCGAATTGAAGGCTTTGACATGCTCAACAAAAAGCATAAATGTCTCAACATTACATTATTTGTGTTTTTCAATTAGTTATTGAATTATAAATATACTATCCGTGCATGGTCTTCCTTTTCTAATTCCGTTTTGGGCCTCATGAAGCCGTGATTCCGCTATTGTACTTATTCTTCCTGCAACAGTTTTAGCATATAGTTTACACACTGAGCACAGCTGACTAATTCCTCTGTAATTTTCACATTTTTCTCTATCGCCTTTCTTAAAAATTGGTATCACCAACGCTGTATTCCATTCTTCAGAGATATGCCCATACCTCCAACAAAGATTAAAAGGATCAAGCAAGCTGCTATGTAAACACACAAGTGCATATTTTATAAGTTTCAAGGAGACAAGAAAGATTATACCAGGGAATAAATTCAAATGGTTCCTTCGGGAATCGAACCCGCGACCTGCTGGTTTGTCCAGTCCCGTAACCACTAGGCTCCGCGCCCCTCAATATAATATATATGCAATAAAATTGGTGATAATATACACATTTGTGGTACACCTCTATTGATAGTTCTAGCATCCCCTATTAGTCTTACTCTTCAGCCTTTTTTGGGCAAATATGTAAGAGAAGAAATTCTTGAAATTAAATACTCGGATTTCCAGAATGGATGTTTTATACTCTTTTTGGAAAGCAATGTAAGACTGTTGTGAGTCACAATCTCCACGAAATAATAACCAGATTGGTTCATTCACTACCCAAGTAAGGAAAAGAACAGAGAAATTTGAAGTTTTATCGAAAACCTATTTTTGGAAGGCTTCGGAAATCTTAAATTAAGAAATGGAACCAGCAAAAGAATTACTAAACTCTACTAGAGACAAAGAAATTTATTTTAAACTTGGGATAAGAATCTTTCATATAGGCTATTTTAAAACAGAAGGCTTGTTTCACCTACAAGTATCTATTCAAAAAATTATTTTTAATACGCTAGCAAATGTTTCTCCCATTATTCTGCCAAATCAAGTTAATTATTGGCAGAAGCAGCTTTAATACACTGTATAGCACTTATCTACAAAAAATGACAGTGAAGCGCTTAAAAAGCAGGTAGCAAATTCGTTCCCGACCAGAGAAAAGTACAAAAACTAAATCTCATTTTGGGTAGTCGAGATCTTCGAAGTGCAAGATTCACGTCACTGCGGAGCCATTTTACTCCGTAAAACCAACCAAACGAGGAAGAAATAACCTTATTTACAATATACCACAGGAGAGAAACTTTCCTGGGCCATTTTATTTAACTGCTCCTTCCTGATACTATTGAAAACTATTTTAGATGCATTACAGTGAAAACGCAAAAAGCTCTTGCATATTCCAAAACAAGTATTAAAATTTATCAAATGTTGCATTTAATTCTGCCAAAATATTTTAAGAGTATTAAGCTACAACAAAAATTAATGCCCTTGCAACCAATTTCATAAGGTATACCTAACTACATATTTTAGTTTTTGAGGGTATGAAACTCAATAAATTATAAATTTAAAATTCGTTATCCTAGGTTTCCTAGCATAAGTCGTTTTGTGTTAGACAATTCTGCAGAGAGAGAAAAGATTTGGGAACTTTATTTACCATTAATATTATTACGAGAAATGATTGAAGATAAGTTAACTAGATTGAGAATTTGCAATGTGGTATACACACGTGCATAAGTAGCTCACAATTTGACGCAGTTAAAATGAGCGATCCACTTTCTGGCAGGTAAGATAACTCTGTACCCCAAGAGTTCTAATATAAAAGTTCTAGTTGTCATTCACTTTAAAGGCAAACAAATAATTCTTGATTCCTTCCTCTAGAAGGTCAAGGTTTAGCCATTTCTTTGTGTATCACGGGTAGTGATAGCTGGTTTATTCCTAAGCACGCATATTTTCTCATTCATTACAGTATTGTTCATTTGTTTTTGTGAGCTCAATTGTTTTTCTGATTAGTCACATAGAGAATAGATACTTCGGGTCGAGTCAAAGGTTGGTTACCTGAAGCTGGATAATCCAAAGGACGGAAATACACTAATAGGATTAATAATAACGGAATGAACATCTTGTTATGGACCTTTGTCCGTTTATTTCATAACACAAACTATAGTAATTATCACTTTCAAAAACATCACTTCCACACAATGGTACAGCAATTGATGTTGAGAGAACAAATTGCCTCGTTTACCAGAAATTAATGGTAATTTCATTATTGTCAACTAGGAAAATCAACTTATAATCTATTTCACATGTGTGACCAATGGCTTAGCTTTGCTGTGATGCCCGCCTCGGTGGCGTAGTTGGTAGCGTGTTTCTCTAATGCACAGTAAAAGAAAACTTGCTTTGATAATAAATTCCGAAAGGATAAAGAGAACCTATTTTTCCTTTAAAGTATAGGCATAAGCCTGTTTTATTTTCATTCCATCCATCTTTTTCGCCGTCTTATACTTATTTGCACCCCTTCCTTTCTTCACTGACAAGGAACACAGTTGACCTCACTAAAGTCACGTTATACCCTTAGGAGCCCAGTGTGGGTACAGGGAGCGGCCACCCCGAGGTACTTCAGCCACCCAATGTGTGTGGGGGGGGTATAGCTGGAACACCCTGTCTCCCGGGGACATAAATAGGGAGAACTGGTCCTCCAGGGGCTGAAAACCCCACATTCATAAAAGCATAAATTGCTGCGAAATCTGTAGAAGAGTTAGCCGGATAGACATACCTAAGATAACAAGGCTAACAGAAAAAGGACCTTCGAATTGGATCATGTAAGAAGGGATATAAACATTCTGGGGATAAGGAATTGGAGAAGTACGACTTTGGTGAGGGAAAAATGGCGAAAGCTTCTATAGAAGGCTAGGGCCTCCCAGGGCTGCCATGCCAATGGCCAATGATGATGATGGTGATGAAAGTCACGTTATCACATTATAAAACAGTTTCGCATTTACGCAGTCCAATATGAAAAGCCACACTAATTACATTTGCAAATGATAGTACCTACGAGTTGCCAATGCCATTACCTGTATCAAAGTATGAGTGCAGCAAATTGATTATAAATTACAAACGACCTTTCATGATTAAATTAGAAGCATGTATCTTCAATATAGTTCAGCACATTAGTCTTAAAGAAGTATTACGTGTTTCAAATGGGAAGGTGTTTATCCTTGAGCGCTACTAGGCGAGCAACCAATGGGAGTCCTGCAGTGTTGTCGTACTGCATTCCCGCTAAGTGCTGTGTGAGGAGCGCCAACCTATCACGCTAAGACATAAATTCAGATTTCGCCAAAACTGATCCATGTGGAAGGTAGAGAGTAATGTATCTAACATAACCATGAAAACCCCATACTTTTAGCTCAAATAATTTTTCTAATACAAATAAATAAAGCACTATTACATGTAATATAACAATAAATCGTGACGTAAGCACTGTATGAATATCATTGGTTGGCATGTATGCGTGTACATATATTTATAATTACTCAGAACTGAAACGTAAATGTTTGACATGTGATAAAAGAATTACTTTGAATAAGCCAATTCGAGCGAGAGGAAACAATAAATTTCCTGCTGCCCTGGCAGAACGTGTCTGTTTACATAATATCTTTGTTTATGAACGGTTCGTAATCTCTATTTACTCCAGAGAGTTCAAAGTGTGTATCTATGTGCATGTACCTTTCATCACTCAGAACTGAAATTTAAACTACTGCATGACGTGATAAAACAATTACTGTGAATAAATCAAGGCGTTAAATTAGAGAAAGACCAAACACTTCATTTCCTGTTAGCCTGTGGAATGATGTATGAATATGTTTATGAATGAATGCTGGATAAGAAGTGTTTATTTACTCTGGAGAGTTCAAATCAATATAATTCAGTTGTTCTTTACACAACTGTAGAGTAAGAGTTAAAATAGTGCAATGGCTTCTTGCGGTGAATTTAGTGGCGAGTCAAAAAGGCAATTATAGCAAAGTCATTCTCGAAGTATTGTTTTTAAGGTGCACACGTTCTTCAGAAAATTGGGCAATGTGGAATATAGAAATCAGCTCGATTTCAAAATGCTCAACGACTTACTGCTGAAGCGTGTGGTGTAGGTAAAACAAGTGTGCCCCGCATTTGGATTAGAAAAGCAGGTAATTCATAAACTAATTATAGTTATAGTATTTAAAAATTTACATAATTTGCGAATATGCTTTTTCCAATTTTGATTTTGGCAACTGCATCATTGTAAAGGTTTGTAAAACATAATTCGCTTACCCTTAAATCTAGCGCCAAGCAGACCTGCATGTTGTATGAGTGTGCGAGAGAGAGGGGGAAATATAAAAGAAGTAGGGTAACAAGCTGGCAACGCTGAGTGTGATACGGCATCTGATTAGCTGGACTACAGAGCCCTTCCCATTTGAAACACATAATAGTAACCCTTCTGAAACAGCTTGTACTGCTTATAATGAGCTTTTGGTGCAAATAGACAAGTACTGAGTTTTGCGTGGGAATGATATACACCGCTGTTGTTTTAATGGTGGGTTTTATTCAAAGCATCTTTTCGTGTGGTTCCGATCGTTCCAGGTCAGATGTGTCGTTTGTAAGTAGCAGAGACATTTTGCAAAAGAACCAAGATTTGTTGTTGCATGCTTTGGTTGTTACAATTAATAGAATAAATTCAAGAATTTAATTCAGTTCCAATGGAGATTAAACCCATAAAAAGGAATTCTAAAATTGTCTATAAATATTCACTTCAGAAGACTTCGCTTCCGCTCTAAATTATTTTTTTTATTTGTTAGTGGTTCTCTATAAGCAACATCCACTATTTGCTTTGCCTCCACATAGGAAACAATAAAATAAAAGTTATATCTGAAAAAGGAAGGGAAAAAGAAAGAACATTAAATTCCTTGCCAAGTTTTAAAAAGAGTTCCAAATATATTACATGCAGATCCATCTCTGAACAGCAAGAGGTACTCAGTATCCAAGTTAGATGTGGTCACGGGTTTCTTGGAGGTAGGAAATAAGACTCAAAGCCAAGCCATTTATTGATACTTAACCCATGAACGGCTCTCACCAGCCTCTCCGACTGCGCCGGTCTCTCGCCAGGTGCCCAGCCCTCAGCTGTCTCCCTCGGCACCTGGGCTATCCTGCAGTACATCACAGTTCACCACGCAACCGTCTGCAGGCAATTTCAGCGGGCCACTGTTACCCACACTCGCCGGTAGTCGTGCAACTTCACCGCAGCCGCAGCCAGCAACTGAGTCCCCAGCAACCCTCACCGCCGTCATTGTTGGAGTTCCTCACGATCTCACCATTCGATTTGTCTACACCGCCGCTTCACATCAATGGCCCTCTGTAACGAGAGCAACCAGGATCACCACCCTTGCGCGAATTCAGTTCATCGATGCAGGAGAATGCCATGCTGCCTTGAACACCGGCCTGCCCTTGTTAGGGCAATGCCTGGTAATAGAAGCCAGCAAGCATCAGCAACACTTCCCCTGCAGAAAATGCTGCGCGTATGGGCATGACGACTCCACCTGCACTGCGTCACCGAGGTGCCACTACTGTGGTGCCTCCTCACTCACATCAGAAAGCAGAGAACATGACTTACGCCGTCGCCGCCGATACTGCACTACCTGCAAGGGGTTCGGCCACTACACCGGACAGGCGTAGTGCCCTCTCTACCCTGGCCCAACGCAGCCAGTACGAAGCATCACAACCACCAACGCCGACCACATCACCGCTTCGCCCGATGTACCACTCCTTTTGCAAGAGTTGCGCGAGGAACTCTGGTAAAACAACAGTAGCCTACAAACATTGAAGAGAGCCTCGCCGCCAACACCTTTCTCAGGACCTCTTCTGAAGAGATTCGGGACCTCCACTCGGATTTCCTGAACATCAACACTCGCATAGGTAATCTGGAAGATGCAGTCACCGCCGTCATCACCAACCACGCCGCCGCCGCTGATACATTACAACACCCGCCTACAAGACTCGACTCAATCGCTACATACAACAAAGTAATCACCGACATTCACAAAGACATCCAAGGAATCTCATCTACCGCAGCTACCAACCAGCTACATCGCCGACATCAGGACTATTGAACCATCACAACTCGCCGATCTACGCAACCTCACCAAAGAACTCTACAAGTACGTCACAACCAAAGATCAACACAGCACTGATGAGATTCTTGACAAACTGATGAGATCCTGGAGGAACAAGTGCAGCTTCCCCGGAGAATTTCCGATCTCCAACACGTCACCAACCTCTCGTCGCAGACTGCACACTACAACGCGACCTGAACTCCAAGGAACAAGTTGGCTCCAACCTTCGCTAACTTTGAGTCCAGCTTGACAATTACAAGGACCTATGCCCCCCTCATTGTCATTACCAAAGAGACCCAATAATGCCGCTTGTTACATATGTTTAACATTGGGAGTTTGCTTCCTTATTTCTATACAGAATATGCTGTTTCTCCAATGCCTTCTTTGGCATATTTCTATCAAGCTTAGAAAAACACTGGTGGATTCTCCAGTAATTGTTTGTCCCTGGAGGTGACTGTGTAAGGTTGAATTCAGCTGTCTTCGTGGTGAGGAACAATGGCACACAAGGTGTGTAAATTATTATTTTAAGGATTAAAACCACTTCTGTGAACTTAATTATGACAAAAATCTGAAGAAAAAAGGCAGTAGAATGGTTTAAAGCCCTTTGTGTGATATAAACTTGGCTTATCTGCTTTTGTAATCATTACATTTCTATGCGTTACAAATGTGTAATATTGGGCATTTAAGATTAAGTACTGTCATCCCACTAAACTCCAATGTAGATGTTAATTTGTGTTTTTTATCACTGTTTTATTTATTTGAAGACGAAATCCATGATTCTTCTGTAGTTTAGACAGTGATTTGTCTGAATTCTCAAAATTAGAAGACGAAGAAGATAACCTTAGTGTCAAACATCTTCTTGGTGATTCTGCAGACCAAACTCGCTCTTCTGATCATGTGCCTCCAGATGTTGATTTAGATAGATCCTTAGGATCACCAGTTGATGCTCTATCACGCCTGGAGTGAAAGAAGGGTATATTTACTCCCAACAAATAACCATTTATCGGAATTCCGAAGGAAACACCAACTCAGCTGTCTTCTCCTTTGCAGTACTTCAAGAGCTTGGTTACTAATGAAATGCTGGTTATGCAAGTGGAAGAGACAAAATTATATAGTACCCACAATATTGAACATAGTATAAATACCAATAGATCAGAAAAAGAGAAAGTTTTAGGTATGTATATCAGAATGGGGCTTTGCCAAATGCCAAGTGTACGTTGCTACTGGAAATGAAGCATGCGACCTTGCAGACGGGTTGATTCTGGCTGGACCTAGCAAATCTCAAATAGACCGACCAACTGGTGATGACGTACCCAAACAGAACAGAAGAGCGGTAACTACCGTTGTTCCTGTTGTGGACTGTCAAAATGACAAAACATCACTGGGCCATATGGAAGGAATCGTGTGGGCGATGCAAGATATGCAGGAATATAATTCAGTTGTTTGTTGTGAAAAATCTGAAGCATATTTATTCTTGAACAAGGATAGAAAATGTTTTAGAAGATTCTGCACATAAAATGTGTAGTTTGAAATACATTTTCTACACTTTGTATGCCGTTTTAAAAGAAAAGTGTGCCTCATGTAAAGATTCAGTTTTGCATCCACTTATGCCCACTGTTACACATATGTAACATGTTGTAAACAAGCCCGCCTCGGTAGCGTAGCTGGTAATATGTCTGCCTAACGTTCAAGAGGTCCCGAGTTCGAATCTCGGTCAGAGTGAATTACCTGGATAAGGTTTTTTCCGGGGTTTTCCCTTATCCTGAAAGACGAATGTTGGGTAACTCTAAGCTTCATGGACCCCGGACGCATTGAGCATCATTTCACCCATTTCAATCATCGTCCGATATGACTAAATGTTGGAGGACGCAAATTACAAAGAAAACAAAAGTTGGAAACATATATTTTTCATATGAAAGTTAATTTACTGTCAATAAATAAGCTTGATATTATTTGTAATTTTTTTTTTAATAAGCGTGTTCTATGCTTGGACATTAAAGGGTTAAGCTAAAGGATTATCTAGCAGAGATCAAGGTTAGAACGTTATTGAACCTATACATACGTTACTAGCCCTTGGCGATCTTGAGGCACCATATTAAACCTATATTTGCCAACCGTTTGATAGGTCCGGAACGTACTGGTCAGCGAGGCTTCGTCCTTAACGTCAAGTTCCAGTCTCTCTTGTTGACTCAGGAGGTGCTTGTGTACAAATTGTGTGATGAGACAGCGTAACCCTGTTTCCCAGTCGCGGCCAGAATTGGTTTCCATACTTTGTCAAATGATGTCATCCTCGGCTTATGGTTTGAATTGCACAATAGCCTATAATAACAATATTTACATAACAAGTCGTTACAGCACCTTGAAATGTTCAACGTAAGGATCAGTGCACATGCACATAATGACAAATAGGGTAACCAGATCAGGTGTTGCAAATGTATGCAATATAATTTCCTTTCACAAAGTACAATTTATAGCTTGTCTAACAAGTCAATTTTGTAACTCCCTGCAGGAGATTCGACGCCACGACCAGCAATTACATCCAGTTTCATCAAATGTTGAAATCAGAGCAGAGCGTAGATCTACTGAGTTGTTGGTCGATCATGTGTCAGGAATTGTATGTATTTATTAGCAGCATTTTTAGAGGGTGATGTCTCTTGAAGCTGCCAGCTTTGATCACATTATTTGTAACCTATTCAGCAAAACTTGCCGAAAATTCCAAAGGAAAGTGAACATGCTATTTTAGTACGCTCTTGTACTTCGAACATGGTCCCTGTATCTCAAGTAGTTAATAAATGACCTTATTTTATAGAATACAGTGCAAAGCGATTATCCGTAACCTTACACCTCTAGCAACTTCAACCCCGAAATCTTAAAAAGATACTATCTGATACACATCTGGAAATGAAATGCATAGAATTAACATATCTCAGAAAATCAGAGAACTTAATCCATTAAAATTCTGTAAGTAACCTTCATTAAAGAACTTTTATAAGTATGCCATCAAATTAAATGTTGTTTCTCCACATGTATCCCAAATTAAGGCACCGAGATGACCTTAATACTTGGCAGATAAGTGCTTGAGGACAAGTCAATTGGACAAACTACGTATTTAACCAGTCAGCTAAACATTTTAACTAACGCGAGTGCCATCAACCAAAACCAAACTTTCTCAGTCCACATCCAGATGTTCTCCTACTATCGCTGTAAAAGCAAAATCAGTATACATTCCAAATATGGCATACATACAATATTGAAATGTCATATAGGGAATACTGCATTATCAACCCACTTTTTCATTTAGTTGTTTATTTATTGCTACATCCATGCTCTAATTCTAGCACTGTAATGATTAACTCTGAATTTCATATTTCCATGATTATTCTATATCCGATGAGATTTGTGAGTATTATTTTAAATTTTCTTGATTTCAATACTAAATTCTATAAGACACACTATAATTTCTAAACCTTAATAATGTACCTTCTTTTTATTTTGTTTCAATGTATCACTAATAACAAATAATATTGTGACATTTCAACTGATTGTACCACACTTTCCTGCTTTGTTTCTTTTTTACTATTTATCCTAATAATGTCCATATTTTAGGAGCCATTTAGAAATTTATTGCAGCAAACTTTTAAAACGTCTATTTAGAACTTTAGAACTTCTAGAATATCTTTTTTCTTTTCCTTTTTCGGATGATATTTTATAGAGGAGCACATTTTTAAGCGTGTTTAATTTTTTTCCAAATTTTAATTTCCTCTGGGTGTTATGTTATATATTTATTAATTAAATGTTCCTATTCTTAAATTTTGTATGCCTAGTTAGTATTTTATGCTTCATATATACTGAGTTTGTATTTCTTCTTCCGATTGTGCTGTTATTTACCTAGTCATCTGCTTTAGTAATTAGCAGACATCGGAGTCCGTACACCTTTAAAGTGATATGAAGTGTACGAGTCTCGCAGTTGCAACTGTTGATGTCAATCCCTTGGACTACACCTAGGAATAGTCCGGTTTGCAACGCGTAGCTTTAGTTTCATTACAACTACTGCTCCCCACGCAGGTAGATCTGCTTTTCAGAGAATGTAAGGTGTTTGACATTGTGTTAATGCATTACTTTCACAACAATTATTGGACAATCTTCATTTTATAAATCAAAAGTTTTGGGTATTATCAACAACGACTAAACAGCTTGAAGAATGTACTTTCGAGCTGTCTAAAAGCAGTCGAGTAGGTGTCTGCAAAATTTAACAATATAGAGAATGCACCACCTAAGTCTGGTGAATGAGGGGGGGATGAGGAAACAATTCAAAACCCAAATCGCGCACTTTCGCCATTGCGATTGCCGAATGCACGATGGTATTATCTTGCTGAAAGAGCACTTTCTTGCGTTTCAATCTCGGTCTCCCTTCAGTAAGCTCATTCACAAACGATCCAACAATGAAGCATAACATGATCCAGTTATGGTTCTGCCTTTTCCCTAGTAGTCTGAGGATTTTTGCTTGAGTATCCCTCCCAAAAGACAGCGGTATTCACCTTACTGGCTGACAAAATGGTCCTTGTCTTCTTTGGTGCATTTTCACCAGCCTTTGTCCATTGTTTTGACTTTGGTATGTAACGATGGATCCAAAGTTTCATCCACGGTCAAAAACCGACGCAAAAGGTCTTACGGATTGTGATTAAACATCTGGCACCTGGTAGAAGTCTTCTTCCGGATGCAATTTTGGTCGACTGGGAACAATCATGGCACCCATCTTGCACACAATTTTCAATGCCATTTTCTTTGCAGCATATTGTGAACTTGCTGAGTTGAGATGCCTAAAGCTTCAGCAATATCACGAATTTTGATTTGGTGGTCTTGCATGAACAGATTGTGGATTTTTTCAATGGTATCCTGTATGGTGACCTCAATTGGGTGACCAGAGCGCGGTTCATCTTCGGTGCTTCTACGACCATGTTTAAATTCATTGATCTAAAAGGAAATGGTCTTCAATGTTGGTGCATAGTTCGCGCGAACTTCATCCAATTCAGTTTTGACCTTGCGGCAGTCCAGCCCTTCAAATGAATATGTTTAATAACAGTATGAAACTCTGTTTATTGTTCCATTTTTAATCGCAGCCATCACACTGACCAGCTGAGATGGCTGTCAATAATGAACTGTACATTTTAGCACATTCAAATTTTCTGTACAATGTTTTGAATAATCAAGCTTTCCATCCACAAAGTTACAACAAAAAATGTCTTATCAACTTATCAAACTACCATCGAAGAAATAACAGAAATAAAATTTCTACGAGGAATAATAGAATACAGAGATATTCTAAGATACGAGGGCTGTTCAATAAAGAAAGAGCACAATTTTTTTGACAGCATACCTTTACTCATTCTCATAATTTTGATGGTCCTTCTCAAAATAGTCTCCCCTGAATGCTATGCACTTGTCCCTGCGTTTCTGCCAGTCTTCAAAGACATGCTGGAAACCAGTTTTGAGAGATCCTTCAAAATCGCCTCTGCAGCCTTCACCACTGCTTCTGATGATGGATAATGCCTCCCACGAAGTAGTTTCTTCAAGTTAGGTAATAGAAAGTGTCATATGGGGTAAATTCGGACTAAAGGGAGAGTGAGGGATGCACTTCATGTTGATTTTTACAAGATATTCAGCAACAACATTGGCAATATGTGGCCGCGCATTATCGTGGTGTAGCATCCAGCCTGATTCACGGAAATGTGGCATTTGGCTTGATATGGACTTGCAACGTTTTCAAGACATCCCTGTAGTATTGTCCAGTTACTGACGTGTGTGCAGGCACAACAGGCTGATAAACCATTCCATGAATATCAAAGAATGAGATGACCATACGTTTCCCAGCAGAAGCAACCACTTTGCTTTTTGGGGGGTTGGTGATGAAGGAGATTTCCACACTGAGCTTTGAAAATAATGAAACATTTAAAGATAACAAAGAGATATGGCGAAACTTTCATGCATCTCACAAGAAGAATGGATAAAATACTATACTGAATTGCTATAAGATAAACATATAGCAAAAGTATTAGACGAAGAGTATGAAGAAAGGACAGTAGATATAACATTTGAAGAAATGCAGGAGGCCATAAAATATGAAAAATAGAAAGTCGCCAGGTATATATAATATCCCCATAGAAGTATATAAATATCGAGGATTAATATTACAGTTCCGCATACTACATTTACTAAATATATTTTGGAAAATAAAGAAGATCCCAAAAGAATGGGAAATAGCTAAAGTTATATCTATCTTTAAAAACGGGCAAAGAAATGAATGCAAAAATTATAGAGGAATACACCTTTTAAATACAATATATAAAATATATACTCGAATTATAACAACTAGGGTGAAAATAATAGCTGAAACTCATTAGTGAAGAACAACATGGATTTAGAACAGGCAGGGCATGCATAGATAATGTATTTACAATAAAACAAATATTAGAAAAACGAAGAGAATTTAATCTTGAAACCCATTTAGCATTTATAGAGCTAGAAATAGCGTTCGACAAAGTTAACCGGTAATTTTTATGGGATATAATATGTAAAAGGGGATACCCACTACACTTAGTTAAAATAATTCAAAGCTTATACAGAAATACGAAATTGGTAATGGAAATGGAAGGAGAAATAACAAATGTATTTCAAATAAACAAAGGATTGAAACAAGGATGTAGTCTGTCTCCAATTCTTTCTAATATAAATATATAGATGAAATTATAATAGAATGGAAAAAAGTATTGTATGAGGGGATTAGGTTAGGACAAGGAAGGCAATAAACACTCTTCTATTTGCAGATGATATAGTTTTAATCATTGACAAGGAAGATAGATTACAGAAAGGAATATATCAACTAAACCAAATTTGTAAAAAATATATGACAATCTCAAAGACAAAAATAAAAGTAATGGCATTCCAGGGAAAAAACCCAATAAGTACCAAAATTGTAGTAGAGGAACTATAATAGAACAAGTATCGCACTTTCAATACCTTGGCTGTGATATAACCTATGAATCGGAAAATCAGTATAAGGAATAAAATACAAAAATTCGAAGCAGTTTTCGGAACAATTAAGAGAACACTCAGGAATAAAGCAAGGAAAGAAACTCAAATAAGATTCTACAAAATGATGGCGTGAGCGAGTGAGTGTGTGGTGTTTTAGGGCCCGTCGACAGCAAATCCCAATACTAAACTATGGAAGTGAGACATGGATAATAAGGGAAAAGGAGAAGAGTAAAATACAAGCTGCTGAAATGAGATTCTTACGATCAATCAAAGGATGTACAAGAGAAGATCATATTAGGAATGAAATTATTAGAAAAGAATTAGAACTACAACCGTTATTAGAAGAAATCCAAAGATAAGATATAGAAACAAATGTGTCGAACACCTTAATCATATGCCAAGAGAAAGAATACCAAAACAAGCCTTCAATTATAAACCTAGAGGACGAAGATCAATATGACGCCCCCTAAAGAGATAGATGGCTTCAGGAAATATGAGACCGGAACAGGCTAAAGCCTAACCCGTGAAGGAAGAAGAAGAAGCTTTAATGTTTGCTCTCAGGATCAAAATTATGCAGCCAAGTTTCATCAGCAGTGATAACGTTTGAATGAAACTGCGGATCTTCCTCTAACATCAACTTTAACTGCATGCAGACTTGCGTGCGAATGTCCTTTGTTCAGAAATCAACAGTCTTGGAACCAATCGCGCACAAACACGTATCATGTTGTAACCGCAGTATCAGACAGCGATTAGGAGGCGGCGAATTAATTGAAATCACGAGAATTAAAAAAGAAGATAAATTAATGAAAATGCTTTGCTAAACTAATATAAAATATTGTTATATTAATATGAAATAAGAATGAAATTAGAGTAATGATTAAAATAGCGGTTTAATTAAGAATAAGATGGGAAGAATATAATTTAAGACAACTAACATGCTAGAATCCATGTAAGGGAGAGAAAATATTTCTGTAAAATCTGAACACAAGTCGGGGAGACAGGAAGAGGTGACCGTTAGCCTCTTTGTTTAAGGAAAGGTTCAATGTCTGAGAACTATAACCAAGAATGTGTAGGAACAATAAGGTTTTCAAGATGCGGTCAAGCGTAAGACCTAAAAGGATTTACTTTGCTGAGGTGATAACGATGTATACCGTTACAAAGAGCCCAGGGTAGGCGTGACCCAACTCACGGTGGGACGTAACGTCAATGAGTTCGATGAGTTTTGCTAACCAATAAAGAAAAATCGAAATAAAATGAGAAACCAATAATAATGTAAGATTTGAGAAATGGGAGAAGGGTGAGTTATTTTGGTCATGTGATAAGAGTCAGAGTGGGGATCAGAATAAAGTACGAACTGAATCGCAGAGTAGACGAAACATCACTTCTACAGTCATACTACGAGGGGAAAGATGTGTTAGTGCGCGTGAAGAAGAAGTAGTAAAGATTTCTAAGTCCGAGATGTAGGGAAGTCAAGAATAACGCAACCAGCGTAAGAGGAGCAGCAGAAGAAGTTTATAATAGCAAAGTATTCGCCGTATAAAGAAGTAAGAGAATTCTGTTAGGAAGTTTAGTAACAGGTGGTCACCGCTACAAATCAATCTGAATCAACGAACTTAGTGAGAATTAAATTAAATCATTTTTTGCAACGAACCAGTGTATTATTGAGACAACTGAGCAGCCAACAAACAACAAATCCATTTCCTACAACCATTCACCTGAAGACAAGAGATCTCATAGCTCCAAGTAGAACCCAAATCAAAAGTAAACACCAACCAATTGAAATCTGACATGCGGGTATGCCGCATAATGGCGCCGACACGTTGGGGCTTCGAATTGTAGGAAATGGGTGAAATGTAACGACGACAACGACGAGGAGAAGTGAGAGGAACGACGACGAAGGACGACTACGAGGAGAAGTGAGAAGATCGACGACGACAACTACGATGAGGACAGCAGAGACTACGAAGAAGACGGCAAAAAACAACTACATAGAATCTTCCCCCAACCAAGAGAGAAGTTCAAGTTCTTTCGACATCAACTGAGCCTACTAGACGACGAGCAGCACGACAAAAATTGGTAAAGACATCACATAAACACCACAGTCGTACAACAGAACTGTGAGTTACACATACTCAATTTATTTTTCTTGTAAATGTAATATCATTCATTGAGATCAATATCTATGTAATGTCTTAGTAATAAGTATTTTGGAAGGGAAATTAGAAAATTTAAAGGGGAAGTTCAATGCTTTTGAGAAATAAGAAGATCGTACAGAATAAATTTAAAATGGAAAATTCTGGGGAACAAATAGTTATGGAGACAGAGAAAGAGTTAGAAGTTGTTAATGAAGAGACAATGGAAAGCAGTGTTATAGGATCAGTAGATGAGGGTGTAAATGGTGTAAGTAGCTTAAATGTAAATAGGAGAAGTGACAATCCTGGGGTAATGGAAAATCTACAAGAGATGCTCCAGAAACTCATGGCGCAAATGACTATTCAGAGTCAATCACTAGAAGCTAAATTAGTAGAACAGAACCAATCACTAGAAGCTAAATTAATAGAACAGAAACAAACACTAAAAGCTATGGACAAATCACTAGAGACTAAATTACTAGATCAGAGCAAAGCTATGGACAAAAAATTAAGTCAAATTACAAGCCAAGGGAAAGAAACAGAAGCTAGAATCACTGTCAAAATTCAAGGAATAACAGGGGAAATCCAGACTGTAAAAGAGGCCCTGCAGCGAGAAGTAGGTACTATAAGAAGTGACCTAGAAGCTACCAAATCTCTCGTTGCAGGAGTAGAAAGGGAAGTAGAATAGGGGAGGAAATTAATAAGGAAAGAATCAGATTAGATGAACTGACCACGACACAGGTAACTTTTGTACGAGAGATAAATGACCGGTTTGACACTGTAAACAATAGTATAGCAGCTGACATGGAGAAGTTAAAAGAAAAGGTAGCACGTGTAACAAATATTCAATCAGAAAATACACAAATGTTGAGGGAAACAGTAAGCGAGATATCTCAAATCAGAGATACTGTAACTGGCTTACAGCTGGGACAGCAAGGGCAGGTACCTGAGAGTTCCAATTGTTCTATACATACACACAATGGAGAGAGGCAGAACGAACAGGTTAGCGCCCCTTCTGTCTCTCCTCAAAACAGCAATAATAGCGAAGTAAATATGCAAAACGTAAATATGTATCCACCAGTGCACATGAATTTTCTAAGCGAATTGCCCCTCCCGAAATTTAATTGTCGCAATGACAACGCAGTACAATTTTTGGCCGACTTAGAAAAGTATTTTGTCATCAGAGGTGTACCCGAGCAATATAAGATGATAATAGTTCAAAGGGCGTTAGAATCTGCCGAACTTAATTGGCTACGAGTAACTGTGGGAGAAGGATGCAGCTACGAGTTGTTCAAAACAGCTTTCCTAGAAAAGTATTGGAACGCCAATGTCCAATACCAAGTAAGGAATCAGATAACAAATGGCCGATACCAAGGTAATAATGGAGAGTCTATTACTGATTATTTCCTGAGATATTCGCAAATGAGTAAATATCTACAACCTCCATTACAGGAAGCCGAACTGATTTCTCTTCTCACGCCCCACCTTCCTGAGAACATTAGAAATCACATGGTGGTAGCAAGACCTCAGACATTGAGAGAGGCAATTACATTATTAACAGCTTTACAAAGCGTTGGGACGCAAAATTCACAAAATAGACATGAGAATCGAATGCCAGTGAGAAATCCACACAGACCGTGGAATAATAATAATCATGACGGGGAAAGGGCACACAATCCCCGAAATTTTAACACAAACCATATAGCTACTCGTCAAAGATACGATGCCCACGTCCCGAGGGAATTCCCTAACAACAATAGAGGGAGACAGGGACCACCAAATTCAAATTCATATAATTTCCCTATAAGATATGTACATGTAACTAGGAATGGAAATAGGGGTCACCCCCCATTTCTTCGAAGAGGGAATGCAAGACCGACGTTCCGACTACCAGAAGCTAATAGACAGTATCAACCACATGACGCTGGTAGAGAGAACAATACAGACAGACCTGAAGTAAGACAGAGGAATCAACTTCTCTCAAGAGAATGGGTGCGTTCTCCTCCACCCACACTGAGGGATGCGGCGCCCGAGGTGGATGAAAGGCCAGATACGACACAGCAGACGGGAAACGACTCCAGGGTGCGATAGAAGACGTCCCGCATCGGACCCGGATGAACACGCTAGTTCTTAATTTGAACAGGGACACAGCTCTGAGTAGGGTGGTACAGAATAAAACAGAAACAGAAATAGTAAACGGTACTCAAACAATCACTTAACAGAATTGCAAGAAGTGAGAGATGCTCCACGTATTGCTGCAATAATAAACAAAGAAAAATGGCACATTACCATAGATTCAGGATCCTCAGTTTCAGCTATAAGTCAAGCATTCTTTTATCACTTAAAAAACAATGGAATGAAATTGCAAACATTGCCCGTGAAAAGCGCATATTGTACTCTGGCGGTAGGTCGCGCCAAACAAAAGATTAATACACAAATGCTTTTGAAAGTCACCATTGGGGAGGATACAATAGAATTTGTATGTTTTGTTATTAATAGGCTATCTGTAGACATTATTATGGGTAATGACGTGTTGTATGCGCTTCAAGCTAAGTTGAATTATCAAATGGAAGCCTTGGAAATCAAAATTAAAGACGTCATAGTTACAGTTCCGTTTAGCTCAAGGGAAGCAGAAAATGAGATAAGATTGACAGATGAAGAAAAAGAAATAGATGGAGAAACATTTTTTGTAGAATTTATACGAATAGGAGGGATGGAGCTAGTTAAGATGAATCCATTAGAAGTTGAAGAGATGCGAAACTATGATATGGATGAGTATATAGCTGGAGAGGAAGGGCTTTTAGAGATGACGTCATACGGACTTGGGCAGGCAGAAGCAGGTGAACAGGAGATAATTACCCTACCAGATGATTTCCAGGTAGTCGAAAATAACGTAAACATGACCTATAGAATAAGAGAAACAGTAGCCAACTCGAACCTACTTAACGACCACCAAAAAGAGATTTTTTATAACATTTTATGTAAACATAGAAATGTATTTTCGGAACACACTGGGACCTATAGTGATTTTGAGTATGAATTCGAGATACATGATGTTCCCCCATTCAAATATAAGTGCAGACCTATTCCATTGGATTTACAGGAGGCAGTGAACCTTAAAATACAGGAAATGTTGGAAGATGGAATTCTGGAGATATCTACATCAAAATTTATAAGTCCCCTATGTATAGTCAGAAAAGCAAATGGAACAGTACGACTGACGATAGATGGACGTCATATAAACCAATATATTGTTCCGGATAATTTTCGAACCCCAGCAATAGAGCAAATTTTGGCCGGTATTGGGGCACAAAGGTATTTTACTTCACTAGATGTGACCAACTCATTTTTGCAAATTAAGTTGAAACCTGAGTTAAGGCAATATACCTCATTTTTGCACGGAGGATATCAGTACCAGTTTACAAGAAATTGCTTTGGACTAATTAATTCTGGAAGCGCATTCCTACGGGCGATGCAGAAAATACTCAACACGCAAAGGGAAACATATGTGTCACAGTATGTAGATGATTTATTGATATGCAGTAGAACAGTGGAAGATCACCTTACATATTTGGATTTAGTGCTCGGAAGGCTAGCAAATGCTGGATTAACACTGAATTGGGCCAAATGTAAATTTTTCCAGGAATCAGTTAAATATTTAGGATATATCATAACAGGCGAAAATATAGCTCCTGATCCAGAAAGAGTGGAAGCCATTTTGAAAATACCACGACCTAAGACACCAAAACAAGTAAAACGTTATCTGGGTGTACTTGGGTACCAATCAAGGTTCCTGATAAACTATGCAAAGGAAGCCGCACCGTTGCGAGCACTACTGGAAAAAAATCGAAAATGGCGATGGACTATGGTCGAAGAAAATGCTTTTAAAAGATTACAAGAACTCTTCAGTGAATCCGTATTATTGACATGGCCTGATCCAGATTTACCTTATCTCATATACACGGATGCCTCCATGGTGGCGTTAGGAACTATTTTAGCCCAAGATACACCGACTGGAGAATTAAAGGTCATAGCCACAGCCTCCCGAGGGTTAACGAAAACAGAAAAAATTGCTTGCATAACAGAACAGGAAATTACGGCTATTTACTATGCCATTTGTAAATTTAGACAATATATATATAATAAAAGGATTGTGATATTCACCGATCATATCAGCCTATCATTTATACGAAATTGCAAATTGACCAGTACAAAAATTGCGAGATATATCCACGAGATCATGGCTTACAACCCAGAGATTAAACATATACAGGGAAGTCTTAACATCTTTAGTGACATGCTTTCACGTATAAAGCCACAGGGGAATCTTCCAGAAAATATCAGTAGTCATGGTACAGAATTACCAGTGTTAAAGATGGATGTAACCTTCAGTATAAAATTAACAAAGGAGATGAGAAGATTGTCGGAATTACAACGCCAGGATTGGAAATTAAAACAAATTATGGAAAAGGCATTGCCCATAGATCAAGCAAATTCACAGAAATACGGAGTGCTAAATAACGTATTGTATAAGTTACAGGGTGTTTCCAAACCTGTTTGGAAAGCATATATACCCGCAGCGCTGGAAGAGTTAGTGATTTCTGCTTACCACACAGCTCTTATACATGCTGGCGTTGAGAAGACAATGATTTGCATAAGCAACCATTTATACATATTTAGATTAGGCAAGAAAGTTAGGACCTTTATATCTACATGTGACATCTGCCAGAGGGCAAAATCATTAAATTATAAGATAGATCGACCCCCTGTATCCATCACCAGGAAGGAACCATTAGAATTAGTTGCAGCGGATGCATATGGTCCACTCCCTGCAGGAAGAGGAGGATTAAAATATTTATTTGTACTTATCGACGTGATGTCGAAATTTGTGAAAATATACCCTCTCAAGAAATTAACAAGTGCAGCATGCGCGAATAAAATAGTGAAAGACTATATAGTCAAATACGGGAAGATGAAAGCACTATTAGTAGATAACGCGTCCATACACCATGGAAGACGATTCGTGCACACCATTCAGGATGCCGGAATTCGCATCTATAATACAACGTCGTACCATCCATGCTCTAATCCAAGCGAGCGCGTAATGAAAGACCTAGGTGTTCATCTCCGAGTCCTTTGTTCATTGAAACAGACTACCTGGCCAGACCACATCAACTATATTGAGTTTATATTCAATAATTCAGTCAATTTAACCACAGGATATGCTCCTATCCAATTGCATAGGAATTTAACACCGGAACCACTAATAGAGGGTGTTCCAGAAAGTATACAAGTGACGACCGAGACAGATCGAGAACGGATCCAGAATGCTGTTAAAAGAATAATGGAAAAAGTAGAGAAAAGAAACGCAAAGAAACTGCGGTATAAGAAGAATTGGGCGACTTAGTTCTAGTGAAATCGTTCGACAAGTCAGATTTGTTAGGAAAGAAGACTAAAAAGCTATATATGCTATGGAAAGGCCCATACCGGATTGAGAAAATATTTGGTGACAGAGCGTATGCTCTAATACACCCAAGAAATGGTAAACCGATAGGCAGATATAACATCTCCCTAATAAGGCCATATCGTCAAAAAAACGTTGTAAACAGGACAGAGCAGACCCAAGAATCACCTGTGTGAATGTGATTGAAATTATATACGAAGATGTAAAGAATACCAAGTAAAAGTTTTATAATTAGTACGGGTAACGTTTTCGTTTGAAATTCAAACACTGCGTGGGAGTTGCAGTTCCAAAATTCCTGTGCACAAACAAAATGATAATGTAATAAGAATAACCACAGCTAATGAACATGTTAGAAAGATCTTTAAAAATAATTTGTGAAATGTAAATATAGTATAAGTACTGATGTATTCATGTGCCAAAAGGCTATATTGTTATTGTAAAGGTCACAGACTTAGGCGTGACAAAGTGAAAGAAAGTTTAGAGTGAAAAGTGAAGTGGAAAGACAGGACAATGAACTGCCAATGTTTACTGTCAGGTAAACGAAACACCTGATTACAGGTAGACAACTGAGTGCAGGTAGAGGTAACCATATTTTGACATCATTACGCAAACTATAATAATGTGAGGACGAATGTTCTTACGGTGAAGGACTGAAAGATAAAGAAACGTCCCAATAAGTTAATATAATAATATTAAAAAAAATCATTGAATGTAAAATGTAATATTGTAAATTGTAATATAGTAACACTAATGTAGTACTTAAGGAATGTAATAAGGTAAAATCAAGTTGATGTCAAGTGAGACAAGGATAATTCAGTGAAGTGTATATATAGTTGAGGTATCACGAATGTTATTTGTATATAGGGTAATAACCACATATACGACAGTGTACTTGTCTATGTACGTAATGTATCATATCTATAATTCTATGTAATGTACCATGTTTATAAAGATGAGGGAACGGTGACCACCGAAAAATGTTTCAAGTAGGGAATGAGAAATTATAAGATATATAAGGTGGAAATGTCATGACGGGGGTTTGACAAAATTTAAATAATGGGTATTTCATTTTTGTCAAACGGGCATTATGTAACCGCAGTATCAGACAGCGATTAGGAGGCGGCGAATTAATTGAAATCACGAGAATTAAAAAAGAAGATAAATTAATGAAAATGCTTTGCTAAACTAATATAAAATATTGTTATATTAATATGAAATTAGAATGAAATTAGAGTAATGATTAAAATAGCGGTTTAATTAAGAATAAGATGGGAAGAATATAATTTAAGACAACTAACATGCTAGAATCCATGTAAGGGAGAGAAAATATTTCTGTAAAATCTGAACACAAGTCGGGGAGACAGGAAGAGGTGACCGTTAGCCTCTTTGTTTAAGGAAAGGTTCAATGTCTGAGAACTATAACCAAGAATGTGTAGGAACAATAAGGTTTTCAAGATGCGGTCAAGCGTAAGACCTAAAAGGATTTACTTTGCTGAGGTGATAACGATGTATACCGTTACAAAGAGCCCAGGGTAGGCGTGACCCAACTCACGGTGGGACGTAACGTCAATGAGTTCGATGAGTTTTGCTAACCAATAAAGAAAAATCGAAATAAAATGAGAAACCAATAATAATGTAAGATTTGAGAAATGGGAGAAGGGTGAGTTATTTTGGTCATGTGATAAGAGTCAGAGTGGGGATCAGAATAAAGTACGAACTGAATCGCAGAGTAGACGAAACATCACTTCTACAGTCATACTACGAGGGGAAAGATGTGTTAGTGCGCGTGAAGAAGAAGTAGTAAAGATTTCTAAGTCCGAGATGTAGGGAAGTCAAGAATAACGCAACCAGCATAAGAGGAGCAGCAGAAGAAGTTTATAATAGCAAAGTATTCGCCGTATAAAGAAGTAAGAGAATTCTGTTAGGAAGTTTAGTAACAGGTGGTCACCGCTACAAATCAATCTGAATCAACGAACTTAGTGAGAATTAAATTAAATCATTTTTTGCAACGAACCAGTGTATTATTGAGACAACTGAGCAGCCAACAAACAACAAATCCATTTCCTACAACCATTCACCTGAAGACAAGAGATCTCATAGCTCCAAGTAGAACCCAAATCAAAAGTAAACACCAACCAATTGAAATCTGACATGCGGGTATGCCGCAATGTGTAACGTTTCTGTCACCAACGTCCGGGTGGTACCCAATGAAATGTTCAGTATTTCAGAAAGTGATCTTAAGGTAATTCGTCGATCCTCTCTCACAATGGTAGCAGCAGTGTTGATGTTTTCTTCCGTAAAAGCAGTAACTGGAGCACCTGGTCCACCTTAGTTTGAAATTGATTCTCTGCCCTTTTTAAACATTTTAAACCACCTTCGAACTGTGCTGTAGGGAAGAACAGACTCTCCATAGGCCTCCTGTAACATTGTATAGGCCTCAACTGAAGATTTGTTGAGACGAAAGCAGAATTTCAAAGCCGCATGTTGTTCCTCGCGTGTTGCCTCCATTGCAGCGGTAAGCGATAATGAACATGTCTTAACTTGCCTGGTTCTCACAGGCTGGAACCAGGAGTACCAACAATGAAACTACTACGACGTGTTTGTTTCACATTAAGCTAACAGAATATAACAAGATTGAATATTAGTGTGACCGTAAAAAAATTATAATCATTCTTTATTGAAAAGCTCTCGTATAGAAAGCATATAAAGCTAAAGAGCTTTACGTATATTTTTCTATTCATTTTATTACATTTTTTTACTAATTTAATAATATTGCTCTTCTATATCTCAGCTTGAATTATCTCTTAATTAAATCCAATTAAATTTGGGATTCATTGTGCACTGAAAAGTGTGGTGCACATGACATTCTGTTATTTGAATCTAAATCATTCAAAATGAAGGTCACCCTTCTAAACTTAAAGGACTAATTATTATAATGTGTGTTCAATAGCATTAATTAATGTTCATAAAGAAAACCCTTCCGTGTCCATGAGAAGGCTTACACGTATATGGAAAAACAAAACAATTTATCAGAAATTCGTGCCAAGTATTCACTAATGAAAATGGAAATTCTAGGTCAGAGACTGCCCATCTCACTAGAAAGAAAAATATTTTGACCTTGGTTTGATATTCTTCCTAAATACCATTTCGACCAATATGGCTGTTTTTAAGAAGCGAAATTCCCTTCAATTGAAAAACGTGATTTGAATATACTCTCACAAAGGACTTGGTTAGGAGGCCACTCTAATTATCAATAACATATTATTACAATTGAACCTGCAATCTTCGATAGTTATTCACCGTTCAGTCCTTTCTCCAGGATTAACAATAGCACTTATTTTGGTTTAACTCACGATATTATCAATGACATGTTGCGCTTGAATCAGACACTTCCCGAAAGCTATTACTTCGATTCCAAATGCGGTAACTAAATTCAACTTGTATGAGCAACCTCATATTTTAATGACTTAAAAGCGTTTTAAAAAGATGTGTAGAAAACTAAGCCTTTCAAGAAATACAGATTTTTAATTTTTTAAATGAATACAGAGACAGTTATAAATATTTACTTTACAAGCAGAGAAATATTATGTCCCAAACCCATTGTTGCGACGATGCGCGGCCGGCGCGTACAAAGGGACAGATAGTGCAACGTGGAGATAAAAGGCTAGCCGAAACAGATAAAGGTAGATAACTGGAAAGCTCTAGTGCCGCCTTGTTTGTTACAGAAAATACTGGTAATTTCTCGAATAGTGAGCAGGTATATAAAAGAAGCCGAGGCTGGTTTATCGAGAGAGTCGTAATCGGAACTGATTCGAGTGCCTGCAGCTGTGTTTTGAAAGTGAACTCTCTTGTTTGTTTAGATGTGCAGAAGTGACGAAGATTGTATTTGTGTGCGGTACGTAATTCTGCTACTGTAAGGGTTGGCCAAAGTGTATTTCTACGAAATAAAGAACAAGTGCAAACTGCACTTTTAATTCTACGAACCCATTAAGTCACAAATAGGACTCGCGAGAACCGTTAGTGGCTTTGGCATCTTGATGAAACGCAAAAAGCGAAAGGTGTCAAAATTTTTCTTTGTTGTGACTTGTATTGACTTGAAAAAAAAATCTTTTCAGTTCTGTGTGTAATTGAAAAATAATGAAAAAAATGTATTTGAAAACTAAGTAATTTTCTATAGAATAATATAAAACACTCTATTCTGGCAAAACTTTGACTTAAATAGAAATGCCAGAACTTACAGTCCAACCCATCAGACACCAAGCGGCAAATTTCGCTGAGCTACATACTGCGTAGAAGAAAAAATTAAAATATTAAGTTACTAAGAGAACTAGCTATGCACGAACCTAATAATAGGCTAGGAAAACTAAAACACCGAGTTATCTGCAGAGAACATTTTGAGAGGGTTTAGCCCGCCTTGGTAGCGCAGATGGTAGCGTGTCTGCCTCACGTTCAAGAGGTCCCGCGTTCGAATCTCGGTCAGGGTGAGTTACCTGGATAAGGTTTTCTCCGGGGTTTTTCCTTGTCCTGATAGACGAATGTCAGGTAGCTCTACGCTCCATGGACCCTGGACAGATTTGAGCATCATTTCACCCATTTCATTCACCGTCCGATATTGACTTAACCTTGGAGGTCGTGAATTACAAAATATAGATATATAATGAGAGGGGTTAAATGGGGCGTTCGGTAGGTATAGCTTGGAGAAGGTGTAGGCATGTTTTCTCTTTTTAACCCTTTAATGGGCAAATTATTTTGCTACTTATGCTGCTCTTGCTGTACTTGCTAAACCGGTTCCCATACCGCTTTCTGCGGTGCCTTAACGCAATCGATTCGAATAGCCGTGGTCGTTAAAGTGCTATACAATGGAGTGGCCATCCATTCAAAACTAAACTTCGTGAGTTCGAATCTCGGCAACCGTAGTCAAATGTGCCTGTGGTAAAGGACGGGGAGGGTCCAAGTAAAATAATTGGTGGGATGGCATGCATGAACGTCGACGGGGATCTTTTGAATGCAATTGCTTGAATTTTGCCTTTTTATACTAAAAACACTAAAATGTAATTGTAAAAGTAATTTAATATTTACCATTCAAAGCACTCAAAATTTGTTAGTACAACCGACAAAGACCACTACAAAATTTTATCAAAAAAAAAATTATATTACATTTAAAAAATATAATGAAATATTAAATATTATTACTTAATATTAAAATAATAATATGTTAAATTTTTCTAAGTTGAATGCAGCGTAACATTTCCCCAGGGCAACACCACTTATTAAAGGGTTAAATAGAGGAATCTATAAATAGTGACAAACTGTTTTATCAAGATATTTCAAGATAACAATAACCATGATTCAGCAAATTGACTATAATTTGAAACCCGTCAGCTAAACAAAATAATTTAAATGTTGATTTAAGGATATGTGGGGGCGAAAACTAAGAGTAAGGCATTTTAAACAAAGATAAGACATAAAATACTTTAAAATATGAAATAACCGAATCTAAATACTTTAAAATATGAAATAACCGAATCTAATTGCAGTTATGCTGAATTTAATTGTTCGTCGTGACGGAATGGAATGAATATATAAAAATTGGGATAGTTATGTAATAAACAAAGATATTGGCATTGAAATAAAAATAAAACGAAATCCAGTTAACTTCTAGGTGATGTGGAACTCCATTTTGAAAGCAATGACTTAATAACATAAAAGAAAGCGAAAAACAGCAGAGGTGAGATTATTCATATTGCTTTTGTTGCTCATTCTTTATCCATCGTAGAGATGAAGGTATTAAAGAATATCGTATATATGTGTGCGATGAACATCGAACTTGTTTTGGTATTTAATTTGTTTGGTTCATGAGTGACCTGATTATGCTGGAGATCGAATGGTGTCTCGCTCTCCAATTTATCTGGTATACCAAACGGAATGCTCGAAAGTGCAGTGTGGCTGCAAACAGGTGAAAGACAGTGTATTTTGTTTCTTTGGCTTTTTTGCCTCACTATGCCTTATTAGTATATTCGCGGGATGTTTCACTATGGAATCGTGTGATATCGTGTAAATAAGACAGTAGACGTAACCTGTCACTAAGGAAAATTTACCCCTTCAAGTTTAGAGGCGAGTGAACTATGATGTACAGGATGGCGCACGAAATGTCATACATTGAAATTGTGTAATATGTTAATTGCGGGTTGGCAACGCTGGAATGATGTGACAATTAGCCATAGTTCGTGCATGGTTCAACAGATTGCCAAAATCGCTCATGCGTGATTCCAACGCTTCGGTTTAATAAAATGGCGGAAAAAGGCCGGTTGACGCTAGAACAAAAAGTGAAAACTGTGTTGCTTTACACGGAAACGAAGAGCGTAGCCGAGTCGCAACGATATTTTCGTGTTCATTTTTGTACGAGGTGGGCCCCCTGCAAACAGAGAGTGCATATACTAACCACACAATTTGAAACTGACGACCATATTTTAGATCAAAAGGGACCTTGTGTCAACACAATCTGTACTCCAGAGAATATATAAACTGTGAGAATGGCTTTGAAACGAAGTACCAGGAAATCCACGAGATGAACTTCGGCCGAAATGGCATCTCATGTCATTCGCTTCAAAGAACACTTCATGCTGACGTGAAATTATTCCCATACAAAATGACAGTGCTGCACAAACTGACGGAACATGACAAGGTACATGGTATTCTGATGAGGTTTACGTTCATTTGAACGGTAGCGTCAATAGGCAGTGTGTCACATTTTGGACACGAGAACCTCCTGGTGTTGTACACGAGATTGAAAATTAACGAGGAAAAGTAAGTGTATAGGGTGCCATATCCAGCCATGGAATTATTGGGCCTATCTGTTTCAACGGCACAGTTACCAGGGGGCGCTACTTCGACATACTGCAGAGCAATTTTCTTCCGCAACTTTATGCAACAGGGTTACCAATGGAGACTGAATGGTTTATGCACGATGGAGCTCGGCCACACACAGCAAACGTTATTCTGGATTTCCTGCACCAACATTTCGGGCTCCGTGTGATGTCCCATCGATATCCTGAACATTTTCAGGGTGGTTCAATATGGCCGCCATTACAGTCCGGATATTAATCCCTGTGAATATTTCTTATGGGAATATTTGAAGGAGACAGTCTACCGCAACAAACCACGCACTCTAATGCAACTGCGAGCGGCTATCACAAGCTTTTCCCAGGGAATAATAGAAGACATGTGTCGTAGAGGGGTCGGAAACGTCACAGTTCGTCTCGAAGAGGTGGTACCTCAACAAAGTGGACATACTGAACGTGTACTGCACGCTCACTGAGCATACACATTCTGATGATTAATGTAAAAAAGATAATTTTGACATGCTTTGATTATTAAAAGTTATATAAAGAACTTTCAATGTATGCTATTTCGTGTGCCATCCCGTACATAGCTCTTGAAAATATTTGTTGAACCTGACTGTACTAGTTGGCATTACTTGCTATGGCTTGTCGTGTACATCAAAACAAATGCTTTGAAATGTCTGCAGTAAGCTACATTTAAAGAGGAAACTTGGTTCACATGTTTTAAAACGATGTTTTTCTTTAATTCCCATTTGTGAATTCTCATGCTTGCATATGAGTACTTAACCCTGGAGGTTAGGGGAGTTCAATAAGTTGTGTTGGCTTCTACCTTTATATCAAGAGTTCAACTAAATTATTCTTTTCCTCTCCCCTTATTTTTGTGGATGGGTAATAAACTCTGTAATTGGCAGCTCAGTTTAATATTCTCAGCTGTTGCGCATCAGTAGATGCAATAGATAAGTACATAAATTAATAATAAGACGATATGGGAGCAGATGTGGTCGAGATATACTGATAGAGTGACAGGGTGCACCTTGCGGCAGCCTGACTTACCGTGAAATTAATTCCAATACACCAGCCGCAACCAAGAATAATTTCATTATTATTCTTCAAGCATGATGCCCTCGGCGATCGTGATCCTACTGTAGGTGTGCAGCTTAAAGACAGGCAAATTCATAGCTCTGGTACTTTTGACTATATTTGTACCTAGAATATTTAATCCAACTATCACAAAAGAAACTCATAGGTATGCAGAACCTGTAAGGCTCACTTTCTGAAATTACTTAAATTGTCGTTGAAGATTCCTAAATATTTAAGAGAGCTTGAAAATTGAAGTCTGGGCTCAGTGTTTGTTTGCTAAGGGTTTACGAGTCGAAATTACGAGGGAATTTATTTGCTACCTGGAGAACTTTAGATGCATGGATTGTACTGTAATTAGCTCCATGAGCTGTTACTAAGATGCTGAACAGAGACCATCAAACTCAAAGGGATGCAAAAGGTATATAAGTATTTACTATAGAAGCCTGGAAGAAAGCCTGAAGTTCTTTAAATGAAGTCTCAGGATGTACAGAACGGGATATAGCAATGAAACGCGGAAAACTTTTGAAATCTTTTGAAAATATAGGTTAGAGAGACTAGTATGTTTGTGTGAAATTGAGAATCAAATAAGCAGTGAACTTGTAAAGCAAGTAGACACGAAATGGCGGACAGTTAGAGAAAATTATGTTCGCTGCAACTTGAAGTAATGAGTTAGGAGAAATTCACTAAACAGGCAAATATTTTGAGGCGGAAAAAATATCAAATGAAAGACAATATAATATAAGCGATATATAAGTGGAGACAAAAGTAAGTTACCTGATAATGAAAAGGACGACAGGAAAGAAAACAAAAGAATGTTTTTTATTCTCACAGTAACTAGACATTTAAATAAATAGAAAATTCTGTTGAAATGAATCGCTATCTTTACAAAAATTCTGATCTATAATTATAATATTCTGATATATCTTGTTTGCTGAGTTTGCTCCGTGAAAATATAACGGTTTTATCGATTTGTCGTCACAGATGAGTTAACAGATGAGTTTTGCCAAACCAAATCTTTCTTATTAAAGGTATTTGAAAAGAAATTACAGTTGTTAAACAGAAAAACTTTGAGGAAATACGAAGTTTTAACGCATAAATTCTCTTAAATGAATGCAATCAGAAAATGGGTAAAAGTCTTGTATATGTATAATTTAACTCTTCTTCAGTAAATTAACTTTAGAAAGTGAAAAACGATATCAGAGAAGGACATAATAGAAAACCCCACGTTTTCAAGCAGAGATAATAAAGTTATAAATAACAGCATCCAATAAATTAAAGGAAAATAATGCACCTTTATAAAGGACACAACAAGCACGAAATCGTGTCTTAGATACATGTGGACGGAGAGTATTATTTGCAATGCATTATTGTATGCAGATTATACCGACTGGGTTATAAAAGTAAAAGCGATTATTTAATCCACGCGACATAATTTAAGACGGTGAAACAAAGGCTGCATTGTTGGAAATTAAGCTATTAGTGTCACCAGTGATATAAGTGTATAGTGTATATGTTTTCATTTGGTGTGCCAACAAAAGGTACAGGAAGCAATTCATAATCCCAGGTCTATTCCAGATTATATTGGTGCATTGTCAAGTATAGGGAGTAGAGTTAATGTACTTCTATTTAAAGCATTTTTATCCTTATGAATGGTGATCTACTTTAGAAATCAGATACTTTCTTCACTATAACTACCGACGAAGTATGGCGTAAAGATGAGACTCTTAGAAAGATAAGTATCCTGTAATGACATTAAAAAGGAACTACAGTTCTGAGCTACCGACATGGATAGCCGGAAGTATAAGATGGAATTCGTGAGTGGAAAATCGCAGTTCGAATCTCCCCTGTATTTTTCTTCAGTCCTCATGAATGAATAATGCCGAAGACATCCATAAAATGTATATCTGGTGCTTTCCTTCAGAAATCCAGCGCCTTAATGACGAGCCATTCGGCTGACGCTCCCTACCTATCCAAGCATAAAAAGCGATCATGTGTACTGGTATGTATATTTATACCCATATTGTTTCAAAACGACATCGAACAAACATATACAAGTAGTTGCTCAGCTTCTAGGTGACAAATACATATATTTTTATCGCCAACAGAACCGCATAAAAAATTCTCCAGACTGAGTGTGGATTAGGCGCCTCCGAGGCGCCTTCCTGGGGCAAGACCTAGAGACTAACAAGCCCCCTCATCTGGTCCTGTGGACTCAAGACGGGATGGAAGTGGATGCACCACTTACGCGCGCCAACACCAAAATGGGAAGGCTACCGATATGACCTCGGTGTGGCCGCCTGACGATCTAGCACACCTTCTAGCTATGCTGACTTGTACGCGGGAATATTGATGGCTTCCCTCAACCCCGTCCGGAGACGTACCCGATCTCCCACGGGTATCGGGAACTACTGCCCCCTCGAGTCCATCACAATCTGAACAACTCCCTATCAGGGAGAGGCTAGAATGTTCGGCCCGAGGTTCCTCTAGTAACGTCAGAGGTACCACGAGTGCTAGGGGTCCGCAGCGTCCGCACCACGGCAGCTGAAGGGGACGGATTCCCTCCCCTTTGGGGATTAGGCAGTGATGGTAACAACGACGCGTGCCTCACGCTGTCGGAGTTCCTAGGTATAAGTCACACGTCGTGTCACGTGCTGTAACTGTTTGTAAACATACCGGCATACTCCGCAGTAGCTTGCTGCTATTAAGAATTTCTTTGCCTTATGAAACCGCAATAAAGAAGCTATTGCTTAATTATTGTTTATGAGTGTTTAACGTGTTCCAAAATTCCGTAATAGCAGTCCATGATGGCAAATAAGCTGGTGGACATATGCAACTTATACCTTTCAGAGTCGAGCATTATATTTCACGTGTTTGATAATACTAAATAAAGCATTTGTAACTCAAAAAGAAGCTGTTGATATTTACAGTTAAACGAATAGATATTATCATTGACGTAACTATTTTGACAATTCATATTTTTAATGAAACTAAATTAATCGTGCGTTCGTCGAACTCCCTTCAGCTCTTCCATCAATCAAAACCATATCCGTCATTACGGCGTTCGCATAGCGCTCCATATTGCTTGGCTCAGTGGTTAGATCGCTTGGCTCTCACCAAGGCGGCCCGGGTTCGATCCCAGGCGACCGCAAAGTGAGATTTGTGGTGGACAACACGGCGTTGGGGCGGGTTTTCTCCGGGACCTCCGGTTTCCCCCGCCATCTCATTCCACCGGTGCTCCATCTTCATCTCATGCATCATCAGAGTCACCGCCTGCGGTGCCGCATGTAGTAAAAGCGGGCGTTAAACACTACACATTATTATTATTCCATATTGCTTGGATTTGCTATCTAAGTACGCGCAAAATCGTCCCTGTTAGGACGGAATGTGTAGTTTTACACTGAAAGGCAACATTGCAACTGTCCAAGTTATTAAACGATTTTTTTCCACAAATAACTGCCCATTAGCCCATTACTTAAAAGGTAGGCTAAGGTCACTGATAAAGAGCAAGGAGTAACGTTTTTGTTTTCGTGGCCGGGGCGTCCCAATAACAACTTTTGAGGCTCGCACACCAGTAGTTCCTGCGCTGCCTAATCACAAAATCACGTAATATTTAATGCTGCATAAAGTTATACCTAACAGAACTTCGGAGCTATGACACCGAAATTCGGATAGTTAAGTTATAAACTACGCAACGACTACAATCGTCCAGGTCGTTTTGAAACAGCCTGTATGTTTTTTTGGAACGGTAGTATCCATATTAAATGATCAGTTTTGTCACCCACTTCACCGAAAAAACAACCTCTTTCCCAATCTAAATACAGTGCAAGGGCTCTAGAACGTCTTTCGAATCCAATAGAGGTCCTCGGTTCTGTATTCAGCTGAAATATCATCCACATTGCAGCAACAATATCTCGTTGGGTCGTCGGACATTAGATGACATGCTGCTCTTCCTGGATTGCCATATTTGCCCTTTTGGGTAATGTAGAGTCATCCAACACTAGGACTAAAGTAAGGCAACAAACGCAGAAATTTCTGTCCTAAAATATTAACTTCATTGTCCAATAACATCTAGCGATATGAGCCAAGTACAAGTGCTTTGCAGTGAAAGTGCAATTTGCAAAGCGTCTACGAGGATAAGTACATTTGTCCTGTCCTGGTGTAATAAGAGTAGGTACATCACAGTCACTGTGTACACATTCCACGTGGGAATCATCTTATTAGTTGCAGCATATGGCCCAGGCATATGAGGACCATCGTCGAATGGAGGATGGAGAACTTTAAGAAAGAATTTAAATGATGGGTTTATTACGTTTCCATGGGGAATTATTTAAAGCCTGCTAAGCTGCTAGTTTCTTAATAATAAGCAAGTGGAAGCAACCTCTTTCTTGTTCAAGGACATTCAATCCAGAGACAATGACTGTGGTTATAGTTTTATAACTTGTGAAATAAGATGGTAAAATATACCTAATAAATATCTTATTTTCCTCTAGATCACGTGCATTGCCTGTAAATAGTGTTAGGAGTTGTAAAGGAGATGAATGTTTTGGTTTGATCGAATTTTTTTCAAATGTTATCTACAACTGTCAAGTGGGTTAGATTCCAAATTGTGATAACATGTCCGCGCCGTGATCGAATGGGTAGACTACTTGACTCTCACAAAAGTGGCCTAGATTCAATCCTAGGAGACCGCAAAGTGAGATTCGTGGTGAACAACTCCTCCGGTTTCCCCTGCCAGCATTCCACCAATTGCTCCATCATTCATTTTTCCTATCGTTTCATCTCGCCCTCCTTTTGTCACCCAGTTCTCTCACTATCATACCAGGCATCAGGCTGATCACCCATCCTGCATTCTCTCTTTCACTGATCCAGATTTCGTTCCTTAACCCGCATAAGTGTTAAGAGGAACAAGAATACCCTGACACCACGTAGTGATATAAGAGGGTGGTTAAAGAAGAAGAATACACTGGTCAAGAATACACGTATACGTCAGGATTATTTGCAGTTCCATTTGCATATACATTAGAAAGAAGTTAGTGAAATAATTATATATATATATATATATATATATATATATATATATATATATATATATGTATAGACCAAACTGAATATAAGCATATGTAGTACAGTTAAAGAAACAAAACAGCTTTAATAACATTTCTACTATTTTGAGCAATAAACAATCTCAACAGAGAGAGAGAGAGAGAGAGAGAGAGAGAGAGAGAGAGAGAGAGAGAGAGAGAGAGAGAGAGAGAGAGAGAGAGAGAGAGAGAGAGAGAGAGAGAGAGAGGGGGGGGGGCGGTGGGAGGGAGAGGGAAAGGTATTGGGCAATGTCGTCTGTAGTGTTATGCTAATGAAATTTTGGATGCTGGCTCCAAGTTCACTGCTAATTCTCTTCCTCTCATCATTGTTGTTGCTGCCTTAAATAGTTCAAATTTTGGTAGCTGCTGTTATGTCTATTCGGTAATTAGAGTTAAATAAGTAAACAATGTTGAATCTGCTAGCCGGTGTCATATACTGTCACCGGCTTATACTTAATAAGCTTATGTCTTGAAATTATAATGTAAAGGTTAAAAGGCCCTTATTGACTTATTACTTCAATTTGTTCTCGGGAATCAAGCCCACGGAGCTTTCTCTATCTCTGATCCCAGCCACTTAAAACAAGAATTACAGCACTTGATACTCACTTTCCGTTGAAACGGTTACTCCGAATATGACGTTGAAGCCTCGATCACCAAGGCTAGGAAAGGGAAACCTGTAATACAGCAAGCGTCAGATAAGCCTACCGCTACAGCCTGCATCCCGTTTACCGGCAATCTATCTGGCAGTTGATGTAGATGTTGTTGATGTGTTTAAGGGTGCTCAACTGCAGAGGTTATCAGTGCCTTTTAAAAAATTAGTCATGGCAAAAGCCAGATATAAATGTTTCTAAAAATGTATAAAAGTGTAAATAAACTTTCAAAAATACATGCACATAAAAGAACTACAAAAACGAAAATAGATATAAATATAAACTGCCAAAAATTCTCTTCATTAAATCCTAAAGTTTAACCTAGAAAAGAATCTAAATACCTTCTCTACCACTATGTTTCCCGCTAGCATCCCTGCAAAGCTGGCCGGCAGCTGCGGAGGTGTACTAGGCGAAAACACTAGCAGTATGTGTCGGACAGATAACGCTTCGGTGCAAAACGGACACAGTGGAGCAGACTGCTTCCTAAAAAGAAAACTATGAGTAAAAAAGCAGTGCCCAACACGCAACCGAGCCAAACTTAACTTCTCGCGACGAGATGAACGACAGGAGGTAATCCAAGGGAATCGGAAGTTCTTTCACAGATCTAAGTTTATTATTGCGGAAAACGGACCACTCTTCCTGCCAGTAGGTTTCAGCCTATCCGGCAGAATCAGCAGAATTCTCGCCAAATGCATCAGGAACATCCACAAGCCATTACCGAAGATTAACCATCTGTTGAGATTAATGTAAGACAAACTGGACTTCCAAGTTTTGGGAGTGTACCGCATTCCCTGTGAATGTGATACACAGTATATAGGACAAACCGGAAGCACCATCGCTACCAGAATAAACGAACATGAACGGAGCATTCGTTTAATGCAATCTGAGAAGTCTGGGCTGCCAGGACATTGTTTTGATAACGACCATAGAGCCAACCTTCGGGAGACGACTATCTTGGCAATATGTAAAAGTTACTGGGAGCGGAGAGTTAAGGATCTCTTGGCCATTTCCTCCGAGAGGAGCACGCTTAATCGTGATGCTGTATTTCAGTTCAACTCCTCTTGGAAACCGGCCTTAAACTGAAAATCCGTCGACTTAAGAAGCTCAGATTTATACAGCTTGGTAATCAAGCTAAGTAGTTACGTTTCTTTGACCCAATTAATTTTCTACACTCACGCCATCTCCTGGCCTGGCATTTAATTTACTGAAAACAGTTTTTTGTTCAGTATTGCGAATTTTGATAGCATTTTGTTTTTGTTTATATTTGTGTTATATCCAGTGATTCATTTGTGGTTATAACTTTTAATAAATATCCTGAATATGGGAGAGATGCACTCTCCCAAAACGCCGATTTCTAATCGTCTTTTCACATGGCTTGCTTCCCGAGAACAACTTGAGCATATTCGTGCCAGGAAAGCTTCACGTCTTATTTTAACTTTTGAACAATACCTTTAAAAGAACAATTTTAAACCTAGAATTATGACTCCAACTATTCATGTATAATAAAATGTTACTTTCAATTCCTCGAATCATATATTATTGCTGTTAACTCCTCAGCACCTTTCATCACCTAAGTTAAATCTAAGTCTTAAGTTCCCATAATCAGAGACAATCGTGAAGTGGACCTCTGAAAGATCGGAATTTGAGGAGTTTCTCGAAATTGTCCTTTCTCACTCTGACAGACTAATTTCATACAGATATTCCTATTTCCTGATAAAAATTGGCTGTTTTGGGAATTTGAAATTATGTCTGTCTCTCATATTTCTTACCTCGCTCTCTGCAACTACGAGGGGGTGTCCAGGACATGATGTTGGTAGTTTCAGTGATTTGAGTCCTGTTTTTTTTACAATGAGTGCCAGAAGTGACTGAGGTGTAAGATGGAGAAAATTGAGGCTCGTAGTGTAATAAAGTTCCTAATTTGAAGGGCAAAACTGCCCTGGAAATCCATGATGAGATGGTAGATGTTTATGGAAATGATTGTCCATCATATGACACTACTGTAAGGTGGAAAAAGATTTTCAAACTGGTTACATGTCCCTGACAGTTGAGCCAACACCTGGTAGACCGTCAATAACAGACGATGTTGTTACAGTGAAGAAAGTGGAGGGTTTAATACTGCAAGACAGAGGAGGAACCATCCAAATGATCATGAATGAGACACATCTTAGCTATGGTAGTGTATGGAAAATTATTCATGACGAACTACACATGTCTAAGATGTCTGCACGATGGGTTCCAGGTTTTCTAACCCCTTTCCAAAAGCAAACACGGCGTGACCTTTCAAGACAGATTTTGATGCTGTTGGAACAGGATGAAGAATATATTTGTGTTCTCTGTTAACCATGGATGAATTCTGGAACTATCAGTATGATCCAGAGACAAAAGCTATGAGCATGGAATGGAAACATGCCCTTTCCTTCTTCCCAAATGGGCAAAGGTGCAAAACTCAGCTGGGAAGGTCATGCTTTCAGTTTTCTGGGACTGTCGTGGAGGCAACCTTACAGATTACCTTACCAAGGGTCAAACTATCACTGGCAGACACTCCTGCAATCTTCTGGTCAATTTACGAGCAGCTCTGATTAAGAAACGACGTGGTATGCTCTCCAAAGGTGTTCGTCATCTGGCTGACAATGCACCAGCTCATTCATCTCAAGTTGCAGTTGACAAAACAAAGGAATGTGGCTTTGAGACTTCACAGCATCCGCTTTATTCGTACGATATTGCACCAAGTGACTTTTCCTTGTTCATGGAAATGAAGAATCCATTACGTGGTCACCGATTCGACAGTACAATTGACGTCATTATTGAAGTGGAGGAACTAAATCTTTACGACACCCTCTCTTATTTTTCCTAAACTATGTGCTCTTCGCGTATGATTTAGCCTAATCACAATATACATTTTTCTTGGTTAGCCTGTGTTGCTTAGTACTATTCTCCATTGACCAGCTTACCCATTCTAAGTTTTATTTACACAGTAGTGAAGCAATTATATTGGCGAGCAAATAGTTCCACTTTAACGGGACAGTTTGAAAGAGTGTTTAGCTCAGGGTAAAGCAATGAGGTTAATCTCAGGGTATGCGTGGGTATGGATGAGAAGGATAGTTTAGTGACACTGGAATGCCAGTTTCAAACTGGTTTAATGACTGCTTCTTTTTATCAGAACATCGAACTTGAAGTTGCCGACCAAGGGTTACAAATATCACTGTTTATAGTTACTGGTTATTAAATGCTTATTACTCGATAAAGCTTAATTCATTCTTCACGTACATATGAACCGACAAATATCTTCTTTCATCACTACTGGTCTCCTTTGACCAAGACAGAAGAAGAGGACTGCTCTAATAGGCTGCACGCCGTGAACTGCAATGGCCACACAGCTGCGCGGGGTGTACATGTGACTTTCACTTTCTGGAAGCCCTTTATACACACAAAGATTCCCTTTGTGACTATTTGGTCATGCCACTATTAAGGGCCCGAAAAATACCCCATTCAACAAAATCAAGTACTACCCTTTAGAAATCTGCTAAGGACAGTGTTTCTTACGTTTCTTTTGTTAAAACAACTACTCTCCCCCAACTGTTATTTTACTCCACTACACCTGCACGCGTCGTAACAAAGAACCAACATTCCTTTGAAATCCATCATGATTCTCCACTTATTGCAATCCTTTAATTTCCGTATCAGTAGTTATTTTCTATTCCTCTCTTCTGATTCTGCATTATTTCCTAATTAGTTTGTTAATTCTACCATTACTTCCTACTTTAATATAATTATTCAAAGAGCTATTTCTATCGGCACTTAGTAATTTTCATTCATATATTTTTTATATTTGATGGGAGGTAGGTGTTAGAAGGAAAATTGTTTCAAAAATATCTTAAAAGCTGAACTATGATAATCTTCTCAAGTTCCTCTTGCCTCCGCTTAATTCGTTCGGAATGTAGCATTATTTTCAGAAATTATTTTTCTATCCTTAATTAGCATTGCTTTATCTTAAAGTTCATCTTGCTGCGGCGTAAGCAGGTTCACAAATCACATGAACAAAACGGCTGCTGTTCCCGTGCAGATCACAAGCTTCCTTGCTTGTTAATCATAAGCCAGCTCGGTGCTTCTAGTCTAAAATAATAACAATGACAAGGGCTGCCAACTTAACGATGTAGTCCGTGTATCGTCACGTATGTGCAAGCCAAGCCGGCTCAGCTTGGAGCAATGGAGCGAATCGTAATTCATCTCATCTGTATGAGAGTGTTTAAAGCCGCACAAAAAGCCAATCCTGCAGGAGGCGTGGTAGTGCGGCTGAGATCTTACTGCGTTTAAAGTTCCCTTGGGTCATGACGCCGCGAACTGCTCTTTTGTTTTTCTCTCCGCTATATGAAATTCGCATCAAGCCTGTTACGAGAATGTCGTCGCATTAGCCATATCATTTGGTTCCGGTGGAAATTCGCTCCAAGCCACAATTTGTTTTCTCTTGTCTTTTAATCACGTCCGCATAGAAGCACTTAAACCTACTTGCATAAATGTGAAGTAACGAGATGAAGAGGTGATTCAGTTTCGATCCCATTTCGGTTATTTCTTCATTTGTTCATAACCGTATATCCGTTCGTTTGTATCAGCTATAAACGGTAGTACTCCTTCGAAATTTTCTAGTCTCATTCGTGTGGCAAAATCCACGCCTGTCCTACAAATTTGCATTGTTACAACATACGAGTAGTTTGTGCAATTTTCTCCGCAAATGATAATTTCTAAATTATGCGTTTGCTTTTCCCTTGACAGCTGCTTAAATTCGTGTTTGCCTCTCCTGGAGAAGCTGTAACCTTTGTTTCAAATTCATCTCCAAATGCTTCAGTATTCTTTCTGAATTACATAATTATCTCATAATATTTTTAGAGAAAAGTAAGGACGTATTCTGGGTCCACAAGTTATCTTCATCTTATTTTATGCAGAGAATTTCAGTTATATTTAGAGATTGTTAATATGCCATTCATTTGATGGTTCAGGAACTCGTATTTTGATGAAATTTTTCGAAGTTATTTTAGATGTTGCATGTTTTCACATGTACAGGTCTACACTCGCATTTCTTAGGCCACATCCAACTGAATACTTTTTAAAAGTGAGGTCAACAAAAACGTAAAGCATTATACTTAGCTATTCTAATTGAAAGGTGTATGGATTCGAGGAGCAGTATATGCTAAGACGATGAAGGGAAACGTACCCCGATCGATTCTAAGCTTGGGTAGACTCTTTTGTGAATAGATAAATAGAAACATATTTTGAATGAAGCATATAATGGATGTGTACCACCTCCTCTAATTCTTATTTCAGTTGGTTTTGCACACTGGGTTACAAGTTAGGTGTAAGTATATCCAGAAAGTCAAACGGAAGGGTCGATAAGGTCACCTTATTGCTAAGGAATGCCCCACTAAATAATCGTGAAATAATTCGTGTAATTATATATTTATGTAGTTAATAAAAACAAGGAGTATAAATAGTAATTACATTGCGAAAAATTCTGATATTTCTTCATATCCACCTTGAAATGTTTTAGTCTCAAAATGTTCAATCATGATAAAGTGATCACTAGTAGGGTAGTAGAATAAGATAATTTCAACACATTTTAGTACAAATATGTACATTTCAACTTACAGCATTAGCATAGAGTGGACTAAATCTGTCCGATACCTTGGAGTAACACTGAATAGAGGCCTAACCTTCCGCCAACATATCAGAGACCTAGCGGCAAGGGTACAGGGAGTTATCGCTTCCCTGTATCCTATGCTGGGGTCGAGCTCGATGCCGCTTGGCCAGAGGTTATACCTCTTCCGAGAGCTGGTAATCCCCGTATGCCTGCGAGATCTGGGGCATGGCCGCAGATAGCTGGTTGCCATGGCTTCAACGTGCGCAGAATAGAGGGCTACGGTCTATCTATTCTGTGGGTCGCTATTTTCCTACCAGGTTGCTTCACGAAGCCTCGAGACTTCCATATGTGGAGGACGAAGTTAGGCGCCGGGCATCAAAATTCTACGCAACTTTACCAACTCACAGAAGCGCCCTTGTTAGATCACTGGGAAATTATGACCCCACTAGACGCTGTTCTAGACAAAATCGGGTCCCCCGCATTGCATGCGGGCACCCAAGATAACCCAGGAGCTAATCCTAACAGCAGCAAAAGCTGAGCTCCACATAATCTCCTAAGTTGTTTGGCAACAAAATTCTCACCAACCCAAAACAAAATTAAAAGCACCAGGGTGCAAGGAATTGCATCCTGTCATTTCATCCCGAAGGTACAAATTGTAATCTCACAAAATTCTTCTAATCTGAAAACCTACACCATATCCATCCTACAGAATCCCGTTCAACTACCTTACCTGCGGTAAAACCCTTAACGGGTGGTCACGCAGCAAAAATCTTCTGGCTATATACAGCCAGCCAGCACGTCATGGTCATGGTAATGGTGATGGTCATGGTCACAGCAATAGCACGTAAATTTATAATTAATACCTAAAATATCCCTATTTCACCTTATTTGAATCAGAGCAAACAAATTGCAAATATAAAATTACAATTAGTTAAAATTAAATTCTCTGCGTATTCAATAATATCTAAGAATATGAAATTACTGATACTAACATGCAGCGATCCAAACAAACGGATCAACTAGTATTAAAAAATTATCTACAGAGTGCACAACAGCTACATTTGGAAGCCGAGTCACCAGCTTGTGTGGGCAATGGGTACGATTTTGGTAGTCGAAGACAAATCGCCAAGTCCAATGCAAGTGACCCAGTTAGCTCTCATCAGTAGTCGACGTTAGCACCATCAACACAAAACAAACGAGACACAAAGAGCGTTAAGCCTGTACCTAAACATGATATGCATACTAAATACAAAACTTAATACATTAAATCCTGACTCTACCTGAACTTTATCCAAGATTATCTAATAGCATACTGACTATGAGGTGATTACTATTCTACTTTCTACTTTTAGTTCAGCATGATTGTAATAAGTCAATTTCAATAAAATGTACTTCTACTCTCCGTTCTTCCAAATAAATTCATTTAGAGTTGAAGAAATGTCCCGTATTGAAGAAAACTCTCCTGAAATCATTTGAGTAATAGCTGGTTGGAATCCCGTTCTTGCGCCGTTTTAACTATTGTGACTGCGAAGGTTACGTAGAATAAAGTCTGGTTTGTAGAAATTTAGAGCACTCTTTAATGCATTAAAAGATTTGAAATTGACCATCAGCTGTCTTCAAGGTCGACTCGGTGCTCTGCCGCACGTAAACAAATGAAGGAAGTCACTGCGGTACACTCCAAACATCCATTGTCGCAATAACCATCACACACTGCTGATTTTGACACGTGCCGGTATTTATACCTCCAGACATTGTTTCTAAAATGCCATATACCTTCCGAGAACATCCTCGGCGGCAAGAGAGACAGAAAATTCCGGAGCCTCTCTCTGTCTTTCTTTCTCTTGGCAACAGTCCAGCTCTCCTGCCCAGGCACCCGGCAGCTTAACAATGTCATCGGTGACACTATTGTAAATTGCTTACCATGTTTCCTCAGCAGTGATTTAAACAATTATTTCGACTTTGCAGCTGGCCCCAAATTAATATGGAAATTTGTTCCTTGATCACTTCTATATGGTATTAAAATAACTATGCCTATATCTTTTTCTCCGTATACAAACATGTGATTTAGTCTTTGTATTTCCAAACCCCCATATATAATCCAGTAGATAGATTCTAAAGTTCCGAGAAAGAACTTCCAAGATGAAAAGCTAGAATCAAACTGAAAAGGTCAGTGCCATAGCCAATATTGGAACCACGGGTAGAGTCTGTCTAATCAACGCGAGTGCAGTATGAACCTCAAAGGAAACTCACTTTACCGCCCACTAATGACCCTCATAAATCTATCTCCACACTTCAGAAATGGAACACTGTCGTTGAGGACCAATAGCAACCTTGATTTTCTCGAAGTGACAGTCGCATGTGTACTCCACGTGGAGTCTCAGTTGCCAAAGTTCCAACTTCCAGTTGATCTGTTTCATTACGCGCAGAAATTCGTTGTGTGTCATGATGTGGAGACGGTGGGAGCGAAATGCAGTGGTAAATGCAAATGAAGTTGTAGGTTACTTTCAGTCAAATGAAAATAATCAGTGATGACAATAGTGTGAATAACTGGGCCGAGTTATATAACTCGAAAAGCCTCAATAAACAAAGTTATGACGAACTGTTTCTAAGCAAATTCAAGCGCTTGTTTTGAACACATATAAATATGTGCTGACAAATAAACTTGGTAAGGGGTCGTGCAATGAACCTGATGATAAATTCTGGGTATTCACAGAAATACAGTAAGAAATATTGTGACGAAAAGAATACCAAAGACGCCGATCAAGTGTGAAAACAAAAGGAAACGTTTCTCTAAAGTAGATAATTTCACATGCGATTTAATTCGTTGAGAAATTTATAGATTCTATGCAAAGGGGAGAACGCCCACCTTAGACGAATTGGTTGCCCATTTGCAAGATATTTGTAATTTTCCTTTTGGGCACTGCACTTTGCGCGATCTCTTAAAGGAGCTGGGTTTCAAATGCCGCACTTTGAATAAGTTAAAGGTTATTATGGAATCCAGTAGAATTGTAGCTTGGCGATAGTATGTCAAAACTAAGGAAATTTTGCAGTAATGGACATAAGATAATTTATTTAGACGAAACCTCGTACGATACCCATGACGTATCGAAAAAGTTGGCAACTTTGCAGAAAGATCTGGGAGAAGAAGGGTCTTTGTTGTTAAACGATTATAAGGGTTCGTCAAAGGCAGCGGCCGACGTGCACATGAGTTAACTAAACAAACTTTATACGACTCACTGTGCCGCTGCTCTAACCAACAGGGTTGCTATGGCAGTCTCTTGGTACAACAGGAAATGGAATATCCAACAGGCTCAAATTTACCCGACAAGATGAATGTATCTTTGTGCAGAAATGTTCAAGAGATTAGGTAAAACCAGATGCACACTGCCCATAAATTAAATTATTTTAAATAAAGGATACATTTATGGGCAGCGGAAATACCACATGCCATTACTAGCGACCCGAAGCATTAAAATCCAAGAAATAACATTTAAAATGGATTAAAAGTAATGAAATATGTATTGAAAATGCTAACACAATTCATCAACTAGTTTGAAAAGCGGCAAATATTTAGTATTTTCAATAAAAATAAATTGCTATACAGCCTTTAGTTTTTGGCTTACTAGTATTTCTAAAACATTGGGCAGTTAAAGGTTATTTACTATCACAGAACATAATTGTGTCCTTTCTCTAATGTCATCCAAGTGAACACTCCATGAAATCAGAGGATAACGCACTTCTGGCTCTTGGCTCAGAGAGAGGAGGAAGTATAAGTAAGATGAAGCAAGAACAACTTATGGACAAAGTGGGTGATAAGAAATGGCCTGGAAAAGTAAAGGGACAAGTACAATGTACATTATCGTTTTGCTTATAAGACATTCGATCTGACAATTCCTGCCCTCCGCAAATACTCACCACCAAGTTTCTGTAGGTAGTGTTTCAATATCAGGCTCTGTGAAATCCTGTTATAGAAAATAGGTAGAAGATACTTCGGAAAATACACAGAATTTCCTTTGTATAGAGTTTAAGAAAATTGTAATAACTTGGCGGTGTGCTTCAGAAATTCCTGAATTCCAGAAATGGCCGGAACTCTAGAAGTTCAATTAAATTATTTCACTAAGGTCACATAAAGCCCTTAACAAGGACGAATAATGCATATCTGGTAAAACTACTGTAATACATCAAACTAACAGGTTTTATATGTTCAAGGCTTTTATTATACAAACGGGATAGGCTCCATAAAAAGGTATTTAAGATAAAGTAAATGCTCAAATGCGTAAAACTGAGTTGGGTAGTTCCAAGTGATTAGTTTTATAGTTCTTACTTATTGACTTTTTAAAGAAGTCTACTTTGCGAATGTAGGCTACAAAGCAATATAGGTGTAGGTTGTAATAATAACATGCAGATATTCCAATGGATAAAGCTACATGTCTGAAGCGGGTGTATTCATAATTCTGTCTCGCACGGCTATTCTAATAAGCTTGTTTAAAAAAAGATTCCACCCACCAGCAATGGCTTAGAACTGGTCCGTGTCGCCATGTTTGTTGCTTAAGGTTCAAAATATATGTTATCGTTTACAATCTGTGCTTCTCTTTCCTCTACTAGATATTTTTACTACCAACATATACTCATCTCTAATCGCTACCTTTCAAGTAACTTTATTTACATTGGGTGCTAAAATTAATTACGCTGTTATTCTTTGTTCCTTTCCCCTCCATACTTTAATAAATTCGCTGCTTCGTACTCAAAGCAGTCTTGCAAATGGAATATGTAACAAGGTTTGTTGACTGAGACAGTCTATGCCGATTACTTTCTACGTGAGCGAATTTAGAAGTGCACTTAAGTGCTCCTTTCAGTCGTACAAAGGTGGATTTGCAACGTTGGTAGTCAATAGTCCATATTCAGCAGAGTTAGCAGTTCTAGTGACATATGTAAATAATACGTACAAAAACTGATGTTAGGTTTACAATAATATAAAACATGAAGCGTTACATTCAATTCTCTACTTACTCCTCCCAAATTGCTCTTATAAAGACTTACTCTTCTATTTACTTCTAGTTAAGGATATTGTCGCGGCGACTTGCACATCTTGCTGCATAGAGGACCTTCTGATTCTTGTTTGTTTAAGAACAGTCTAGAATAATCAATGCAGATATATTTAAGAGATCGTGGCATGCCAGCGAGCACTCGTAAACAGAAATGTAATTGAAACCGGTGTGTGAACCCTTTGTTGTGGTCAATGACCTTGGTAGATCGTAACTGTGTATGTGACGTAATTCTTCTACTGTAAGGATCGACCAGAGTGTATTTCTACGGAAATAAAGAAAATTTTGAATTTCTACAAATTGGACTTTTAATACTACGAACCCACAAAGTCACAATGGGTATGACAAATTTCATACACCTTTTCAGAAAATCACCTTTTCCTATTTTTGGCTTATGAAATAGTGTAAGTGTTCCTAAATCCGAAGAATACTTAGGTAGCCTCCGCAGGCCATTTTTAAAATGCCTAATTGAGTTTCAAAGTTACGAAAATGTTAGTGTTAGATATGAATTCAAAATTTTTATCAATGAAATTTTCAGAATTTCCCTTCATTTGCGTCGCAGGTTTGGTGTTACGAGGGCTGTTCAATAATGAATGATCGCCAATTTTTTGTTTGACAACGTACCTTTACTCATTCTCGTAATTTTGATGGTCCTTCTCAAAATGGTCTCCCCTTAATGCGATGCACTTGTCCCAGCGTTTCTGCCAGTCTTCAAAGGCATTCTGGAAACAATTTTTTGAGAAATACTTCAAAATCGCCTCCGCAGTCTTCACCACTGCTTCTGATGGTGGATAATGCCTCCCACGAAGCCATTTCTTCAAGTTAGGGAATAGAAAAAGGTCACATGGGGCTAAATCCGGACTATAGGATTTTGCAAGATATTCAGCAACAACATAAGCAATATACAGCCGCGCATTATCGTGTAGCAGCATCCAGCCTGCTTCATGGAAATGTGGTCTTTTGCGCCTGACATGGACTTTCAATATTTTCAGGACAGCCCTGTAGTATTGTCCAGTTACTGATGTGTGTGCAGGTACAACGTGCTGATAAACCATTCCATGCATATCAAAGAATCAGATGACCATAACTGTCCCAGCAGAAGCAACCACTTTTGCTTTTTGGTGGATTGGTGATGAAGGAGATCTCCACACTGAGCTTTGCTGTTTGCTCTCAGGATCAAAATGATGTAACCAAGTTTCATCAGCAGTGATTACGTTTGAAAGTAACTCCGGATCTTCCTCTAACATCAACTTTAACTGCATGTTACCTCCATTGCAGCGGCAGGCGATACTGAACATGTCTGAATTTGCCTCGTTCTCACAGGCGGGAACCAGGAGTACCAACAATGAAACTATTACAGCGTGTTTGTTTCACATTAAGCTAACAGAATATAATAAGATTGAATTTTAGTGCGAAAAATTATGTCCGTAAAAAATTATGACCATTCTTTATTGAACATCCCTCGTAGAATAAGTGAATAGAAATTGCCCTGTGTTTTAGCTGCTGTTAAGCACACTTCCTTTACTTCAAAACATAAATTTCATCTTTTTGGGTAAAAAAAGCCATATTCACAGCTTTAAAAGATTTCTGGAGCCTAAAGTTATTGACACAAAAGAAACCTATGACAATTTAAAAAGTGGATGTATTGGGAACCAAAATTTACATTATTTTGACGGACTATTTTTGTCTACGTAACAAAAACTAAACAAATTTGGTCATAATTTCCAAACTATCAAAGTGAATTTGATAAAATTTGTACTGTATCATATTTTCATTGTCACATTTGTGTTATAAATCTTAAAGCTAGCATTGTTGTTTAGGATTTTAAAATTTCAGTCATAGTTTCCTTAACTTAATTGCAGATTTAGTTACAAGCATAAGAAGATTAAATTAGATTCTTAAAAAGCATGTTCCTATATCATATTTTGAAACGCCATGTTCTGTATGTTTAATCACAAGAAATGACGAATAACAACTTCCTAACACGTACAAGTATAATTATTTAAACATTCGAGTTAAATGACAGAAATTATACCTATCTGAAATTAGCACCACAAAGATTAGGTTTTGAAATAAATTATATATTTAACCAGATGTTCATTACAGTTTACCAATTATACAAAATTTATTCTGACTAAGGTAGACAACAAAGGATATCCCAGATATCTTAAGTATGTTGTATTCTTAATAAAAGCGTTACACATTTTCTAGAAGATGGCTAACGAGGTATTTTTTATGCAAAGGGTAATTTGTAGAGGGAATTTTCTTAAAACCTATATATTGCATTTTTAAAGTATGATGAAATGTATACACATTTAGTATATAACACGTTAATTATTAGTTTTTAAAGTGGCCTGAATTAGTGAATTTCCAGAGAAGTCTCTATATCGAAGTTTTATATTGAGCGTGCTGCACCTTCTATTTATTATAGAAGGTAGAAACGCTAAAACTATATTAAGTTGATATGTTAACGAAATTTGAATTTTATCTTTGAGCAGTCTCACTAAAATAGCTTTTAGAACTGTAGATGTCCATACAATAAAACACGTGTACAAAATACAGTGACATCTGAAGGTATTTCAAATTAGATCAGGTATTACAAGTTCCCCAGACACTTGAATTTGTGCAAAAGATACGTCCTAAGCGCCCGCCCCCCCCAAGAAAAGTTCTTGAGTATTCTGTGAACAGTATAATTCAGTAACAGAGATCCAGAAATACCATACTTGGTATCACTATCCAAACTGTCTTTTAAATTGACCTTTTTTCTTTTTTAAAATATAGTTATAAAGATTTTCATTCAAGTATAATAAATGGGTATACTTTTTCTGAGAATATCAGATGAAGTGGTCATTCTGAATGATCTTTGATTAACTGGTAAGGCATGCGAGATATACAAAATCTTACTGCACAAAAATGTATCACTTTGAGACGTAACATCTATGCCAAATATAATTGTTCTGGAGTTCATTATTTTTGAGATTTTTTATGAACCTAATTCTTAAACCCTTATTTAGCTATCGATTAAGCGCATTCCCTTAATCTACCTGTATCTTCAAGGAATTATGTAATAAAACCATTTCTGCAAATATATGTATCCAGTAGCGTCAAGCAGGTAGAAGAATGTTTCGTAATGCCTATAATTTGTTGAATTGCAGCGAAAGGCTAGTAAATATAACACATCAATTTTTTTAAAATCCGATAGATCGAATCTTCCATAGTTAAAACCTCTTTGGTATAAGCTGCCCTTTGTTGCTCTTTTAGATATATCTTGCGAGGTTCCACCGGTTGTCTCAAGTTAACGGATGGCCCATAATACTTAGTGCTTTTAATTGAATGTTTTCGGTGCAGAATTAAATATTCTGAGGATCTGTTTTGTGATATTAATAGAGAATTGTGTGTCTACAAAGCATTATGGCTAGTTTTTGTATGCTTATGCAAGTTTATTATTTCTAGGTTAGTAAAATGCCTGTCAGGTTAACAACAATGAGCGCTTTTTTGTTGTAATTTATTTTCTTTAACTTTTTAAGTCATATCGGACGATGAATGAAATGGGTGAAATGATGCTCAAATAAGCCCAGGGTCCATGGAGCTAGAGTTACCCGACATTCGTCTTTTAGGATAAAGGAAAACCCGGAAAAACCTTATCGAGATAACTCACCCTGACCGAGAACTCGGGACATCTTGAACGTGAGGCTGACATGCTACCATCTACGCCACCGAGGCGGGCAATGAGCGCTTTTGACAACTTATTCTTGTGCAGTTTCTCTCTTTGATACCTTGAAGCACAAAAAGAAAAAGGTGTGCAAAATGCTCTTTGTTGTCGAGTTACAGTTCAATTAAGTAAAGATATTAGTGGTATTTAAAACATGTTAAGTTAATACTTATAACCTTTACGATTTGAAACTGGAGAAAGGGTTTCTTGTTATGAATTGCAATCTGAAAGTTCTGGTATTATGGACTTCACAACCATTTTAAAAGCCTTCTTCTCTGCTTTATTGTTCAGGTCGTTTTGTATGCCACACCATTGTAATATTGAACACGGTTGTTCCTGCTGAGAGACATTTCTTGGAATTCTCTGAAGAACCTTCTTCCAAAATGTCAGGTTATACCTTTTAGAACCTCATAACCCATAGAGGTGTAGCCGATGAACAGCAGCCTTGGAGGAACCCATCTGAATACAGGTGTAAAAGATGACCCTTTGACTCGAGCATGTCGTACACATAACGCCATTAACGGCGGTTTCTCCATTTAGGCTACAAATCACGAGTTCAATCAGAAAGCAGTTCTTCTTAATGGAATCATGATTATAGTTCTTTTCCAGCTTCGTGGGGATTTGGTAAGAGATTTGGAAACAATATCCGTGATCTCATATGTCTCGTCGAGGACATGGCGCCATGAGGGAATATGCTACATCTGTCCTGAAAGGTGAGAACGGAAATAATGCAGTTTACAAAAACTAAAACTACGTATAATGTTAAGTTCAATTAAGTACCCGTGGTAACCTGTGTGGTTTGTATTCGGAAGATTCGCGTTCCATTCCTGGTGACGTCCGCTCTTGATTTCCTCGGGTCAGCAGGCATCCAATATTTAACTGTATTAGGATGAATGTTGAAGGAACAGTACATGATTTTCGGTATGTTACGTCTGGGTAGTAGTGGAAGAGTTCTTTGTGAAAGCTTCTCTAGCATCAGGGGTTCGGAACCTGTGACCGGGCTTAAGCGGTGGGGTATGCGTTCAAACTGGGAACATTGGGGATCCCAAAATAAAATAAAATTAAAACAAATTTTAATGCTCATATTGTTATTAATAAATGCTTTCGCTCCACAATTCACCGTGATCGTTCGTCCCACATCCTTCCATCCCAGGGAAGGTGCTACTCATGGTATAGGAATACATTAGACTGCTTTTTTTTTTTTTTTTTTTTTTTTTTTTTTTTTTTTTTTTTTTTTTTTTTTTTGTAATTTACGTGCTCCAACGTTAAGTCATATCAGGCGATGGGTGAAATGAGGCCCAAATCAGCCTGGAGTCCATGGAGCTTAGTTACCCGACATACGTCTTTCAGGATAAGGGAAATCCCCGGTAAAAGCCTTATCCAGGTAACTCACACTGACCGAGATTCGAACTCGGGACCTCTTGAATGTGAGTCAGACATGCTAACATCTACGATACCGAGGCGGGCACACTATTATGTGTTTCAAATGGGGAGGTGTTTGACCTTGAGCGCTACTAGGCGAGGAACCAATCGGAGTCCTGCGGTGTGTCCTTCACTCCCGCTAAGTGGTGTGTGAGGAGCACCAACCTAATCAATTTGTGTAAAATACTATTCGCGCTAAGACAAAAATTCCGATTTCTCCAAAACTGATCCATATGGAAGGTAGGCAGTAATGTATATAACATAACCATGAAAACCCCATATTTTTAGCTCAAATAGTTTTTCTAATACAAATAAATAAAACACTATCACCTGCATTATGACAATAAATCGCGACGTAAGCACTGTACGATTATCATTGATTGGCATGTATGCGTATACGTATATTTGTAATTACTCAGAACCAAAACGTAGATGTTTGCCATGACGTGATGATGATGATGATGATGATGATGATGATGATGATGATGATGATGATGATGATGATGATGATGATGATGATGATGATGATGGATATAGGGGCGCTCAACTACAGCGGTTATCAGCGCCCTTTTAAAAACTACTCATGGCAAATGCCAGATATAAAAAGTTTCTAAAAACTATAATAATGTAAATAAACCTATTAAAACTACAGGTACATAGAAAGCGGAAAAAAAACACTAAAAAATATGTTCGCTATATCCTAAAGTCTAAACGAGAAAAGAATCTAAAAACCTTCTCCACTACTGTGTTATCGTCCGCTAGCATTTCTGCAAAGCTGACCGGCAGCTGCAGAGATGTTCTAAGGGCTGCTAGGTGAAAACACTCTAGCAGCACGTATTGTACTGATAACGCTTCTTTGCAAAACGGACACAGTGGAGAAGGCTCCTTTTTAAATAGAAATCTATGAGTAAAAAAGCAGCGCCCAATGCTCAACCGAGCCAAATTCACCTCCTCTCGACGAGACGACCGACAGGAGGTAACCCCGGGAATCGGAAGTTCCTTGACAGGTCAAAGTTTATTATTGCGGAGAGCGGACCACTCTTCCTGCCAGCAGGTCTGCACAGCTCTCCGCAATATGGCCCTAAAATCTTCCGATGTCACAGATGGTACTCGAACCTTGGGCTTCATGGTAGCCGTCTTGACTGCCGAATCCGCCATTTTATTCCCCCGCAAGCCTACGTGACCAGGGATCCATGCACACACCACGTTAACGCCAGAAGCGTGTAAAATGTGGAGGGCATCCTGTATACGCTGCACAAGAGGGTAGTAGTTGTACAGCTGCCATAGGCTTTGAAGTGCACTGAGGGAATCACTTAGGATTAAGCAGTTCCCCGTGTAAAATGGCCCGGTATATTGCATAAAGCTCTGCAGTAAAAATGGAAGTGCTTGTGTGGAATCCGAATGTATACGGTTTGGTTCCACACACGTAAGCACAACCAACACCATTTGAGTTCTTGGAGCCATCAATATAAATTACAAAATGGTCCTGATATTGCGATAAAAATTCTAAAAAACATGTACGGATGCTAGACATAGACATGGTAGATTTATCATATTGGGTCATGCCCAGATCAACGTGGGACGCTCTGCACAACCAAGGAGGGTGTGTCCTCTCCCCCCTAGGATACATCTTGGGCATTTCAGTATCAAGATGTCTAAGAAGCTCCCGGAAACGAAAACCAGGTGGCTTCGGTTTAATAGAAGTGTTCCTATAACGCACGTCCATGAAGGTATTAAAGAACGGCGTAAACGATGGATGTGTGGGCATGCAATTAAGTCCACAGCCATAATTTGCCAATAACATGTTGCGCCTGTACTGCAGAGGAGATTCTGCAGACTCAGCATACAGGCTTATAACTCGGCTCGTTGGAAATGCCCCAACTGTGATACGTATGCCACAATTATGGACTGTGTCTAATCTCTTCAGCACAGATGGTCGTGCTGAGCCATAAACGATACTACCATAATCTAATTTGGAACGGATGAGTGCGCGATAAAGTCGCAATAACACTGTACGATCCGCTCCCCACGATTTTCCACTTAGTACCCGCAAGATATTTAAAGAGCGGTCACATCGTGCTTTCAGTTGTACTATATGCGACGACCAACTAAGTTTCCTATCAAATATCAATCCAAGAAACCTCGTCTCATCTGCAAAAGGTAGTAGATCAGCGCCCAGCCGGAGCCTTGGAAGTAGTCGACTCTGCTGACGCCAGAAGTTGACACAGATGGTTTTCTCTTCGGAGAATCGGAAGCCGTTTTTTAAACTCCAACCCTTAAGGTTGTCCAAGGTAGTCTGAAGACGGCGCTCTAAAAACGGAGTGCGCTGAGATGTACAGTAGACGGCAAAGTCGTCTACAAATAGGCATGACGAGACACCCGAAGGTACACATTTCGAGATAGAATTAATCGCAATAGCAAAAAACGTAACACTTAGTACCGATCCCTGTGGTACACCGTTTTCTTGAACAAAAAGGTTCTAAAAAAACCGACTGTGGAATGCTGTATGCATATGTTTATGAATGAATGCTGGATAAGAAGTGTTTATTTACTCTGGAGAGTTCGGATCAATATCATTTAGTTGTTCTTTACACAACTGTAGAGTAAGAGTTAAGTAGTGCAATGGCTTCTTGCGGTGAATTTAGTGGCGATTCAAAAAGGCAGGTATTGCGAAGTCATGTTCAAAGTATTGTTTTTAAGGTGTACACGTTCTTCAAAAAATTGGGCGATGAGGAATATAGAACATCAGTTCGATTTCAAAAATGCTCAACGGCTTTCTGCTGAAGCGTGTGGTGTAGGTAAAACAAGTGTGTTCTGCTTTTGGATTAGAAAAGCAGGTAATCCATAAACTATAATTATAGTTATAGTATTTAAAAATTTACATAATTTGCGAAAATGCTTTTTCCAATTTTGATTTTGGCAACTGCATCATTGTAAAAGTTTGTAAAATATAATTCGCTTACCCTTAAATCTAGCGCCAAGCAGACCTGCATATTGTATGAGTGTACGAGAGAGAGGGTAATATAAAAGGAGTGGGGTAACAAGCTGACAACGCTGAGTGTGATACGGCATCTGATTAGCTGGACTCCAGAACTCTTCCCATTTGAAACACATAATAGACTACGTGCTGTGCTCTGTCCCGGTTTTCTGGCCCCCTCCGTAATATACGCATACCTTTGGTCACTTATGGGGACCGATCGCTGAGCATTGGTCAGTTAGGGACATTTTAGGTCCTTATGAAGTCTGATTCACTAGAAACGTTTTCGTGTCAATACTTAGCTATCAGTGCAAACTGAACATACTCAATTTAAATAACCCTGAGCAATGATATTGTAGTGCATTTAGAGCTTTTTTTTTTCATGTTCTCGTCTTTTTTCCCCTTCTCAAAATTATAAACCAGTTTCTAAAGATTTCAAAGAAGCATATTCAATAAACGAATAGTTTCAGTATAGTTTGAGGCAAACTAAGATGAGCAAATTTTCCACTGCGTTTTTCTCGATTGTATTGGTAAAATTTTGAAGATTTTACAGCGTTTAAAACACTCCTTGCGATGCAAGTTTTTAATTACCAAAGTCAAAAATTGGAAATATTTTTCCCAAATTAGGCAAAGGAAAACTTTCTATGTCACTATTACCATGGGACAAATATTTTATCTCAATTTCACCTAAATATGATAAGCATGTATTTTTTGGAAAACAAATTCTCACAATTGAAAGCAAATGATTTTTTAAATCATCACTTAAGTTATGTATTTCTTGAACTCTTTGTCCATGGAATAATACGTATATATTTCATATATATGAAATTCTGTTGGAATAATGAAAATTGTATCGTAAGAGGATTTTTTTTTTTTTTGTATTTTAAAATGCATAATTCAGGAGTGACATAGTTTAAATTCTACCTACTTCTTTATACATACATAAGTTCAAAATGTAAAATTCTGAAAGCTCAGTAGCGTATTTCAAATTTAGCAAAATTCAGATTGTTGTCTTTAATTATAAATAAACTGATTATATTAAGGTTTCAATTGTGAAGTTGAGATATCCTGAAACAAAATATCCTTCAACACGCTTTATGAATAATTGTTATGAATTATTTATCGTTCATATTACAAAATTTTACAATTTACAACTTTAGACTACATTTATTTGTTTTTACCTTGTTGCTACCTTGGCTTACATGACACTTTGGTGTTCTGCTCTGTCAGGCAGCTCTTAACGTCTATGCCTCCTTGATACTTAATTAGCCCCATTCTTCCCCCTCAACTTCCTTTCTTATATTCTTTACATTTCTGGTCTATTTTTCTTTTCCTTTCTGCAAGAACTCGCCAATATTTCTTACCTTCTTTTCCTCCTTTCCGTTAACATTCTTATAGCTACTATCCTCTTCTCTACTTTCTCCCATTTTTCCTCCCAAACCCATTTTTTCCACATTGCAGCCTCCTCGCATTCGGTTACACATTGTTTTATGCTTACTTTTCCCCACACAATTCACAAATTCCCTTTTCCCTACCTCTTATTCCTCTTAGAAATATTGTTCCTCTTCTCATGCAAGCTAACCCTTCTCTCTCTTGCCTATTTCAGTAATCTACATATGCTTGTCGTCCCCAATTTCCTTTTATTTGATTGTAAAATTGTAATGATTTCATATTTTCTAGACTTCCCCAATAAATAATTTATTTTATTTTTAATGCTGCGGCGATGCAGATAGCAAGCACGAAGTAGTATTGTAATCGGACACAGATAGTAAGTGTAGCAATAAGATGTAATGGCTATATAATGCAGAAGTGCATGACCATATTCAATACAAATGTAAGAATTTAACTTGAATTAAGGCAGTCTAGTTATGTTCAAGAAACTATAGTTGATAGTGGCTGGTCCTTTTGATCTGGTGGTTAGCATGGTAGCTCCCACGGATTATTCTCCCAACAGGGAGATGGCAATTGTTATTAAGGGGGGAAAAATAATACGATATGTTTTGGAATGCATTTAGTATCTCATTGTTCGATCTAAGGAATTTACTATTTTGTTTTCCCTTTCATACCTGTAAAGCATGTTACTCTGTTTGACATAGTCTACAATCCAAATATATTGCAATACTATTGTGCTAAAATTGTTTATAGGTACAAAGAAGGAAAATATCATCCTTCCTCGTTCTTTCTTGCAAGACCGTATCTTTAGGTACCTCCCGTATCTAAAGCCAAAGCAAGCAAGGAAATCCTTTAAGGATCATGGTCCCAGAAATATGGAAACTGCCTTCCATCTTCATTTCTGGGAAGTAGTGGCAGGGACTCCTCTCGTTTGAACGAAAACAAAATACCCTCAAGCCTAAGAATGGTGGTGATTTTGGTTGTGATTGGAGACGAGAAGGGGACACTTCGATCCACCGCGACCCGATAGGGTTCTATTAAGGACAACCACTCCCCCATTGGGAAGTGATCAGGTGAAGTGAGATCACAGGCAAGCGGAGGGTGGAACCAACGAAGCCATTAAAGCCCAGAGACACACAGAAGTCTGTACAGTTGAGGACATTGCCACACGTTGCTGCAACACCGAAGTTTCTCGGCACTATCCGGGAGAGGGCGACAGAAGGATTCTATTAACACCAGATCGTGCTGCAGCTTCAAAGGGGTAGAAGGGAAAAAGGTTGACAGACTGCACAGTTCTATGCCATCTATCCCCATTTGCCGGAACTACCGCGCTGGCAACCAAATCCAAAAGATAAGGGTTGAAATGAGAAAGAAAGGGAAAGGAATACATGAAGTAGAGAATACACATAGTTTTTACCTAACAACAAGTGGAAACCACAGAAAAATCCTAGTCAAAGTGGTCGATCGTCGGGGACGGCGACTTGCCAAATCGAGTCGTACCCATCACCGGGCAACGTCGTTCACTAAGCCTAAGGTTAATATCATGTAAGTTTCGTTCAAGTCACAGCCGTGAACATGGAAAGTAAGAAGAGTGCAACTGTCTGAAATGAAATAAAGTGTAGGTATAGTGTTTAACACCCACTTTTACTGCATGCGGCACCGCAGGCGGTGACTCCAATGATACTCAGTCGCGGCACGGCCCCAACTGTCTGAAACAATTGTCAATCTCCACTTGATGCCTGAAGATTAGTTAATGAAGCATACATTTTTGCAGATTTTTGGTGAAACACCTCATTCTTAGACAGATAATAGTCGGTGCATTTTGAAAAATAACGAAAGTTAAAGATTTGCTACAGTTCTTCATTAAATGTTGGAGATTGCGCGGAATGTAGGGTAACTTTTGCATAAATGTAATTATCTAAACTTATAGCTAAATCCACCTAACCCCTTCGGCATTTACCAGCTTTTACAGGCTCATATATACTGATATATAGAACGCAGCTAAGAATTACCCTTGTGTAAATTAGTTTATTGAAAAATGTTTAGAAGTTATTGTGAACGTCAAAAAGCTCTCTTTTCTCTTTGCTTTTTTGTGTTCATGCAAAGAGTCCAATTTAAAACCATTCCATAGCAAGCGGCTTTGCAAAGATTAGGAATAATGATTTAACTTACTGTCATCTGGATGAGTACAGCCAGACTGAAAAATTCAATGCCATAGGGGGATTTGAGCCACGTATTCACGGTCTCCATCCGGTTGTTCTTAACCATTGTGCTACCATAGCCAACATACCAACATGACATTAAAATTCTCCAACTAACTCGTATTTTCACGGTAAATCACTAAGGGTTCTCATATATAATGAGATGCACATTTTTTGTGGCGACTATGCTGTAAGTACTGTTGTCCCATGCTTCATAGTTAATCCACTATTTTTGTTTTTAAGTAAACTTTTAGAATTTAATCATTTCTTCCGCGCTAGGCTAAGGTTTGGATAAGTGGAGCCAGACTGAAAAATTCACCGGGAAACATACAAGTCAGTTGGAGAATTTAATTTCATGTCGGCATGTTGGCCATAGTAGCACAGTTGGTCAGAGCCAAATCCCAGTTATTTCAGTAAATTTTTCAGTCTAGCTCTACTCAATTCAAACAGCCTACACACGGCTAATGTGGAAGAAATGATTAATTACTGTCATCTTTTAACGTTGCAGGAATATGCCGCCTTTTACGGAGTCTTTCTTCAGGAATATACCCATTTCCTTTAGGCAATGGCATATACTTGTACACTACAATGGTTACTTTCCTTTGAGTTTTACATAATATCACACACACTCTTATATACCTTGGGTTCCATAGGGAATAATCTTAGCTAGAGGAAAACTATAAACCTCAGTCAGGAATCGAACCCGATACCCTTCTCACATCAGAGAAATGTTCTAATATCCACTGTCGGTGAAATGTGTTTTTGAAGTAATCAAAATTTACCTATACTAAAAAGAAGTGTATTGAAGTGTAAGATTTTGTAAGGATATTTTAAGAAGGTGGGTGAAGAACGTCATGTGAATGCTGCACACACTTTTTTTATCCTTATTCCAGCCTTAAAGCTTAAAAAGTTAGATATTAATGAATTAAAGGTTTCTTAATTGAAAGTTGAAACGTTGCGTTCTAGGTACAACAGACTTTAAGTCGCCACCCTTAGCTCATCTTTTCGGAACAGTAAGCAGTTAATGCAATAAATCAACTGCAGAGGATATTTTAAGCATTTCCCTGCTTTTGAAAATTAACCTCCAATCTTGAGGCTAACTTATGGCCTATCCTCCCCTTGTGTTAAGCGTGGTGAAGTCTTCCTATCCTGCCTAACATTATACTTTGCATATATTACTGCTAAGGTTGGCATGTTATATTTTTGTGGAAAATTCTCTTCCGGTGGAACGTCCATATCCGGCTTTACTTTTTTCTTCCTCTTGGATGGTAATTAAATCCTGCTCTTAATTCTAGTGAATGAATGTAATAGCTCCTGTGGTGCAATTATACAGAGCACTTCATTAGAGCTGTGTCACGCTAGGGTACTACGGTCCATTAGCTGCTTTCCAAGGAGCTAACACCAAGGAAACACAAAGAAGGAGACAAAGGAAAAACCGACGGAAACAGAACAATAAAAACGCCAAGGAGTAGAAGAAACGTTCAATAAAATGAAGAGAAAAAAAGTATGTGCTGTTCGTTACGTCTTGGATGTCTGTAGTGTAATATTGTAAGTTCTGCTCTCTTTCGTTTTGTCCAGTGTATCATCACTTAAAGAAATTTCTCGTTTATGGACATTTCCAAAGATATACTATAACTTTTACGTTCTCTAGTACGTACTCTTTCCACACAAAAATTTAATTTTTTTCTGTTTTTTTTTCTCTCTTCTCTCTCTCTCTCTCCCTCTCTCTCTCTGTTTTTTTAATTTGCGTCCTCCAACGTTAAGTTATATCGGTCGATGAATGAAATAGGTGGAATGATGCTCAAATAAGTCCGGGGTCCATGTAGCTTAGAGCTACCCGACATTCACCTTTCAGGATAAGGGAAAACCCCTGAAAAAACCTTACCCAGGTAACTCACTCTGACCGAGATTCGAACTCGGGACCTCTTGAAGGTGAGGCAGACACGCTACCATCTACGCTACCGAGGCGGACCAAAATTTTGATATCGAGGTTTCCATGGATATACCTACCTGTTTTGGGATAGCTCAGCAAGTAGAGCACTTGCTTGCTGCATGGGGTGTACCAGGTTTGATTCCTGATTTATTAAAGCGGTTTTTTTTCTCTAACATTTAATTTTCTCTAACATTTAATTTTCTCTAACCAAGAAGGTTTCTTGATGTAAATATGACTTCCCGAATCCAAAAGAGCAATTTTCGTATAAGGAAAGGAAAAGATGGCGTGTATGGTATCTGAAATTCAAAACCCAATTGTCTTCTAGTGCGCTATATACTTACTTGTATGCCCGCCTCGTTAGCGTGGTGATGGTATGTCTGCCTCACGTTCAAGAGGTCCCGAGTTCGAATCTCGGCCAGGGTGGGTTACCTGGATAAGGTTTTTCCGGGGTTTTCCCTTATCCTGGAAGACGAATGTCGGGTAACTCTAAGCTCCATGGACCCCGGGCTCATTTGAGCATCATTTCACCGATTTCATTCATCGTCCGATATGAATTAACGTTGGAGGACTTAAACTGCAGAAAAGAAAAAATCATTACAACGAATGACTAAACTTCTAGATAAGACATTTTCCATCCAAGCTGGTCATAATTATTAGATCATTTAATGTCGTTGAACCAGATCCATGTCATTAGCAGTGTGCAACAATATATATTCTTCCACTTTCGCATTTTTTTACATCAAACTCAATCTTGCTTGAGATCTGTCATGTCTGTGGTTACCTATATAACATGGTTAAAAAATCCTGACGTATCTGAGGATCATACTCCAAAATTTGTGATATTAATATAGCATATCACAAATATTGAACCTTAATTTTTGAAATAATGTAGGTATTATTAATACAAAAAGTCAGCCAATACATTTTTTGTTGGTAGATTTAGAAAATGCTTATCAATCAGTACCTTTGAAGAAATTATGGCATGTTTTATAAGAAACTAAGGAAAATACAGTTATTTTGAATGCAATGTATAGACTATATGTAAATGTGTTATCTAGAATACGACGGGATTTCTACTTGGATGATGAAATACTGCACCACGCGGAGAAGTTGCTCTTGGATCTTGGTGTGGGATGCTGCAGCGCCCTATCCTCCGTGCTGGTTATGATGCTTTGGGTCATGAAGTCCTCTTGCTACCCATGGGAGGTGCAGTCGTCGCATGAAAATCTCTTATCTCGGGCGTAGTTTCGGACGGGAAGATATGAAAGTAATCAACTAAATAAATTGAATTATTTCACTGCTTTTAAATGTTCCAATTTTAATTCCTTAAGAAGTTAACATAAACAGGACGTAACACAAAATTAATACACGAATTCAGAAGCGTCGCAATTCCCTTTACTTTGAATATGTGTATCTCCTTGACGAATCTTCACAGATTGTTTTGCTTCCATCCTCTACGGTGTCCATGTATAGAATGAAGTTAATTCTAATTTATCTGAAATTATTGAATGGTCCGTTGCTATGGTAATTCAATAATTTCTCTTTGGCTCACGTCATCTTTTTTTTTTTTTTTTTTATTTCAATTGCTTAGCAAAGTTAGTGCTACACAAACTGTGCAGCTATATACATAATATACATAATAAAATTAAAGTATACAGGGATAGAGGATACTCATATTGGAGCCCTTAAGCAAACTAGTCTGATTAGTGTGGGTATAAATTAAATAAATAAACATTATAGAAATAAAATGTCCTGTGGCAAGCGTGCCTTCAGTCTTGGTGCAGCATCAAGGCGACGTCCCATTTGGAAGAATAAAGCACCTGATACATAAGGAAGGTGAGCAAAGAATCTGCTTGTCGTTGTAGAGATGTACTCATTAATGCTATGTCCAGTTCGCTATGCAGCTGTGCATTCCGGGTGTACCACGGGGCGTTCACAGACAATCGTAATATTCTGTTTTGAAACACCTGGAGTTGGTGAATATGAGTAGGTGAAGCACATCCCCATACAGGACTGACATATAGAAGAAGTGGTTCGTAGAATACTCTTGTATAGTAGCAGCGATCATTCGAGTCGTAAAGAGGATTTGCGGTTGAGAATGGGATACAACTTGTGAAGACGAGCATAGGCTTGATTTAGTTTGCTTTTGACATGTGTACTCCATGTCAGTCGACGATCAAGATGGACGCCAAAATATTTGACTGCACAATCAGAAGGTAACCAGGGGACTGTTCGTACATTTGCCGGAGCAGCAGGCCTACGCAAGGTGAAAAGCTTAAGAAGACATTTGCTTGGATTAAGTGCGATACGCCAGCAAGATAACCAGTGCAGGAAAATGTCCAGGGAAGATTGTAGGGTTTCACCGGCAGTTTCAACAGAGAAGTGCGAGGTAAAGATGACTGTATCGTCAGCATTCAGTGCGGTACTTTATTTGCACACTTTTCATGGCCATATTTGGTAATCTTCATAATCCTTCCTTTAAATAATTTAACATTCAAACTATATTTCTTACAAGTTTAAACTAATATCGTCGTTAAACCCATTAAGAATATTCATTTTCATTTGCTTCCACCTCTTCAATGACTACTGCACCTTCAATTGCTCTTTTTAATCTCGTTCCCTTTCTACTATAATTTTTAGTAATTTCCAATGAATTCTGTTCTCAGTAAATTTAAAATAGCAAAATTAAATTATTGACAACTTTTTATGAGATGTGATCTAAAATAACTGCTTCAAGAAGTAGGATTGAGAGAAATGTATCAGAGAAATTCCTAGTTACACAAGGTTTACGTAGTGGTTGTCGTTTACCATTTTCTACATATTTACAAAAAACTTTAAAAATTCGCAAAACTAAATGCAGGTATATAGGAATTTTGATGGTAAATTCTAAAATTTATACTTTAAGTTATACGATGATTAAATAGTTACAGCTCACGATTATAAAGATTTAGAATATATGAGTAGAAAGCTTATTGAAAAATATAATAGGTGGGGATCAAAAATTAATTTAAAGAAGGCAATCTATTTGTCATGCAGAGCTGAAAGAACAGATCTAATTTTAGAAGACGGTATGGGATGTATTAAAAGGAATGAAGATGGTATGTATTTAGGAGAGAAGATATATTAAAATAGTAAAAGAAGAAGAGATGATTAAATCTTACAGAATTTTAAAAAGGCAGTAAAGCACATAGGTATGACAAATTTGCCACATCTCAAGCAATATCCATGCTGTATGGAGTTACATGGGACAAGAACATAACATTAGATAAATGTGACACTCTAAATTAGAAAACAAATATCTCTAACAAAGAGATAACAAATACTATGAAAGTTCAACACTCAGTTCTACATTTTATATGATATAAACAGTTAGAATGGTACGGGTAATGTCTGAGATAAAATTACAACAATGTTTTAGAGTGGAGCCCACCTGGAAGAGGAAGACGTGGTCGACTTAGACTTAAATGGATGGAGAGTATTGAAAGAGGAATGAGGAAATTAGGTCTAGAGGAAATTGTTTGAGAGGATAGAGAAGAGTGCAGGAAGAGGTTAACGCCTGAACTTCGGATACAGGAAATCTTACATTATAAACCTGTTTATAAATAATTTAATAATTTTCACGACCGTTCAAAAATTCTGTGCTGTCAATTTTATTGTTAGACTCGCAAACGCTTTCAGCATTTCATATGTTAAGCTACCTTAACATATTTCAAAATGGAGTATTAAAATCATTAAGTTGACACTGCTTCTACAGAATTATTGCACTGTTATGCATAATTTTAGAAATGATCGGTAATTCTCATTCAAAGAAGGAAGCAGTTTCTGTGCCAATTCCATGTTTTTACTGAACCGTAAACACAGTTGCACAAGGAGGTTTCTCGTACAACAGGAAATGTAGGGACACGAGTGTCGAACCGGCACCCTCTGACCCTGTGGGGAGAGAAAGAGAGGAGGGGTCGACATGAGTTTGCGCTTTGCGTTTTCACAATACCCGGAGTGTAGAGTCGTGTAACCATTGTGTTCAGTAATTAAGTCTCTTCACCCGTGTGTCACGCTGAACATCAGCACCTACTGTTCTAACACCTCAAAACTGTTGCCATCTTGTTTGCATGACGCCCGCCTTTCGCATGCAACCTTATCTGATGGTACATAATATAACATCCTCATGCGGACAATTTATTCTAAAAGAATGGAAGAAATAGGAGTTTTCAAAATATGCTTCAAATTTTGAACCTGTAGGTAACTCATCTCCTTATATCTTAATTACTACACCAAATGCATTGTTAACCTAGATTATAATCTTTATTGAGAGTGTCATTCTACCACTTCTAGGCATATTTATTTCTATTTTACTTATTTATTTTATCACTTTCTTACCCTTTGGGTTCCTCTACCAAAATTAAGTGTTTCCTTTAATATTTAGGTGAAAAATATGGCTTTAATATTGGAACAGTTGTTCGAGGTAGTGATGTTCTCATGCTTACATTATGTACTCATCTAAAAGTTGCCTTTTTAAATTCACACATATATGTACATACACATACACACTTCCAGACCCGCAAAGAAAAGGAATAATTCTGATCAAATGCACTAAAACCTTTACGTCTTGATTAAAATTTTTCTTGCATTTACATTGAGTGTATATTACTGACATTTTAGGGTATTATAAGTACTCAAAGACCATAAGCATAGCTCTGAGTAAGAAATATAGCTTTATACACTCTTTACCAGCATTCTTGAAAGATATTAACCCTATTTAAGAAAATGTAGGTACCTATATAAATTAAAAAATTCTCATACATGGACAGATTCATGCGTTCCTTCCAACTCACCCGACTCCGCTAAAGACCACCTCACGGGCCACTTAATTCTGATGGTCTCCCCGGGGCTGGAGCACCCTTGGAGATAGTACCTGAAGGAAGCTAAGGAAGCACATATACACCGTACAGCCGCAGTCCACTGACTTGTGTCGCCTCTTTCTAACACCCTGAAACAAATGACAATGAAAGCTACTTTATTCTCAACAAATTTTTTTGTAGTAAAGAGTTGATAATTTTAAAGACTTACTTTAACAACTAGTTTCTTAATTTTCTTTTAGATTCGTGAAACAAGAATATGGAACAAATATGTTCTTATTGCTTACCTTCTACATTATCTCAACCTTCGAAATTATCGCGTCATAATTCCTACAGCAACTTGTGCAACAGTTGCACCCGGTATAAATGAATTTATGATGATGATGATGATGATAACAATGATAATGGTGATAATGGTAGTAGTAATAGTAGTAATAATAATAGCGCAACAGCCCACAGAGGGGCAAGGCCTGCCAACCGACTGCCGGTCTCACACCCACATACCCAAAGTTGAGGTGAGCTATCATCCAACCGATACGGGGAGGAAATGCAGTCAGCATCTTGGCACCCCCAGCCGGAAAGTTGGGTTTCTTGACCAGGGCCGCATATCTATCGTAAGCTCACTTTCCTCACGATGCTGAGTGGTCACCGGTCCTATACTTGGGACTTAAAATCCGCATTCCCAGGGGTGGGATCGATTTCGGTTCACATTTCGTCTCAGGGGACCAAGGCATGATGCCTTAGCCCACTACGTCACGGCTGAGGACAAAGGAATTTATAGTTTCTAGTAAATTAAATGAAACTTAATTTTGATAGATGTTTGTAGTCATTCAATGCTTTAAAAGGTTAGGGCATATTTTATAGGCAATATGCGGTCCTTGCTTATAATTGCTTAATACTTGTCCTTAGAAGAATTATAAATAAAGAAAATAAAAGTAATTACAGAATAATTTTCATCAACTGAGTCTACTTATCTTCTATTACAACAGAATCTTTCAGATTCAGTTACCGTAATCGCATCCCACAGACCAATGAGGAAGCTTATTCATGCATAGGTGTTAAAATTCAAAGTCTATTAAAAAAAGTATTTGTAGTATTTCTAATTGTTCCTTTAAATATTAATATTTTCTAATTTGAATAACATTAATAAGTCTCCGGCTATAAAAAGAAAGGCTGATTGTCTGTTGCTGGAACCCCAATGATGACCCCGTATCATTCTGATTAAACTGACCACTTTAGGTAAGACCACCAATACAAGTGACAAAAGCTCACTGAGGTTATATAGAGAAATAAAAACAACCTGGGGGAGGGAAGGATATATAGATATATTTAGTAAGTTAGGGCGAGAAGATTTTGCTTGGGAGAGAACAGGAGGGAGAAACTTGAAAGCTATAGCTCAAGAGAGGGAGCTAGATAAATGCCCATTGTGTGGAGAAGAGAATGCAGATTTCCGTTGTATATTATGTTGTAGTCAAACAAAGATATGGATAGAGCAGGCTTGGCTACGTAAATGGGACAATTTGGGGGGTGAAGTACTAATTAGAAAATATTTGTCAGTAAAAGGGGAAAAGAACAGAAGAAATATAGGGATTTATTCAGGGAAAGTTAAAGAGAGATGGCGAAGAAAAATTAAGAGAAAAGTATAGAGTGGGATAGGTGAAATGTCAAAATCTGTAGAGGGCCTCCAATACACAAAAACCTAGGGTTAGGTGTTTGGGGACTGAATTATTAGTCAATGGTGGGCAACCTGTTAAGATTTCCAGGATTTAGGAATATGTGGGATTTTTCAGTATGGATTTTATAATTGTAATCTTGATTTTGTATTTCCATTGGATGTTGATGTTGGTAGAAATAGGTTAGACCATACTCTGTGACCGTGGAGGAAAATATTCTCAGTTGTTAAATATAAAAATATTGGTTCACTGATTTACAATGCTACCTGGCGATAGGTTGTATAACTATTTATAATATTGTCACGGCAACAGAAAAGTAAGCCGCGCCATGGCTGATAGGTTAGACCGCTTGGCTAGCACCAAAGCTACCCGGGTTTGATACCAGGTGACCGAAAAGTGAGATTTGTGTTGGACAACATGGCGCTGGTGCAGGTTTTCTCCGGTCTCCCCCGCCAGAATTCCACCGATTGCTCCAACATATCACCTCATTTCCCTCGTACTTCCTCTTCCGGCTTTGGGTTGATCACTCGTCCGGAACCTCTCTTATCAGCAAACCTCTGATACTCAACCCGTTGCCTACGGGCCTCGAGGTTGCGCGGTTCAGAAGGCTCTACTGCAAGGAAATAATTCATTCATAGAAATATAGCAAAGATAATGAACAAATTATAAAAACGGTTCAATGGTTTTTGAGATTACCTTTATTTCTCTTTACATTGATAGATATTTATCATTGTTATGGCTCTGTTTTTCACAAAACACTTACATTTGATAGTTAATGATGCTATTTTCCTACAGTCTATACTCTACAAATATAATGCGTTAAGGAAAAATAACCACAATGTGGCCTCTGGGTCTACGGAGAATTAGTTAAGCGTTTATGCAAAGCCGCTTGAAATGTGAGGAAATGAACCTGGCAGCATGATATATTGTTACAAGGAAAATATTTTTCTACCTTTACAAGAGAAGATAGGGTGTCTGTGATCACGGGAGAGTTTTTAATGCACGTTTCGGACTATATTAACATCCGCTATGGTAATTTTTCTCACGCCATTCATCTCAAGAGAACAAGTTTCCTGCACCTTGGATATCTTTATCAAGTTTAAATCATTGTTGAACAACGCTATAAAGACTGGGAGTATTTTGACCCAAAAACAGCCTTCTTCTGTTTTATTTCCGTTTAATCTTTACCGTGCTTTATAACCTACTTTATTTAACTTTTTTCGCCTCAAAGCATCAGCAAGTTTTCAAGTTTTCTTACTTTGTTCCTTAGGTTTATCTTTACTCATGTATTGCTGTAGTACGTTCATTTTGATGTTATATATACTACATTACGATACAAATCATTTCTTTCCCGCCTCGGTAGTATAGATTTAGCATTCTGTCTCTGTTCAAGAAATCAGGAATTCGAATCTGAGTCACTGTGAGTTATCGCGATGAGGTTGTTTTCCGAGTTTTCCCTTATCCAAAAGACAAATGTGAGGTAACTGTAACCTCCATGTACCCTGGGTTCATTTCATTCATCGTCCGATATGACTTAACGTTAGATGGCGTAAATTTAAAATAAAAAAGAATTCTTAATAATAATTTGACTTCTTACATACAAAAAAACACCTTTGAGTAAATAAGTGCAAAATAAATGCATGAAGAAGGAAAAGATTCCAAATATATTGGAAAACTAAATAGAATGAATAGTCTGAATTGAAGTGTAGGTACAGAACCATGACAGTACTTCAGATATGAAATGTGCTGTTTCGTCATAGATTGGGCATTTGCTATTTATTTTCCCTTATTTTCCAAGTTCTGCACTCCTGTTTTACAAGATAATGTGTTAATTTTGGATGAGATCCATTCATTGGGTCCGTTGAATAATATTTTAATGTCGCCGCCATAGACTATTTTTTTTTTTCAAAATATAAGAATAGTTAAATTGCACTAAGAGAATAATCAGTGTTTCTTTGTTCTTCCGTTATAATTAGGTACTTTTTTGCTCTGTCTTCTTGTGGTATGTATCTCTTACAGCGCAGGATACCATTATATAGACAGACGTGCATAACTTAGGAGGTACATATTACGCAAGTTGTCCTGCGCCTTGGTGCAGTGTGCTAAGGCATCATGCCTTGGTTCCCTGCCAAGGAATGCGGCTCGGGTTTGATCCCATCCTTGGGGTGCGGATTTTATGTCCAAGTTATAGGACCGTTGCTCACTCACCACTCACTATATTACGCAAGATAAGAAGGGCTTTGGCTATAAAGGATGACTAACGCAACCCTTTATTTGTTGTGCATGAATTGCAAAAAAATAGGGCAGTTTTGTAAAGTGCGGACAATGTTAGTTAAAGTTAGTTTTGAACAAGTTCTTCAACAAATCAATTTTGTATGCAGTTCCATTTATTTTTATTTCGCTGGTATCATTTGTTTGTAATTATACATTTAAATCAATTGAAAGCTTAAGTAAGAGGTTTACACTTTGTTATCTTAACCATGTCGTATTGACTATAATATAGCGATTGATAATACGTATGTCATATTTTTAAAATTAGATTCCATTAATAAAATATGAGTCAAATAGTGTAATTGTGATATTTTGATAAAGTTACTCCACATTGTCTTTTTTGTAATTATAAAATACAAATGAGTTGCATCAATATACGGTATCCATGCAAACAAAGGTAAACATTTCATTTCTGGTAAAGAACTTTTATTTTATTTTATTTTGGTTCAGAATGAATGTAAACATCTAAGAAATGGAAGTCCGAGCAGATTTCTACATTTTTCAGCGACTGTTATCACTGCCAAATGAATACACTTCGAAATGTATACTCTTAGAAATTACTCCTAGTTCCTGTTAATTTGTACATATACATTAAACGGGGTCCATGAAAAGTGGTTTCGATATTATAATATTCTAAGTAGGACAAAAACAAAAGAAGCAACATACAGGCAAGCAATGTGGTGTTCTTTTTTTTAAGTTCATGATTACCATAGATACAGATTTGATTAATAAAACATAGATAATTTTATTTATTCTACTATAAAATGTAAAGTTAAAAATTATGGCTCCTATCATTAAACGATATAATCAGCTGATTCAATGTTGCTATGAAACTAAGAGGAGCTTAAAATAAGACTTGAACTTTTCCTGGCGATGAATATATTCCACATTTTCTCGGGAAACAAACCAGCTGAAAAGACGATTAGAAATAGTCTCATCGTTCCCATCATCAGGATATTTTAAGATATGTTATAATGATAAAATGTATTACTGGATATAACGAAAATATCAGCAAAGACAAAACGCTACAAATATTCGCATTACTGATAAAAATTTAGTCTATCTTATGTTTTTCAGTTTATTAAAAGGTTAATCTAGAATGAAGAGCAATTCTGTGAACATTTCCAGAAAATTGAATAAATACCTACGTGTTATCTGTCGTGAAAACCTATTTAAATGTAGTTATTTAATCAAAATTTGAACATAGTTTGTTTTTTGCGAAATGTAAAATATTTAAAATTTTTCTTTTTTTAGTTATATTGATCAAAACACACACGCACGCACGCACGCACTCACACGGACACATACGCACACTTAAACATACATATATTTTTCAAAAAATGCTTTTCTTAAATACAGGGCAATTGAAAACAAAGCTTGATATGTTTTGACTGAAATGCAATTTTGTGCGTATTTAACTACACTATCGAAAAGGTAAAAACACTGTAGAAGAAAATACATCAAAATATACTTACAGTTTATCATATTTCTCATCATTTACCTAACGTTAAAGTTAATATGGTATAGAATCTAATAACCTATAACTTTACATCCTTCAAGTTTCGTTTCACAAAAGAGAAACCCACAGGTTACCATCTAACTCTGAATGGCAAGGAAGATCATTAAATGCGAGCTTTGTGGCTAGAAGTATGCAGCTACACCTTCTTCTTTACTCGTAAACGCTATTTTAAATATTATTACCCCAAGAGTAACGGGGTCTTCCTGGAATTTGTCCTTCCTGAAGACAAAGGCCGGCTGAAGGACAATACCTCATCTCCCAGTTGCAAGTTGCGGTTATTTTTAAATGTTCTATGGGGCCAAACCGAACTTTTGCGACCTTATGCTACGCTGAAAGGACGAAGGTGACCAAGGCACTTAATTTCTTTGTGTAGAGACCACAGAATGCGATCTCAAATGTCTACAGCTGTAACCTGATGAGAAGATGGAAAAGGTAGAATTCACTACGTTGCCTACAATACACACTTTCCTTTGTTTCTTACACTTTTTGTTGGAAAGGTAAGGAATCCTAAGTGGATTCAGGACATGGAGGTCATTAATAGATTATAAATATTTAAAAATGGAACAGGAAAGAGAAAAATAAATCTAAATATGCAACAACGTGATCAGGACGAAGAAAAAAACGCACCATTACTTCAAACTGAGTAGGTTTTGAATTTAACAATACAGTAGACTATTTTCAATACCTATGTAGCTTTTGATTGAACAAATAAAGACAAAAGGTAAGTTCATAAGGACATTACAAAATTTTACTGAAGGTAGTCATGGCACAACTGACAGAAAGACAACGAATTGAAATACTAGTGATGATCGGATATCCTATATGGTCATCGGAGGAAGATCTAAGAAAAGCTTTGTGTCTTGTTTAATGAAATGTGTCCAGTACGAAGTAGTACCTACTCATTCTCCGGTTAGCAAATTTTTAAAAAATCAATGAAGCTGCAAATATTAAAACTAAGGTAAATGGTGTTAAAAATTATAGTTAAAAAAAGCATCTACCATTACGTTCCGAAACCTGAGGGAGGAAAAATGTTGCCATTAAAAAAATGTCACGACCTATTCATAATCATAAGTATGAAAGCATAATCACATTTTACAGCTTTACAAAAATATCACTTCACAAAATTGTAACAACAAAGTTATAATCATGTAGCTCAGTGTTTACTCACTCATGTTAAATATAAAGTGAAGAAACAGAAATAAAGAACCTAAAGAGATAGTAATAATATGTAAAATGTCAAGAAGGTAATAAACTTCCATTTATTCAGTTCTTCAGTTTATTTAGTAAATTACTTTTGTATCTTGCCGTCCGATACTACGCCAGAGGTAAGAGGTTTTCATATGACCACTGCAGCTGCTGTGGGTAACTACGAGAGAACATCGCGACCTAGAGCACCATAACCAACCCCGAGTACAGGACGCTGCAGCATCCCAACACCGAGGTCCAGGAGCAACGACACAGCACGGTGCAGTATTTCATCCGAGACAAACCAGTTGCAAATGACTTGCCAAACTGGAGATTCGAGATAATCCACGCATCATGGTCCCATTTGCGATGCTATTACAATACTTTTTAGTTAAAACTTTAAATCTTATTCAGTTCCTTCTTCCAAGTTCCTGGGAGAAGATGGAATTTACCTTATATCTTACCTTGGTAACCATTTTGATCAGTTTACACTTTTATTCGTGCAGCACATTTAGTAAAGTCTGTCTAGTTAACGGGTGTGTAGTTCGAACTCAAAGGAACCTGACCGTCCCCCCACTAATGACTGTCATAAATCTATCACTACACTTCAGAAATGGAACACATTCGTTGAAGACCAATAGCAACCCTGATTTTCTTAAAATGACAGTCGCATGATTACTCCACGTGGAGTCTCAGTTGCCAAAATTCCAATTTCCAGTTGATCTGTTTTATTACGTGCAGAAATTCGTTGAGTCTCGATGTGGAGACCGTGGGAGGGAAATGCAGTGGTAAATACAAATGAAGTACTAGATAACTTTCAGTCAAGTGAAAATAATCAAAGTGATGACAATAGTGTGAATAAATTCGAAAGTGTTGCTGGGTCGAGTTAAGTTACTGGGGAAGCCTCAAAAAACAAAGTTATAACGGGAACTGTTTATAAGCAAATTCTAGCGCTAGTTTTGAACACATTTAAATATGTTCTGAAAAATAATCTTGGTAAGGGGGCATGTAATGAACCTGATGATAAATTCCGGGTATTCACAGAAATACAGTAAGAAATATTGTGACGAAAGGAATACCAAAGACGCTGATCAAGTGTGAAAACAAAAGGAAATGTTTCTCTAAAGCAGATGATTTCACATGCGACTTAATTCGCCAAGAAATTTAAAGATTCCATGCAAAAGGGAAAGCGCCCACCTTAGACGAATTGGTTGCACTTTTGCAAGAAATTTGTGATTTTCTTTATGGGCACTGTACTTTTAATAACATAAGGGTTGTGGAATCCAGTAGAATTGTAGCTTGGCGATATATATATTATATATAATATATATTACATATATATTATATATATTATATATATTATATATAATATATATAATAAAAGTTTCAAAGTAATGGACATAGCTAAGGTAATTTAGACGAAAGTTCGTACGATACCCATGACGTATTGAGAAAGTTGGCAATCTTGCAGAACGATCTGGGAGAAGGAGGGCCGAGGTTGTAAAACGATTATAAGGGTTCGTCAAAGGAATCGGCCGACGTGCACACGAGTTAACTAAACAGACTTTAACACACTAAATATTTGCGGCTATATCTATAAAATCATGGATTTTATTTTTTAAGTTTAAAGTGTGTCCTAATTTGCTTGCAAGACTCTTAAATACAATATAGAAGGCAATTTCTCAAGAAAAGTTGTGGTTACAACCTTAAAAAGCATTGAACTTCAGAAAAATTTGATCGAGTGCTAGAACGTAAGTTTAGGGTACTTCCCCGGCACCTGTTGGTTACGAAGACCGGAAAGGTCTCCTTTCAGGGAGAAAGGTCCTGGCGAGATTCGAATCATATACCTCCTGGCACGAATGTTAATCTTAACTAATTCGGCCATCCGTGTGGGTAGATGACAGCCTCAGGACATATTTCATAATCCAGACTCGTTGCAATGGAACAAGAAGAGAAAACCTGAGAGAATGAAAGCAAATTATTGCTAACGTAGTTTAATACAGGAAAGCAATATTACGAGAGTTGGGCTTTGGAAGAGATTTCCCCCTTTCCCTAAAGGAGCAGTAAAAGCAAGTATCCCACTCTCCGACCGAGTTCACGTAGTGTAACCTTTTCCCCAGGGCTGCTATAGATTCAGTTGATTGTAGTATTGACACTCTACACAATGGCTTCTACGGTGCTTTTAAAAACAATCCAGCTATAGATTGTCCAGAAATCGTTTCTCTCTCTTGACCCAAGTACATTCGGGGGATTACAAAACCAGCGCTTGTATAAGGGAATGTTTCTCTCTGCTGTGAAGATTTAGAGAATTAAAGCTGGAACGAATTAGTTGAATTTTAGACGTACTGCAACATCAGTTAAGGGCAGATTCCAAAGGTTTCGCAAGGCAGATTTTCCATTTAAATTCTCAAAATAGGAAAATTCCTCAAAACTGTCAGCGATAATTCTTAGTTTGTTAACGGTTTCATTTAATTAACTGCGAAATTTGTTTATTACAAGACTTTTATTTTCTGCCCAATATTTTAAAACTGTAGTTTGCGACATTTAAAGCTTTCAGCAATAAGATCAAAAAGCAAATAGTACAAGTTCAAAATAATTACTAATACTATGCATAATCAGCCATGATGTGCATGAATTAAATACACTATCATTTTTATCTACCACTTGACATTTTTAAATGACTGAACAGTGTAGAAATATCAAGCAACCATATCCAATACACTAAATTTACCAAACTACATTATTATCTTAATAGAAAGTAAACTATAAACATTTCTTCTTTATACCTACTTCACTTTTCAGTTACTGTGTACTTTATATTACAAAACCTATTGAAATATTTTAAGTAATTTCTCACTTAAATACGTTTTATATTCGCACGCCCCTGTTTACTGTAAAATATGTGTATTGTTGTGTTCGCAACGAAGTAAGTCCGATCTGCTTTGGCAAGTGCTATGTTTCGATGAATTAATACTAAAATAAGCCATTTCCCAATAGTGAATCAACAGTTTTCTGTAGCTGACCATTTTATCGTATGCTGTATTGCAATATGGAGCCACTGTTTTATTATTACACGAAACAATACACTGCTAACGTAGAGACAGGATGCCAGTATTATAAAATTGTAAAATATCACTCATTGGCTCAAATATTAATTGCATCACTAAGGCTTACATCACCTTTGTAAATAGAATAACAATAAATGGCATTAACAAAACTTATGAAATTAAAAAGTTAAAAGTAAACTTTGAAATCTACTTTCATAAGCATAACTGCAAATTTTACTGTTCCAAATTGACGCACTTGTGTTCTCAGTTTGATATACTTTACTATTCCTTCGATTAAAAGACTGTAGACACATCTAGGTTTCCACCTCAATTTGTATGAGTTCATGAAGATAAACATGTCTTGTTATTGTAAAGGGAAAATTATAAGGGAGAAACGATAAACTAACTCTAAATTAATGCTGCGTTAAAATATATTAAAATGGTTGCACTATTATCATTATTATTATTATTATTATTATTATTATTATTATTATTATTATTATTATTATTATTATTATTATTATTATTATTATTATTATTATTATTATTATTATTATTATTATTATTATTATTATTATTATTATTATTATTATTATTATTATTATTATTATTATTATTATTATTATTATTATTATTATTATTATTATTATTATTATTATTATTATTATTATTATTATTATTATTATTATTATTATTATTATTATTATTATTATTATTATTATTATTATTATTATTATTATTATTATTATTATTATTATTATTATTTATTATTATTATTATTATTTATTATTATTTATTATTTATTATTATTATTTATTATTATTTATTATTAATTATTATTAATTATTATTATTTATTATTATTTATTATTATTTATTATTATTTATTATTATTTATTATTATTTATTATTATTTATTATTATTTATTATTATTTATTATTATTTATTATTATTTATTATTATTTATTATTATTTATTATTATTTATTATTATTTATTATTATTTATTATTATTTATTATTATTTATTATTATTTATTATTATTTATTATTATTTATTATTATTTATTATTATTATTAATTATTTATATTATCATTATTATTATTAGTATTATTATCGTCATTGATATAGTTGTTTTTGTTGTGTTTGCAGCTAAGAAAATCGTTGTGTGGTAATGTGATTTAAAGTTATGTCCTCTATAGATATATCCTAAAAAGGTCTAGATTTTTTTGTCTCAAAAAGTTGATAGAAAGTAAAAGAACCGATAATATAAGGCATTTCATTTCCTAAAGTATCGTTGTTTATTTGATTATAACACAAAACAAAACCGTCTGTGACAGCATGAAATCAACATTTAGTATAGAAGCTTAATCCCCCATCCAAAATTAAAATGTTTCGCTAGCAATTGAACCATCAGTTTGCAGATCGAATATTTGAATAATTCGACAGATTAATTATATAAGGACATTTGAGTATAATAATGCACATAGAGAACAAGAGAGAGGAGAGAGAGAGAGAGAGAGAGAGAGAGAGAGATAGGTGGATCTTAAATTGGAATGAAAGGGAAGCATGAATAGAAGGAAGAAAATATGCTCAAAAATTATTGTTGAAAACTGTTTTCGAAGATAAATGTATAAATAATATGTAAGTGATTGAAAAAGTATTACGGTGAAACCTTAATTCTTTTGTTTTTCTAGGAGTTTTTATATATAAAGATATTAAATACATAAAGTGATAATATCTCTTGATTAATAGTGTCTTTATAATGTCAATGTTAATTTCAAATCTTATCACGTTCAGGAATTTCTGTTAAGCACCCTTCCTTTATTTGGAAACTTTTTTTTTTTTTTTTTTTTTTTACATATATTACTTCCATACCTATTACAAAAGTAGATGAAGTGTTAGTCTGTAATTTCATCAGATTTCATAAACAACACACATCTCTTCTGCTTCGTTAAAATCTAAAGAAATCAGTTTTAGAAAAAGGTTATGGATATTGATGTGTGATACGAGTATACCAAGCCTGGTATTATGAAGGATACACACGAAGAAATTTAAAGAAGCAGTTGAAAATACTTTTTCATTCTTAATTAAAATGTTGCATGTTAAATACATTTATATGACAAATTAAATATAGAACATTATATCTTGAATTTTCTGAGAGTAGTCTCTGAAATTGTCTAAAATGACTTTTGTGTAACAAGTGAATAATAAGAATTAGATCTTGAGAAATTTATGTCCAATATTTTTTTTCTGTTAAACATTCCTATATTATTTTTGTTGGCACTTTATAATTATTTACACACCTTATAAGTCCTCTTTATCTTCTCTACTACATTCATGTGGATACATAAGGTATTCAATTCCAACCAAAATTCAGTACTGAGATTCTGCTGGAAATACATGCTTTAATTACCATGATTCGAGTTATGGTTTAGTGTTATTTTCGTGTTTCTGTGAATAGCGTAACTGAAAACGAAAAGTCAAAGTTGGTATTCTAAGTTCAGCATCTTTTAAAGTGATGTAGTTCATGCACGATGGAGTTAGCCCGCATTTCAGGCTTTCCGGCGGTCGATTTCTGAATAGCAGGTTTCCTGGTAGATGGATGGGAAGAAGTGGACCAATTCAGTGGTATCCACGCTCGCCTAAACCCAATAGATTTTTATTTGTTGGAACATTTGAAATTTCTGGTTTATGCAACTCCACATTCAGATGTAGAGACACTTTGTGCTTTTATTGTGGAAGGCTGGTCTCTCATTAGAAAGAACTTGCGATGGCTAATGGAGGCCATTTTGAACATGTGCTGTGATTTCCTGTTTTCCCATCATTCCGTCATTGATTGTTGTAAAGGGTTTAGATGTAGAAAAATTGATCTAAAAAGGAAATCATTTCTGGAGCCTATGTTCATATAACTTTTTTTATCCTCTATCTGCAAGAACTATTTTCTAAAATGTTTGGCATACCTTTTTGTTACATATGTTTGATATCTTCATTGCAAATGGAAATGTGTATCTTGAACTTTCTGGAAGTGTTCACAGAAATCCTTCACTCTGCATGAATTTTGCATAACTGTAAACCGTATGAGGGTCTTGCGAAATAAAAAATATAATCTCGTTGGAGAGCACAATGAGTGCTAAACTCTTTTTCGGTTGGCCATTTTACAGAATTTGTTTTTTAGTTATTTGGATTTAAAAATGGTTAAGCTTTTATTAAATGGGAAGTCAACATTTGTTTTTTACTTCCTCCTGGTCATACAAAGAAAGGGTCAATCAAGTTATTACATCTACCTCCTCCTGAATATTTGACTACAGGTTAATCTTTCCGAAATACTCTGTTCCCATTGTATCTACAAGGAAATAGGATTAGGATTTCATTACGGAGGGGATTTGGTACATAGGCCACCATGCTTGGCCTATTGTTCTTATGTCCCCAAGTGGGGAGGAAGTATGAGGCGAGAGGAGATATAAGGTGGCCGACCCAAGGAGCCACGACAGTACAGAGGGCAGGGTCCCTACAGTTTACTTGAATAGACTTCCCCCGACAGGCCAGGACAACGGACACGCTCCCCTACTACGGAACGGCACGGAGCCCAGCAGCCGAGCCACAAAGTTCTCTGGCTGGTGGTCCCGAAATGGTCCCAGCATAGGCGCGGAGACTGGCAACCGACCTACTGGAGGAGGAAGAAGTTTACCTCAGAGCAGATCATCCTGCTATGCACCACCGAGACACCCGCCGACACTTCTACCATGAAAGAGACCACCAGATGAGGGATGACGTAAAATGATAATGCTGATGAAATGGAGGGACAGGAAATTCGGGGGATGTAATTGACATACCCAGCATTCGCCTAGCGACCCGGGAAAAAACCCGAAAAACCCATGGGTCAGGTAGGTCAGCCACGGGAATCAAACCCGGGCCTCCCGAAAGCGGGCCACAGACGAAACCGCCCTAGCCATCCCGCTCGGTTACATGGAAATATGTAGATAATGAAAGCATTGCTGTAAATGATATCTCCATTAATCTGAAGTAGAAAAAAGAAAACCTTTGTAAACATAATTTCTTAATGATGAGTAGAGAGGGCATATGGATTTAAAAATCGATCTGCTTTACTGTTCTATGCTACAACGAAATGCGTAAATACGAATTATATATGCAGCTTCATCAATAATAAAATTAGTCTTTGAAAAAATCGCCTTTAAACTTCACGAGTGATTATACCACAATTGGCTTTCAACAGAATGTCCACTGAGTCAAGAGCTAAGAATGAGGTTTTTCTGTATTAAACTTGCCCTTTAGAAAAGAAAAAAAGTGTGTTTTGAATGTGAAAGCGCAATGTAATAGTAATTGTGAAGTAGTTAAGGTAAACAAATGCCGAGAAGTGTTAAGGCCTCAACAAACAGGCAGCACAATGCACTGGCAGCAGATGTCTCTACATCGAAAGAGTGGATGCTGGGGACTGCTGGAGCGTGCAAGATGAAGCACAATATGGTTCTCTCTCCCCATTCTTTTTAAAAGCGACCGTAACGCCGTCACAGTCCAGTGCCCTAGGCGGGCGGGGTAAAAAGAAAAACCGCTGGGGTCATTTGTTGTTCGCCCACACGGCGGGGGGTAAATTGAGGAGCGGGGGTGTTGCATTAGGGTCCCAAGTATATTTACATGAGCGTAGCATATTGGGGACACCCCAACTTGCTATCTTGACTATGATGACAGAAAGCAACCTAACGAACTTCATTGTGGCGGTCCACAACATGTGTCATAGGGTTGATACAGATTTCCCTGCAAGGGAGGCAGTTCATTTGATCTAGATAGGGGGCGCGACAATAATGATGTCATTAGTGGGGATCATGTTTTTTTATTGCTATGGATTAGGGTAATAGTGCAAGTATAAAATATTTATTCCATTTGGGAATAAACTGCATCAGCAGTTGTCTTCCTTTCTATTCCAGAATGGGAATGTTGATTTAAATTTTAATATATAAAGGGTCTTTCAACAAGAGTGTCCTAATTTTGAGCTTAAATAAAACAGTTCTATAAATGATAGATTTTTATTTCTGTTTTTATTTTGGGAAATACCATTACGTGTGGTAGAGTACATCAGTTCAATGACAAATGAACGTAGTTAGCTCAAGGTCCAACTTCACGAACAACATGATCATAAGATCATTTACTATTTCTGCCTTGTTGGAATATACTCGATATTTAACATAATCCCATAAGAAGTAATCCAACGGCGTTAAATTACATGATCTCGGGGGCCACCTAACATCACCATCATGGGGAATGATGAAACCCTGAACTTCTACTTCATAAGATCTATTGTTTCAAGAGCAGTATGGCATGAAGCACCATCTTGCTGGAACCAGATGATTCTGAGATTCATACCTTCCAATTGAGGCCAAAAATAGTCCCTCATAAGAGCCCGGTATCTTTCTCCATTGACAGAGCGAACAGATGCTCCATTTTGATAATACATTTTCACAATTTATACGAGTTGCTGGATGCTTTAACTTCCACGGCTATTTGTCAATAGCAACTGTAACCAAATGAAAAAAATGACTGCTGTAACTCGAAAACAGCGGCACCTATCACATGTTAAAGATATGGCACTCTTTTTGAACACTTTGTAACATACGTATATTGCGACCATATTTGCAGATTTTAATGCGTCAACTTCTTTCTTATCCAGCAATTCCCTTTTTTCCAAAGGCTTTGTGTCTTCTCAAGACTACGTCATCTTACTTCTTAGGCAGTTTAAATATACTAAATTATGTACTAAATGTTCTGTTTAAAAATTGGAAATTACTCAAGATGCACAAATTATAAAACCCTTTTAGGAGTATTTAAATTTTAAGCTCTGAATTTCAGAAGGGACATTGTGGGATTAGAGTAAATCGGGGGGAGAAGCCTATCGAGGTGAAATGCCTAAAGTTTATAGTTCCGATGGCTAAAAACAGATCGCGACTCGGCACTTGTTAGTGACAATGTGACGTGAAGGCAAATGCGTGTTTTATTGTATTAGGTGTTTCTTCACTTTTGAACCAACAAATACAGGTAAGGTCTAAAAATAGATGCCAGGTTAATGGTGCACAGTTATTTTAAAGTATGTGCAAGAGCATGAATAAAGTAGCAGAGCGAAATTCGCGCATGCTAATCATAGTAGGTATGTTGTGGTATAGTTTGCCATCCTCTGTTGCCATGCAGCGACCGTATTGTGGCAGTCAAAAGTGGTATCTCACCCCGACCCTTGGGAGAGGTGCCACTGTTTTTTCGGGGTGACATGCCTACTTTTATTTCTCACTTATACGCATTTTATTTTCGTAGGAAATGCCTCAAATGTATGTTAGAACTTCAATAGATGTCAGTGGCCTAAAGAATGTCTACAGATGGCTCTGGAACGTGTGAGGACTGGCGAAGTGAATTGTTTTAAAGCTTCCCAAGATTATAGCATTCCATATAGAACTCTAAAACGACGTTTGATGAAGAACGATTCCGGAATGTGTATCAAATTTCCGATATGGTTGCTACTGATCATACAGAAAAAGTTCAAGAAAGTGGACCAAACAGGAGAGGATGTGCCGAAGCTGTTCTCTCAGAAAATGAACAGGGAACTGAACTGCAGATTATTCAGAATGAACCACATCATTTGAAAAATTTACTTCTGTGCCTATGTTGGATCCACTGAAATCTAATCGCAGGAACAAACATGCTAAAGCTCTCACAGAACAAAATCGCATAGAAGAGGTCAAAATTAGATCTGAGTGAATTAAACAAGGGGAAATTTGCAGCAAAATGAGTCAAAGATTAGAGGACCAAACAGTTCAGAAAATGACTGTGATTATTGTGTTGATAAAACAGGACCACAGATTGATTGGATTCAGTGTGTCGTTTGCAGTAGATGGTTGTATGAAACCTGTACAGAAGAAGAAAACTTGTGCAACAACTGTGCAGAGGAACTTTGATTTCATTTGCATGTAAACATGTCATTTGTTTATTCTTAAATCTATTATTACCTTTCTTTAGTATTTTATTCTTTATTACACTAATAAATATGGTTTCTAAAATATGTATTTGTATCACAAATGCACAAAAATAGTACACCATTTTTCTTTCGATATGATTGCCGTTTGTATCACAAATGCACAAAAATAGTGCTCCATTTTTCTTTCGATATGATTGCCATCTCACCCCGATGTTTTGGGTGAGATGCCTAAACTATTCTTTTGATTAATGAAAGCAAAACACACTTAATTTACAGTAATAACGTAACACACACTTGCGTATATGTAGAGAAGGCTCCTCAGTGAGTGCCAGTTTAGTGCTGAACCTAAACTCTCAATTAAACTCAACTTTTGATCCCTTAAACCTTAAGTATAGCATCCTCCCGATCCACTTTAATATTTCTTTGCATTCGGCTATTGATGATATAAACATTATAGCAAGTATATATTTTATGCACTAAATAAAAAAGCAGATTCAAGATGTTCTTTTCACCTCCATAACACATGCAAAAATCCATAAAAGTTAACCATTAAACAGCATTATATATTTATATGACGAACTACATTATTTAGATGCTGATATTTTCCACATGTCTGAAACTATTCAAGAAGGCCATAATTACTCACTACTCTTTCCATAGATCAGTTTTAATACTGAGATTAGCAATACCAGTAAAATTACTGTAATCAGAAATAACAGTACACTTACTATGCCACCTTCACTTACCTATCATCATTATTATTCAGTTATGTGCTTAAACATTACTATATATACCTAACCATGTTTATGAGGCACATTGTAATTGGGCTTAGGCCTGTTACGTGTATAAAATAAATGAATAAATATTTAAATAAGTAAGTTGAGCCGTCATTGCTTGTCTTACTGGCTTCTTGTAGTCCAGTGCTGCCTCTTGCTCATTCTCTGTTAAGAGATGAGAATATTTCTGGAAGTTGCTCTTTCCGAAAAGTATCCAAATTGGCATTGACAAATCCAGAAACTTTTGTTAGGGGACGCGATTTATCCAATCAAAACTTAAATGTATCAATTTGAGCAGCCACAGTAAATTTTAAAATGACACCCTGCCCTTTGCCATTGTGGAGAAACTATAAAGTAATGGCAATGACAGGTGATATCTTTACAACTCATATACTGTTATCCCTTGATTCTTTAAATTTTCAGTTAAATAATTCGTGATTATTACGAAATATGTTTGAGAAAGCAGACTAACCTTAATGACTAATAATGAATAGTGTTAACATGGTGATACCAAAATTAAGGTATACAATGCATAAAGAATCGTAATGATTTCAAAGGAAAGTATATTTGTGTGGAACGCGTGCAGGTACAGTTGAGTCGAATAGCAATTGGGTTGTGAATAGTGTTTTAACAAAACAAAACAAAAAAGTAAGAAACAATGTTCTTAGCAGGGTTCCAAAAGGATAGCACTCGACTCTCTTTGCAAAGGTATTCTTCGGACCCTTAATGGAATGGCCATGACTAATAATCACAATGGACAAAATAGTCGCAAAGGGAATCTTTGTGTGAAAACAGGGCTTCAGAAGTGAATGTTATACACCCACGCGCAGCTGTGTATAGTGTGAAGACAGATGGTCCGCAGCGTGAAGCCGATTAAGGCAGTCCTCTTGTTCTGTCTTGGTCGAAGGCAGATCAGAACCGGTGGGAAGATCTATCGGTTCATACGTAACGAATTAAGTATTATCGAGTAATAAGCATTCAACGTACAGTTACTCTAAACAGTGAAATATTGGTAACCCTTGCTCGGCAACTTCAAGTTTGATGTAATGATAAAAAGAAGCAGTTATTAAACCAGTTTGAAACGGGCACTCCAGTGTCATTAGAACCATCTTTACTCATACATACCCACGCATACCCAGAGAGAAACCTCATTGCGCACCCTGAGCTACCCATATTATTCGTTACAAACTGTAGCGTCAACGTGGAACTGTGCGCCACCATCTTCTTGCTGCTTCAATGGAGTATATGCTATTTATGAGCACTAAGTCAAAATGTTTTGCAATGAAATTAGCTGTAAATTACAAAAACTAACCAGCTATCAAAATGTAAAACATCAAGACTATTATTTTTAACGTCTATATTGCGAATTTCTCAGTGTTTTCTATTGATTTTCTCTTAATTCATTTCGTTTCTTGTTTGCATTTTACCATGCTTTTAGTAACTCTCTCATATACAATTTCATTTAAATGGTTCGTCCATCTTTTCTCCGTTCCTTTTATAGTCCAATATGGTAATCACGAATCAGTAAAACAACATATGTAACTTGAGACAAATGAACCTCTGGTGTAAAGTTAAGAGGAGAGGTGAGGCAACGGTCTTCTGGCTCACTTGCGCAATTGTGACCTGTAATTCAGGTGTGGACAGCATGCTTGTTAATAATATTTAACTGACATTGCACGCCATATGTTGGCCATATTCATTGTGAAATTAGCATGACATAAAATATCACTCATGGTTAACCTCTAATATTTGGTTTATTAACAATTTGGGAAAGTCTATTTTAGGTAGACTTCGTACTGTTTTGCAGCTGTTTTCTCTATTGGTATAAATTCGTTTAAACCTTAATTGCGTTTGTACCAAATTATATTAACCATATTTTATAGCTAAATGGTGTAGCACATCTCCTTTAACTTCAAAATACTTGCCTTCAGCTCTGGAAAATATTAACCGCTTATTTTTTTTTTTTTTTTTTTTTTTTTTATAGAAGTTGAGTTATGCCCGTTTTTCACTTCCGAATTAGTGTGTTTTGAGAAACTATCGATATTTACAATACAGATCGAAAGAGAAAATCCATGACAATAAAAGCAAAATATCCATTTAGAATTAAAATTGTGATAAACGAATAGGGGAATCTTTAGGGATATAGTTTCGAGTATTATTTTCTATTTTAATAACTGATATATATGCAAAATAATAAATGTAGACACAATAAGATGGATATTTTAAACGGTTTGGGAAAACTATCTCAAAAAGTACGCAGTTATAATTAAATAAAACGATTGAAAAGAAAACAAAGTGCTTTATTTCGAAATTGTTATTTAAATAAAATCAGGAAGAGAAAAAGTTTGAAATATCACAGATGATATTCTTGAGGCCTTTAATAGTTGTCTTACAGATCGCATTCCCAAACAAATCATAAGGAAGGGTTTCAATTGTTTATTAGTTTCAAGAGTTTTGAAAAATTGTTGCACACGATTCAACTCTATTTTGAAGAGGTAGATTTATAATTAAACACATTAAGAGCAGCTTAAAACATTTTGTATTAAATTGCATATTAAATTTTAATCATCCTTCTAGTTGAGGGCAAACATGTTCGCAAAAATCTTTATCGAACAATTTGAAAATATGCATGTGTCGACAAATAAAATCTCTTTACAGAAATTCGTTTGCCTTTTTATGTTTTTGTGTCTTCAGCTAATTTTCTGTTTAAGATACATGAGGATTCTCCTCAGTGGTATGTTCACTTTAGTGTTTGCAATTTTCTAGGAAGCTAGGCTCATAGGCGTACGTTTGAAGTGTCAGATGAAGCACTTCGAAATGTTGTGAAGCCATAAAGGCTACATAAAACCAAACTAGGACTGAAGCACTCTACAAAGTATTTGATAACCTAGTGAATCACTGGAAAAATAAGACAGTGAAATCCGTTTTAATGAATAGTGTGCACTTTCATTCCCTGATGTTGAATGTTAGTTTTTGCTGTTGTGGTTTATCGACTCACTATAATCCCCAGCTGTGGTTGAAGCCAAAGCCCCAGTCTCGCGGTCAAGATGCGTGGGGTGTAATGTGAAAACAATTATTTACCATCAGATGGTGATGATTCCTACATCACAACAAATTTATTTAGCATTAAGGTGTGGGCAAGGGATCATGTTTAACACCGTGGAACTACTCACTCGAGCCCGTCTAATGCACTCTTTATGTTTCTGGTAATAGACTGCGCTGTTCTCCCTCTCTCTGACGTCACGTACACTCTGTTCCGAACACTTTGGAAAAATGTCTCCATATCAAGTTCACTTGTCTTCCAGGTCTAATATACACTAGATATTACAGTGTGTTACAATGCATACTTTTTGTCTGCACTGTGGCTGTATGCACTTAAAGAGCTTAAATTTTTAAGTACTAATAACTGCACAACTGTAATGATTCTGTAGAGGACGGCGAACATTCCTTGATATCGTGACTTTGTGGGTTCGTAGAATTAAAAGTCCAAGTTTCAGAAATTCAGAATGCTTTTTATTTCCAAAGAAACACACTTTGTTCAACCTTTACAGTAGCATAATTACGTAACATAAACGAATACAGCCTTCAAGTTCGTCTGCCACACACATAAACAGAGTTCGCTTTCATAATACAGCTGCACGATTCCAATTACCACTTCTCTCCCTGACAAGTCCGGCTTCCTTATACCCTATTTCTAGACATTTGTGGAATGCTCTGTAACAAACAAGAAATCGAAATTCCCAGTCAGCTGTCTCTTTATCTGTTTCGGCAAGCTTTTATCTCCGCGTTGACCTATGTCTTTGTGTGCTTCGCCGCGCCTCCTCTCAACAATGCGGTCGGCGACCGTATGATCATCTATATTGTAACATCCTAAAGTGCATCTGCTTAGTAAGTGTTGCATTTTGAACAGAGTATTCCTTAGGACTTCACGAGTGTGTAATTTAAACTAAAGTCTTTTTTCTATGGAAAATAGCAAATACATTTTATAAATACTTAATTACCTAAGTAAACATTCAAAGAAAATAAAATATGTAAAAGTAATACTGCATTTATAGTTTTAAATTATAAATATGAGGCTTAAAATTGGAATGAGCTTAGATTGGTACATTTTTTATAATCCACAAGGATCAATATTCTACTTAAAAATGCGTATAGATTTTTATTGCTAAGCTGGTTGGTGACTGGAATAGTTCCAGTTCACCATTGGAGTGCAGAATGCAGAGTTGTAGATAAAATAATAAACAGCAGCACAAACAGGTTGCCCTCCCCTTTTATAGTGCAGTAATTTTGAACGCTTCATGATGTAACAGATCCATGATGGATATATTGTGTACCTAGCTAGCTACACGTTCAAAAAGCCACCATGTCTTACAGTGTGATACCAAAACGAAGTAGGGCAGGGCGACGTAACCAATTGTACTTTTACACTTGAAATATCAATAAAGTTCAACTTAATTTCGAAGTTACACGAATGTTTGCTAATTTGTATCTTATTTTACCATGTCTTTTCAAGTTCCGCAAAGTTAAGTTTGAGTAGGGAATTAATATTTTGGAGATCAATATGGACCCGCCATAGCACTTAGCAATTCCACGGAATCACGAATTGAAAAACCACACATAAATGTGAAAGTGGAGTCTTGCCTCATTCTGCTGAAAGTAATGCACATTCTCTGAGTCAGAGGTAATCCAAAATGAAGTCAAGGTTACCGATTGTTATTCTTTTAGATGATGTGTTTCAAATTCAGCTGTATAGGTCCCTTCACTGCTTGCATATATTGCTCAAACGAGTACATCTCCGCCAAGTTTTTTTAACAGTGCTTGCAACAATGATAACTTAGTCTAGGGAAAGAACCAGTTAAGTCACCTTTTATAAGAAAGCTAGAAAACTGATATTTAATTTTAAAATACAATGGGTGATCCTCAAAGAAAACACTTCTTTCATACACAGTGAAATATTAATGCGTCACGTGTAGTGAATCAAGTAAAGTGGTACTTCCTGTCCGTTAAGTCAATAATGTTCAGTGACAGTTGGTCGCATTTTATGCGAGGTAGTTGTTAGACCTGTTTTTAAAAAGAAAGACAATAGAGAATCGTTGTGTGAAGAAACACGAAGCATATTTAATGGCAGCTTCAGTTAGTTATTTTGTAATATGTTTTAGTGTTGAAACTAGTAATAGACTCAGTCAACGTTCTTCCTACGTAATGTTTGCAAAGTGTTTAGCAAATGATAAGTATGATGGTATACTATCTTTGAGAAATTAAATTAAATACATCAATATAAGCATCAAACGTTTTCTTCTCCCGACAACTGTCCGATTCTTCTGCAATACAGTCCATTTAGGTTGTGAGCTTTAATTTGACGGCCACAACTTACACCACGACGGAACAAATAACATTGCACGAAACAAGAGTTCATTTCAATAGCATTTTTTTCAGTTAAAGAAAAACCAGGTTAAGTCATCTGAAACAGAAAACCAAGAAAGTCAGCCACAGAGATTTTGTTCGAAATTACAATAATTGTATTCCTATCTCAGATTATGTGGAGATGTTCCAGTTCCATGAAAGGATTCACTGCTAATTCACCACAGTACTTCATGAGGCTCATTATATCCTGGTACTTAGCTTCGATATGTGTAGAAGGCCTGAGGAATATGCTGAAATATGTTACGTATACTCCATAATATAAGCAGCTGTATCAGAAAAGTTTAAGGGTAGGCTAATGTTTTACGACATTTACCTGAATAACCCAAAGAAGGCAGCTCAAATTGTTCTGGCTTCTGTGTTAAAGCATCTTTCTCAGGCCTTCTTATAATACTGGATACCATGTCTCCATTATAGAGAGCCCTCCAGTTCAACAGACGTGGGTGGTCGGATGAGGCGCAAATTTTCTGGACGGGCCGGGGCTTAAATGAACATTTCGTCCCACAGTTCTGATCTAAAAATGTTTTTCTAGCCATACGCCATTCACAACAGACAGACATTCACAACAATAAAAGTGGAAGGTTTGTTTCTTTAATTTGTAATCATGCTTATGAACTCCTCCGGGGGTTTCCATTCTTTGTTTCAAATTCCAAAGACAAACATTCTTATCACATTCCATGTAGGAATGGCTGTATCTGAAGCGCAACCAAGAGTTAATGGTGGAATACGTCACTATCGCATTGCCACTGTTGGTAGAAAGATGACTTACCTGGTTCTTTCCTCGGAAAGATTGACTTCGTACCTGGTTCTTTTCCTGTACGGCCAAATTTAAACGTAAAAGAAACCCCATGACTAACCAGTTCTTTTTTCCCTGTTCCATAACTTTTAAGGGTGGTACTTCCCATAGAGTATCCAAAGACATGTCAAACTGATTTTGAGAAAATAAGTGACTTACCTGGACTTTACCCTCGACCCTTCAAGTTTTTACTACAAAGTTTATATAGCTAGCTACTTTAAATTTTAGAACTATTTGGTTTCATAGAATGTATGAATTAATTTAAGTTATTAATGGCCTTAGTGTATCAGTTAAACCTTTTTTGTAATTTACGTCCTCCAACGTTAAGTCATATCGGACGATGAATGGAATGGATTAAATGATGCTCAAATGAGCCCAGTGTCCATTGAGCTTAGAACTCCCCGACATTCGTCTTACAGAATAAGGGAAAACCCCGGAAAAAACCTTATCCATTTAACTCACCCTTACCGAGAGTCGAACTCGGGACCTCTTGAACGTGAGGCAGACATGCTACCATCTACGCTACCGAGGCGGCCTATCAGTTAAACGCTTGCCTACTACCCCATATGTCGTGGATTGGCCCAGACTGGTTTATTTTTTAAGACGCATATCATTAATTTTGCTGGAATGTAAAACCTTATCCAGGAAGAAATTTTGGCACGCCGACAGCGTTGTTATGAACTTGGCAATTTGCAGCGTTGTTAACACACAAAATAAACCTATCTCTTTGGTTATTGGTAGATACATTATTCTACTATATCATTAAATTGTGCAGCTGAACTCTAGTAAAAATGGCAACTAAGCAGAATCTCGAAATAACTCAGATGTTTTATAAAACAAAAGAACACATAAAGATAATACAGAATCGTGTGCATATATAGAAAGAAAAGAGGCTCAAAAATGCTCCTTGAAATGAGACATTCGGTTAGGCATTGCTTTCTTTAATTTTTGGAGACCTGTTCTAATTTCCATGTATAAGTTGAACGAATAATACGTTTAAATTTATGAAAACCTACTATTTATTTTTTTCAATTCTATTAAAATGTGATACCGAAATTATTGTTTGCAGGAGCAAAGAATAATGATAGACGTCAAAGGAATGTTGATTCTTTGTGACGACCAAGCCCCAAGGCCAGTTTAGTTGGGGAAACTGTTTATAACAAAGCCATGAAAGACGCTGTGTCCTTAGAAGGTTTCTAAAGGAATTGTCACTTGACTTATATGAAGAGGGTATTCTTTGGATCGTTTACAATAGCGACCAAAACAGCCACAAAAGGACTTTGTTTGGTTTGGAAAAGGAGTTTGGAGAGTGAAAGTTATATAAAGATACACACGCGCGCAGAGGTGGTCAGAGACTCTTCGGCTTGTCGCCGATGGAGCCGGGTCACGGCTATGAAACCATTATCCGGCGTGTAGCCGATATAAAGGGTAGAGTGAGACGTGAAGCCTTTTTAGAGCGGTCAACTTGTTCGGTCTTGAATATTTGTCAGGTCATCAGAATTTATCAAGAAATATAATTAACATTCAGTCACTATAAACCGTGATTGGTAACCCTCGGTCGGCAGCTTCCATTTCGAGGTTTGAAATAAGAAGCAGTGAATAAATAATTTGGAAACGGGCATTCCAGTGTTGTAAAATTTCCTTCTCACACACATCCACGCATACCCTGAGAGAAACCTCATTGCTCGCCGACTTCTGTGTTCGCCATTATATTATATACTGTATCAAATTGGCGTTCCAACGTGGAACTTGTGTACACCCATAAGCAATACTGCTTCAAACTGGCGCCCAACGTGGGGCTCGTTCAACAATTTAGCTTCAAACTGGCGCCCAACGTGGAGCTCGTTACGAGGAGGAGGTTCAGCACGATAGGAGAAGGACGTTCGACAAGTGGAGCTCGTTACGAGAAGGAGGTTCGGCACGATAGGAGAAGGACGTTCGACAACAAGTGGAGCTCGTTACGAGAAGGAGGTTCGGCACGATAGGAGAAGGACGTTCGACAACAAGAGAAGCAGGTTCAACCCAGAAGGAGTTTCAACCCGACAACGAGGTGCAACAGAAGGTGGTTCGACAGGAGGAGGGTCGACCCATCAAGAAATTCATCAACAGTTCGACTGTAAAGAAGAAAGGAGGCCGGCATCGTCATCAGTGACATCATCAGGAGCCAGTAAAAACAATTAAAGGTACAGAGTGTTACATTATCTAATAGATTATTGTGAATATATTTGAGGAGGAAAACAAATGTGTTGAGTAAAAATCTGTAAAAAAAAAAAAGAAAGAAAATGGAAGTTCAGGAGGTTTATAGTAATAACAGTAGGCAGGAAGTAGTTAAGGTAGCAGAGTGTGGTAGAACTGTAAAAAATGATGTAGAATGGGAACAGATTATGTTACAGGAAATTAGAAAAGTGTTCGCAAGTGTTGAAAGTTTAAGGAAAGAGATGAAGGCTAATAATCAAAGTTTAATAACAGAGATGAAGGAATATAATCAAAGTTTAAAAAAGATAGAAGGAAAAATAGAAAGTGGTTTTCAGAAGTTAGAGGCAGGACAAATAGAACTAGGAAAGAAGTTTGACAATCAACAACAGGCGTTAGAAAATTTCGGGAACGTTAGTCAGGAAGTAGAGAACGTAAGAGAAGAAGCTGATCAGGTAACAGACAATGTAGGGAAAGATGTTAGTGAGGAGACGGAGAATGCTGAAAATGAAGTTATGAATCTAACTAATGAAAGGTCCGATAGTAAAAACAGAAAACTGAGGGAGGAAATCGTACAGAAATTAGATAAAGAAGGAGAAATGGCTAGAAAAGAGTTAGAAGAACCTAGGAGTAGACTAGAAGTATCAGAGTGGGAAAATAGAAAACAGACGAGGTATTTGGAGGAAAACAAAAATCAAATGAATGAGGTAGCAATAGAGATCACGGTGACAAATGAAACATTGAAAAACATGCAAAATCCAAGGATAAACGAAACAGAAATATTAAAATATTTCGGGCAAGGGGCACAGTTCCATCAGAATATGTGTAGAAATGATAGGAAAAGAGATCGATGTCCGATATCTAAGCTAGATATGGAAAACTCATGGGGATGTAGAATAAATAAGTCCTTTATACATGGAAAAGTCCGCAAAATTCTCTTGTATTTCGAAGTACGTTGTGGGATGATGAATTTTCTTGTAAATGGTAGGAACTTAGATTAAAGACTTTTGAAAATAATATTTATATAGAATCATAAAGAAGTATTCGGAAATGTATGAAAAAAAAATAACCAGTTAAAAAAAATATCAGAACAATGAAAGACTTTTGAAAAGAATATTTATATAGAATCAAGAAGAAGAACTCAGAAATGTTGTATACAAATATAATCTTATGAATGTACCATTGATTTAAACATGGGAGTGTATATTTAGGAATTGTTTCAAGTGTAACAACAATATGAATTAATTTTAAGTAGATCAGATGGAGAAAAAGAGAGATGAGGTAGATTGAAATATTTTCCGAGTAATATTTAAAAGTTGAAAATTGCAGAACAGAATGTTGGTAAATTTGAAATGAAATGTTGTTAGGTAACCATGTGAATAATTTTTAGGAAATGTAATGTAAAAAAGTTAATGTTGTGAAAAGAAATTGTAAAACGAATTGGAAGTTGCTGACAAAGGTCTAATAATTTGCGTTATATTCGGGCAAGACATATATATTATTTCATTATGGGATAATAAAATAATATCTATGGGGGCATTTGATACCGAATTTATTGTTTGCAGGAGCAAAGAATAATGATAGACGTCAAAGGAATGTTGATTCTTTGTGACGACCAAGCCCCAAGGCCAGTTTAGTTGGGGAAACTGTTTATAACAAAGCCATGAAAGACGCTGTGTCCTTAGAAGGTTTCTAAAGGAATTGTCACTTGACTTATATGAAGAGGGTATTCTTTGGATCGTTTACAATAGCGACCAAAACAGCCACAAAAGGACTTTGTTTGGTTTGGAAAAGGAGTTTGGAGAGTGAAAGTTATATAAAGATACACACGCGCGCAGAGATGGTCAGAGACTCTTCGGCTTGTAGCCGATGGAGCCGGGTCACGGCTATGAAACCATTATCCGGCGTGTAGCCGATATAAAGGGTAGAGTGAGACGTGAAGCCTTTTTAGAGCGGTCAACTTGTTCGGTCTTGAATATTTGTCAGGTCATCAGAATTTATCAAGAAATATAATTAACATTCAGTCACTATAAACCGTGATTGGTAACCCTCGGTCGGCAGCTTCCATTTCGAGGTTTGAAATAAGAAGCAGTGAATAAATAATTTGGAAACGGGCATTCCAGTGTTGTAAAATTTCCTTCTCACACACATCCACGCATACCCTGAGAGAAACCTCATTGCTCGCCGACTTCTGTGTTCGCCATTATATTATATACTGTATCAAATTGGCGTTCCAACGTGGAACTTGTGTACACCCATAAGCAATACTGCTTCAAACTGGCGCCCAACGTGGGGCTCGTTCAACAATTTAGCTTCAAATGTGTAATATTAACACTTCATTTTTGCTCCAAATTGGACGATTCGAACCAGGGTGGCCCGGTTGGAACTTAGGGAACCGTATGTGGTGAAAGTGGAAACTGGGAGGATTTCTTTGGTTTCTTCGGTTCTTGCCGCCCTTTATTCCATAAATTCCTTCATAATCAACATTAAACATTTCGTTATGCACCTTTTACCTTCACACCGGTAAGGTGGCAACGCTGCTGTCAATCAACAACTTAAAATGCACCCATAATAGTTAAACACACTGTAAATTATGGAAGTGGTCTACCATCCTAAAGATTTTCTCGCATTCGATGTTTCTCAGGACCTCGATAGGTGTTTTATCCCAGGCACCCACATATAGGTCCCGGAGGATGTTAATTATCCATACAATAAGGGTAAAATGTAAGTGGAAAGTATGTTATTTATGGATTTTTGAAACTCTGCATTCCTAATACGAAACATAAGCAATTGATCCGTGCAGATCAGAGTACTGAAGATCCCTTTCCACCAAATAATGCAGCACGTCTTAGACCACTCAGAAGCACTAGAGAAACAGAGGGAGGGGAGAAGGAGAGAAAAGCCTGTCTGCCCAGATTTTTATCATCTCTGATCCAGATATAAAGAAGAGACAATACTTCAAGTACTTGACTAAATGCTTAGTTTCAAATGTCATATTCGCACTAAACTGGTGGTGGGGGTGGCGGTGGTGGTGGCGGCGGCGGTGGTGGCGGTGGCGGCGGAGGCGGTGGTAAAAATATATTTTGTTAGCGACGCTATCAATTAACAGGATTATATCAGTGTCGTCAGTATGCCAGAATTTCGTCCTCCAGGAATCCTTTTGCATACCATCAACTCTACTGATATGAAGCTGACACCTTTAATCATACTTGAAAACCATCAGTTTGAACCGAACCCTAACCAAATTACAAATATCTCGCGCTTGAACACCGGGATATTGGAATCAGTAGGCCAGGATCTAACCAACTGAGCCACCCCGAGCAATAATGATGTCATTCTAACAGAATTATTATTTAACAAATGCGCTTTTTTCTTTCCTCCTTAGAAGTTTAAATGTCCTTTATCCTTGTAGATGTATTGGATGATGAATCAACCGATAAAAATGGTGCTAAACTAGTTTAGTTACCCTGCATTTAACTTCTCAGAATAATGAAGTACCTCGGTTAACCTTTTCACTAGAAGTGTCGAATATACCTTGGTTGGTATATAATAATTCACTTTCATTTTTTAAATTATATTTTACTCTTTTAACTTAATACTTTCTGATTTGACTATTTGTATAAGTTAAGGATTGGCAGCGAAATTTGAGCACCGATAGGAGAGACTTCAGGTTAACCAGATAGTCCTACAGCGGTAGTCAAGCTCCGGGAGGCGAGCGCCGGGCAGATACAGTACGGATAAACACTGTCGTCAGATACCAGAACGTTCTGAAACTTTTCTTTATCGCATCTAGAACATTCTGGAACTCTAACCATCTAGTATGCAAGCGAGCATTCTCGAGAACGATTTTCAGAGTGTTTCTTATGAGACAAATATTCTGCTCCAGCGAGTGCGTGATGACTGCTGAGAACTGCAGTGAATGCTGCTGCAAGAGAAAGAAGTCTCATCACGAAGAAAAATGAAGTGGCAGTGAAGATTTAAACTATATTACATTAGCAAATGACAATGAGAACGTGAAACGAAAGTAAAGACTATGAAAAACGCTACAATATAAAACATATCGCTTATTATTGCGGTTTTTGAAATGGAATACTAGAAAACAGCATTTTATAAGTGCAATGTTTCTACCAAAAGAGTTATTACTAAATTAAGATGAGATTTTTTCATAGAATTATTCATGGAAGTGAATATTTTCAATGAAAAAAATAATATTTCTGATCCCTACCAGTCATAGAGGCATTGCAAATTTCTGCACTTTAATGTGTTCCTATATTTTCACTAAGTACCAAAAAAAGCAGTCTTATTAAGAGACATTCTCTTATTGAGACATTCATTGCCATAACTATACATTTTCTTCTTCCAGGGTCAATGGAGCAGTCAGGTAACTTGAAACATTGTTTTAACTTCTTTAACTAAATAATTCTTCTAGCAACGAACCATTAATATTTAACGAAGGCATTTAATTTTCCTGCAAATGTCAAAATAAGTACTTTACGTAGAAAAAGAAGATAGTTACAGTGAATCAATAACTATTATACATATACAACTATTTGTAATAAAAAATTTCACTTATTTTAAGATAAATTATGTCAATTTTTCTTATTAGTTCAATTAGTTGAAGTTGAAATCGATGTCACGAACCCCGTTCGCGTCGTCAGTCAAGAAAACCATTGGAGAAAACAAATTCGTCATTAAGGAAGTTACTATGTTGTTATGCTTTGCAGTATTACCAAAATATGAAATCGAAACAAACATAAGAACTGAATCAACTACTGGTATCTTAGAATTCATTACGCGATACATAAATAAATAAACGAGGAAATTAGGAAATGAAGAAATGATGGGAGGGAAGGAGGGAAGGAAGGAAGGGGTATTTATCAATCTGATTGTTTATATTCTGATTGGGTTTACACTGGTAGGACGAAACGTAATTTGGAAACCAGAACTAAAGAACATTTTCGTAACATTAAGTATAAATAAACTGATAAATCGCCGGTAGCAGATGACTTTTGGTCACTTAACCATAATATAAACCCTGAAATTAAATTATTAAAACAATTAAATGTCCCGATAGATTCATTTGTTTGGGAAAATATATTTGTTTTAAAAAATAAACATCGTGTAATCAATTTTGAAATCTCATTAGTAGATTCTGTTCTTAAGTCTGTTCCGTTTTCAGATTTTGGTAATACTGAAAAAACAACACAGTAACTTTCTTAATGACGAATTTGTTTTCTCCAGTGGTTTTCTTGACTGACGACGCGAACAGGGTTCGTGACATCGATTTCAACTTTAACTAATTCAACTAATAAGAAAAATCGACATCATTTTTCTTAGGATAAGTGAAGTTTTCTTGTTACAAATAGTTATATTTGTATAATAACTATTTTTCATTTACACTTCCAATGATTCATTTAGCAGTTTGTTGCGTGTAATATTCATCGGAGACAAAACACTATAGTCCATTTCTATTGAGTGGATTGTTCCGTGAAATATCTTAAAATTAATTTTCTATGGGGTCAAATACACTTTATGGACACAAACTTCAACAAATATATATTCCTGGTACTTGTACTCTTAGTACTCAGTCTTAAAATGAATAAGGGCATATAACTTCATTAGCTTAATTAGCTAAACTAGTTTCTTACTTGTTTTTAAGCCCGTAGGTTCAAACCCGGCAAAAGGTGATTAACATACTTTCATTCGGAAGGAAAGTAAAGGCGGTGGTCCCTTTGATTTATGGCGCGTAAAAGAGAAGCCTGATAAACAGGCCTTTGAGCAAAATAAAGCGGTCTTTCATGCTAAACAGAGCTGGACGCTGAAAACCAAAGAAGTTTAAAGGCGTCCATAAATTAATTTAAAAGCTTTCTTACAGATATGCTCCACTGTGAAGGTTTATACACCATCTGGCAGTTTTTTATGTACCATGGTATACGACCATTAGCCGAAAAATTTTCTTTAGTCTACAGGATTGAAAGATGAGTTAGTTCTACTTTTAGTTTTTAAAATATGAAGGGAAAGTGTTTGTACAGATTCTGAAAGAGTGCGAAAATTGCCCACAACAAAGGAGAGCAAGAGAGCGTGGGGGAGGAATATAGTTGTAGGTATAAATAACAAAAGAGGAGAAAGATTCCTGTTGGATGAGTAACAGTTTGTTTCCCATTGTTTATATCCAAATTCTGTATATTTTACCTAAATACATTATTTATACATTACATTATTCTATGACTGTATCCCAGTACTTTAAGTGTGTATGTATCCAAGAATTGCTGTACCTTGCCGAAATTCTAAAACTAAAAGTAACAATAAAATCCCCAGAGGGAAAAATTATAGTGATTTATTTCGGGAAATAAACTGAATGGGCAAACCAAATGGATTTTATTCGCTTTATGAACTCTATTAAGCTCCCGGTTCTGGCTCACAAAATCGTATTTATACGTTGGAAAATAATGGCGAACTGGAATTAAAGTTGTGAAGGGTATGAAAATGGCAACAAAATTGACCGTCATTGTTTGACGTGGTAGCCAACCTTTTAGGGCAATATGGCTTTTTCGGGCTCTGTTGTTTGCTTGCTCTAGCTGTAGAAATTGTTCCCATGTTTTTCCTCGCGGCATTGTCCGGCCAAACAATGGGACACTCCATCCACATAGGGGGTCCCTTGCCTTTTATTTCTGGCGTGAGTGATACATTTTTTAACTGCCTGGAAAAGAAGACATACGTCACCCTATAGTTCTTTAGGCGCGTTCAGCATTAAACGTTAGTTTTCTTAATTTAATAATTATTTTTTAGAACTTACAGGAACTGCGCTCCAGTATCATGTCAATAATAATTCAAAAAAGGTGAAGAAGTAAGTGAACTTTTCTAAGTAAAAGGAAGTGTAACGATGATGAGGATGATGGCGATGATTTGAAGGAAGAATTTCCCACTATGTAAAATTTTGTTTCTATATTTTTCCAGTTAACCTTTTGTAAGTTTCCAAACATAATGTAAATTGGAAATGAATTGCCGTGAGTACCACAAGGCTTCAAAAGGTAAGAGACAGACTGAAAAATTTAGTGCCATCCCGGCTATGGCATTAAACAATGGAAATTTCTTTCAAAATATTTATATCGGCGATTACTCATTAGCATGATTGGGTTAGAAATTATATGTTGTATTTTAAATGTAAAATATATACTGGGAAACTTTTCACCCCACGCAGTAGAAACTAACTTTTATTGGTCTTCACAATCTAGACCTCAGTGGTCAATTCGTTTTAAGTTCATTGATGCTCTGACATACAAAAGTTCTGTTGAGTCTTGCTTCCCAACTCATTGATGATTCGGTATTTGATATAAAATTTGGAGTTTTATCACATTGAGTGAGTTGTTAATACTAATAATATATAAGCTGTAATATTTGCCTTAAACTGGTATACTGTAAAATGCATTTATCTTTCATTGGTCTGAAATGAAATCGCTTTGTACTAAATTCCACTTACATTTTCGTTTGCTTCTAATTAAACAATATATTCCCTAACAAAAAGCGTCGCCATAGAAGTTTATTTCACCTTCATCGGATTTCCAACATTGGAATCTCATTAAATATAAAATTTCCCGCAATCCATAATTTTATGTTTCTAAAGTTTACAAAATGCGTAATAATAAGACATTACATATTAGTGTCATTTAGTTAATCTTTGTCACATACATTTCAAACATACATTAATTTTAGCTTTTTCGATTTTTTAAACGAGAGACGGTTTCTGTTATCATTCTTATGAAATTGAAACATGCTGTCTTTGATTGTACAGCTGAAGCTGGAATTTCAGATATTTATTAGCTAAATGTAATCAGCAGATACTGTGCACTGGTCTGTCACCTCAAGTCATAATTAGAGATTTTGTCAACAAGGGGGAAAAAAGCAGTTGAAGCTTCTTAAAATTTACTGAGTCCTTTTGTTTAAGACATCTTGCATTTATGAAAGAAGAAGGTTCTGAAATGTTATCGTCTCGGACACTTTATTATGCAATCGTGTATGAAAAAGAAAACAAACAAAACAAAAAGCATATTATGCAGGTCCTGTATTATTTTGAAAATTGCGATTGTTCCTGTTTCTTGCTTTTGAAGAGGAAGAAATGCTTTGATCAGCATCTTGGTCAATGCAATTTGACACTCGTTTCATGACTTAATTTCCATTCACGGCATGATGTATCATTTGGTCACTTTTCATTACAGTTTCTTACGTACAAGCTAATAAGAACACGTATTACGTGATATATTTGTGATACAATATTTCAAGATCATTAGTATACCTAGAATTCAACTCAAGTTGTTGAATGTAGGATATAAATATCATAAAGACACTAATTTTTAATATTTGATACATATTGCTTTAATTAGGCGTGATTTACAATTTTACTAAATACTTTAGTTTACTTATAGCCATCACATGGGTCTAAATCAAGATTATTGTTAGTGTTTCCCTCTTTTTAGTGCTTTGCTCCATCCTCGAGTTTCTGTTGGACATACTTTCCACATTGTGCATAGTTATCGTCGCTCAACCCAATCTATAGAAGTTTGGACTATCCATATAGTTCATTTACTTCAAGAACTCCTATTTTACGCAATTACAGTAATTGTCTAGCCTTTCTATGATTTTCACATATCATCTTCTTCACTCCATGGGTTAGATACATTGTCGTTCCGTGTGATTTTCACACTTGGGCATTAATATGGCCCATGTAAAACGATTTATTCATATATTTACTCCTTTCATAACAAATCAAACGTATACTTTTGGGCTGCGGGTCATAATAATCACCGATTTATTAGCTTTATAACTTTTCTTTTCCTCAACGCTGTATAAGTTGGAGATTGAAGCTTAGGAACCAAATGTAACATCATAATCAATAAAATAATTATTTGGAAATTGTTCCTTCAGACTAGCCGTGTCTAGGATAAGGATAGGTACAGTCAGACTGAAAAATTCAATGCTACAGCCGGGATTTGAACCCTGGATCTTCCAGTACTGTTTATTCGCGTAAGTAGTTTTTCGGGAAATAGCTATGCATGCATATAAATTATTTGCTAGAATAAAGAAAGAAACAAAGGATTTATTAACTGTTGACAATGAAATACTAAAATAAATAGATAAAAGACAGATTAACGACTTAACAGCTTTAAATTTCGAAATAACTGTCAGCAAGTTACTAATGGTCTAAAAGAAATTTTGGTGTGTTGCCACATTCACCTGATTTTGAACATGAACTATTGCTTCAGTTTTCTGTACCTAAAACAACATGTAAGGCAACTATTTCAGGAATAGCATTTGTTGAATTACATAAGCAGATACAAGAATAAACTTTGATCAAGCTAGTTTGCAGAATATCGCCCATAGTCTTGCGAATGTAATACATTACATTTTAATGTAAATTATAACTCTAATCACAGTAAACATAGTAAACATAGCCAGTAAACATATCACGTCCAAGAGGTCCCGAGTTTGAATCTCGGTCAGGGTGAGTTATCTGGATAGGGTATTTTTCCGGGGTTTTTCCTTGTCCTGAAAGACGAATGTAGGGTAACTCTAAGCTCCATAGACCCCGGAATCATTTGTGCATCATTTCATCCATTCCACTCATCGTCCGATATGACTTAACGTTGGAGGACGTAAAATTAAAATGTTAAAAAAAAAAAAAAAAAAAAAAGTCACAGTAAACATTTGTTTCTCAACGCTATGGCAATGTGTTCATTCACTTCTTAGTAACAGTGAACAACTGAAGACGACCTGAGCTATGGTTCCGCGACAAGAGAGTCTAGAATTAAGTTCTGAAAGGGCAATGAATATTTCAAGAAAAATATTAACTTCCACAATTGTCTAAATGGAATTTTAGTAAGATAGATCCCCAATGAAGAACACCTCTACATTGAAGCAAGTGAGAGATATAGGAAAAAATATAGCTGAATCACATACGTTGTCAGTATATATTCCAAAGCATTTGAAAGAATTATCACAAAGAAACTGTATGTAATGTATTATAGAGGGAGATTCTGGTCATAATTTAAAAGAAAGTATCATCTCGGATGTTTGTCGAGATTGGGAAATAACCCACTATTCTTTAAATTGTATATTGGCGATGTTGTATGACATTAGAAACAACAATCGCGAACTTCGGGACACATGGTATAAAAGGAATTGTACGGTGACTCTCCTACAAGTAATGCTCTAGTGATTATTTCACATACAATAATATTTCAAAAAGGTATGTCGTTATTAATCAAATGAAACAGGGGACGATGAATGAAATGGGTGAAATGATGCTCAATGCGTCCGGAGTCCATGGAGCTTAGAGCAACCCAACATTCGTCTTTCAGGATAAGGGAAAACCCTGGAAAACCCTTATCCAGGTAAGTCACCCTGACCGAGATTCGAACTCGGGACCTCTTGAACGTGCGGCAGACACGCTACCATCTACGCTACCGAGGCGGGCACAATAATTATATTTTACAAAGACTGCCATAATTTTATATGGTAGTAAAGCTGGACTTCAAAGAAATGCAAGCAGAATACAAGCAACTGAAATAAGATTTCTGAAGTCAGTAATGGGAGTAACAAAAATTTATAATATAAAGAAAGCATTGTCAGTTTTATAAATAAACTGGCAGTTTTATACACTTACAATGCATGCTAGAAAAAGAAACCTCAAGAGCCTTAAGAATACAGCAAGCGGATGGAACAAAAGGAGGACCCAACAAGAGTTGGGTGGGCTAATTTGGAGATACAAGAAGCTTTATTTCTCTCTTTACCACTATCATTAGAGATCAGTATCTTAACAATAACTTAAATCATACAATTGATTTCCTTGATTTAATTCTAAACCATGCAATGGAAGAAAGGCAAAGAGTGAATACAAAATTTCCACACTCCGGATGGGCAGATAGGAGTTGCTTAGCTCTATAAGTTGAGAAAGTGGATTTTACCTCCGGGTATAAAGTCAGATGGGAAGCGTGGGGTTGGACCTTCGACCTAAAAGAACGGAGTTATAATTTGGCGAGTTACAGGCTCGGTCTAAAATATCCTGCGTAATTTGGAGGAGCTGCTTCGAGATGCATGTAATTTGGGTACAACCTCTAAGTACCGGTGTTTTAGCTACGAGTCTCTTGGCCTATGATGTTACTTGAAACAAATATTTCCTTTGCACTTTCTCAAGACTTGATTCCGTCATGAAAGTTAACTTGACGGTAAATTATAGAGTTCAAAGTTACAGTGAGGCAACTGGGAGAGAGAGTTATTTATTATCTGTAGAAATGGATGTCCAAAAGTGAGTTCCTTCGGACAGTGGAGTATGTTAAATAGCTATTTAGAATATTTCATAAAAATAGTGTTAAAACAGAATTGACATATACAGTGTACCGAGCGCAATGGCGCCGCAGTAACGTGGACCTTCACTTGGAGGTTGCGGGTTAGGTTCCCAGCGTTAGCCTACTCTGACTTACAGGCTTTCATGGTTTCCCCGGTTGACAGGGAATGCAGGGCTGATTCCTGTTCTAAGACGACCTTGTCTGTGTAGTCTGTCTAGTGAACGCGAGTGCAGTTGGCCCCTCAAAGGAAACTACCCTCCCGCCCACTAATGACCGTCATAAGTCTATCTCCACACTTCAGAAATGCAACACTGTCGTTGAGGACCAATAGCAACCCTGATTTTCTCGAAGTGACAGTCGCATGTCTACACCACGTGGAGTCTCAGTTGCCAAAGTTCCAACTTCCAGTTGATCTGTTTCATTACGTGCAGAAATTCGTTGTGTGTCACAATGTGGAGACCGTGGGATGGAAATGCAGTGGTAAATGCAAATGAAGTAGTAGATTACTTTCAGTCAAGTGAAAATAATCAAAGTGATGACAATAGTGTGAATTACTGGGCGAATTATATTACTGGAGAAGCCTCAAGAAACAAAGTTATAACTGGAACTGTTTCTAATCAAATTCAAGCGCTTGTTTTGAACACATATAAATATGTGCTGACAAATAATCTTGGTAAGGGGTCGTGCAATGAACTTGATGATAAATTCTGGGTATTCACAGAAATACAATAAGAAATATTGTGACGAAATGAATACCAAAGACGCCGATCAAGTGTGAAAACAGAAGGAAACGTTTCTCTCAAGTAGATAATTTCACATTTGATTTAATTCGCCGAGAAATTTATAGATTTTATGCAAAAGGGAGAGCGCCCACCTTAGACGAATTGGGTGCATATTTGCAAGAAATTGGTGATTTTCCCTATGGGTACTGCACTTTTCGTGGCCTCCTAAAGGAGCTGGGTTTCAAATACCGCACTTTTAATAAGATAAGGGTTATTATGGAATCCAGTAGAATTGTAACTTGGCGATATGTATAGTAAAAACTAAGGAAGTTTTGCAGTAATGGACATAAGATAATTTATTTGGCCAAAACCTCGTACGATGCCCATGACGTATCGAGAAAGGAAGCAACCTTGCAGAAAGGACTGGGAGAAGGAGGGCCGGGGTTGTAAAACGATTATAGGGGTTCGTCAAAGGCAGCGGCCGACGTGCACATGAGTTCACTAAACAGACTCTACTGATGTACCTCTCATTTCCTATATCCTTCATTTCCTCCATTGCCATCTACCTAAGGGAAATAAATGGTGGGTCTTATGGGATTTCTTCCTGTCGTCACACGGGACTGCTCATTCAGAACTAGCCTCCGAAGTGGGATTCTTCGGAGGATGCCGTAAACGAGGGCTTCGTGAACGTTCGATCAGGAAACGTTAGGGACTCCGTAGATGCTTGCGCACTCATCATGCAGATGAGTGGTTTAGTGGTTTACCGGGAAAATATATGCGTCAATTTCATGACGGCACGGTGGCCATGGTAGCTGAATGGTTAAGAGCGACTGGACAGAAACCAGGAGATCCGTGGTTCAAATGCCAGCCGTTGTATTGAATTTTTCAGTTTGACTCTATGTGTCCAAAACCTTAACCTCTACACGGCTAGTGTGGAGGAAAAATTCATTTCCATCAATTAACTCACACATCTTGAATATTTTTGTGTATGCCTGCTCTTCCTAAGTCTAAGAGATAGACTAGGTCAAATAAGTGATATTAACCATATTTGAGATATTTATTTTGTTATTGGTTTGAATTTTATAATACTTGTGCTTTTTCCAAATAGGAATTGATAATACCATCTCTCTCTCCCTCTAACTCCCTTAGACATGCTAAAATTACAAAGCTATCACATAGCGATCCCACTTTTCAAAAACGTGACTGCTGCTTTATCCTACGGAATTTCTTCTTCTATTTGTAATGAAATGCGTTAATCGTATGCCAATTAACAAGTAGTACACCAATTAACAATTTATTAACATGAGAAATTGTTAGTTCAAACTCATAAGGAACTTTAACTATTACGATTTATTTATAATTGACTTCTATGATTTTGCTAGGTGTGCAATTAGCCTCCAGTCAAAAACACACGCACTTCATGTATAGCATTTCCATAAAGGCTTTATTTGTTGATAATAAAAATAATTTCATTCAGTGGATTGATTATTTCTTTAAGGAAGATGTACTTTATAGTAATAGGTGACCTAATATGAAATACTGTCTCATATTAGGAAACAGTTTGAAAATCTTCACGAGACATTGACGTTAAATTATGCCTATTTTATTTGAAAATTGTGTTACACATTTTAAAAATGGAAACATTTAGAGACGAAAGGTTTTGAAACACATGCCCCAAAAAGAGCATAGATGATGCCGTCACTCAAGCGTGTACAGGTGTGAGCATAATGATAGTTTCCTTGTTAGTTACCTACAAGGATAATAGACAATTAAATAGTTTTGGAAAATTATCTTGTTTAAACTGAACATATAGAGGAATAAGTATTTGTAAGAGTAAGAATAAGAGCTAGTAGAGAAAGTGTGCGAATGTAACTTTTCAGATGTTTTTGGAGGTATTTAATGCCATGTTTTAATAAATATATACGGCACTTGATAACACATTCAGCGAAATATAGTTTGGGAAAGACATTTTAGAAAGGGAACTTTTCAGGTCTGCATTTGCCAACCATAAAGAAAGAACTGCACTGGAGGGATTTGAGCCTCAGACCTTTAGATAATCAGTCTGTTTTCGCCTTCTCATGTCGATATATGCACATAGAAACTTACAGAATATGTTTAAATGTAAGCTTGACTCCAAGTGTCAATTATTAATAATAGAAATCGAAAATAAACGGAACATTTTCGCTTGCAGTTGCATCACACATGTAAACAAAGCGAAAAGCTGAGTAAGTGTTGTTAAATTTTTAATAAATTTGTTGAAAACCGCATATTTTGATTTTTTATGAAAGTTAAACCTACCTCGTCTTTAACAAGAAATAGTTAAGCTTTTTAAATGTCGAGCTATGAAGTACCATACATAATTATACATCGTTGTGTATTGCCTTCCTACAGGACGGGCAGAGAAAAAGTCCGTACTCAATTTAAGTGCGCTGTGATGCCTTTAGCAGCCGCCGCTATGTCTAGTCCAGTAGGAGGGAGGTCCTGGTCACATCGAATGTGGCATGCAACCGAGCAAAAATACTTACAGACAATGTCAGGACACTAATGGCTTGTCGTAAAACAAATCGAAATGGGGAAAAAAGCAAAAGAGCACAGGTGTTCCGAGTGAGGAGGTGTTTTTAATTCAGTAGGAATGCAGGAGCTCCGCCCCTTCATCAGGCTGCGGGATTCGCTTTGATGCTGCTCACCATAAGCTTGAGTTTTATGGGGCAGCATTGTTAGCCTACTGTCCCTTGGTCGCAGAAAACATATGACGACATAAGCTCGTTACGCTGGCAACTGAAAATTGTGCTTTGATAGATTGTGCTCTTTCTCAAACTACTGCTTCTTTCTATTCGGGGTTAGTTTAAAATCCTGTTCCTTCCTCGTTCAATTACTCCCACCTCTTCCTAGCCCGCCTCGGTTGCGTGGTGGCAGAGTGTCTGCCTCACGTTCAAAAAGAGGTCCCGAGTTTGAATCTCGGTCAGGGTGAGTTACTTGGATAAGGTTTTTACCGCGGGTTTCCCTTATCCTGAAAGACGAATGTCGGGTAACTCTGGGCTCTATGGACCCTGGGCTCATTTGAGCATCATTTCGCCCATTCCATTCATCGTCCGATATGACTTAACGTTGGAGGACATAAAATTACAAAAAAAAAAAAAAAAAGACACCTCTTCCTAGGGCATCCAATGCTCCTCTGTCCTCTAGGCTTGTAACAGCATATGATCCGTGGCATTCTTCTGCAGATATTTCTTTCCAATATTGTTTATTGTCCATTTTTTCATTTAACCCAAATAGCTTTAGCTCTTTCCGTACACTCTCATTTTTTATGTTACCCCTAAGTGTACAACCTTTCAACTTCCTTAAAAATAACATTTCAGAAGCTTGTACCTTTCTCTTATCATTCTGTCTTGATATCCACGATTCACTCCCATATATGAGCACTAATACAGCCATTATCCTGTACAACTTTATTTTTCTATATCGTTGTGTTTTCTTTTGTAATGTTCTGTTTATTGCTCCACACATGTGTTGAAATTTATTATACGTTTGCTTTTATATCATTATCCTCAACAAAACTTGTATAACATACTCAATATTCACAGTGAGAGAATTGCTGTAAAATATTCCTGCAATACAAATCCTCGATCTGATAGGCTATATGTCAGTGTTCCATTATTTTCGCAGATACTTTTAAGTTAAATTCTTTACCTAACTGATAAAATATGTGCACTGATCGCTGCAGTTTCTCTTCGCTATTTCGTATAATTATAATATTATTGGCATTTTATAATGACTGTCTCGTAAGTAATGTCGCTTTTTAAGGGAAAAAAATATTTTAAATTTGTTCTGACAAGCAAACAACTAATTTCCAAGTATAGACCATTATATTCTATGGTCTTTGAGCTATCATTTAGCGAGGTTTAATATCCCACGATGGTACCAGTCTTTGGTGTTTTTATGCGAAGAATTCGCTGACACCCACTTGCACTGCTTGAATGTTGTCAAAATTTCTTCCGCGTAGAAAATGGGCCATGGATCGTAAAAGACGACAATCTGATGGAGCGAGATCAGGGATGTATGCAGGGTGTGGTAGCGGTTCGATTCCACCCAATTCTTGAATTTATTCCATGGTAGTTCCTGCAGTGTGGGGTGTTGCATTGTCCTGTTGCGATAAAACTTTATTTCGGTAAACAAATGCTGGTTATTTCGGTCTTAAAACTTGATGAATTCGTTCCAGTTGTTGAGAATAAAGATCCGCATCAATCGTCCGAACTTTGGAACAAACTCCCAGTCAATCACGCCTTAAAAATTCCACCAGGCACATGACATTACTTTGGAACCGAGCTGACTTTTTTAACCATGACTTTGGCAGGTTGGAGGAGATTAAGCCACTGTTTCGAGGCATCAGGGTTTTGGTAATATCCCATTTTTAATCACAAGTGACAATTCTCCAGACAAATCTATCACCCATGGGATTATGGAAAAGCTGGCGAGAGATATTCACCCTACCTTCAGCCTGTTGAAGTGCCAGTTCATGAGGTACAGATCTAAAGCTCTTGTATGATTCTCCAAGTGTCTTAATGTGGCTATGTATGGTATCTTTTGATGCACCAAGTTCTTCTGAAAGCCTACGGATACTTTTTTGCGGATTTTCTCGTAAAACTTGGCATGTACCCTCAATATTCCATACTTGGGCCCTTCAGAACGTGGTAAATCTTTAGTGCTTTCGTCTCCATTGTTGAAACGTTGGAACCATCGTTGCACCACACTCTCACTAACGACACCTTTTCCGTCTACTTTACATATTCTTCGAGCTGCGGTAACGAATTTATAATCTTGTTTCTAGTGATGTTTTAGAACGACTCTAAGTTCAAACTTGGTTATCTCAATTTTCTGATTGTTTATTAACAACTGAAGACTGACACATGTTCATAAAATACGCAACATTAGACATGGCATCCTATAAATAGTATTGCCAGACCAAAGAAATCGAATAAATTTTCCAAAATACTAACATAATAAACGATATAATATATTCACATGGTTGTCTCCTATCTTAATTCCTGGGTAAACATAATCTTTCACATTGTTTTAGATCATATCAATATATATTGAAGAGATTCGGTGATAGGCTGCATCTTTGTTTAACTCATTGTTTGGTTTTAACTTCTTTTTTGTTCCGTTCACTACTAATATAAGTTTCCTTGTATACGTAAACATCTCAATGTGTTTAAGATATGTGAAACCCCTGTTTTACATTATATCCCATAGCTTTAGGCTATTCATAAAATCAAAATAGTTTTTCAAAGTCAATGAATGGGACCTGAATTTCAAGATTGACTTCTCGTCTTTTTCAAACAAGGAATAGAATACACAGTAAATCATTCAAACAATTCCAATTTCCTGCGCAAAGAAACGTCCTTTATTCCAAACCTGGCTTTCTTAGATTTCCCTCTTTTCTGTTCTCTTCGTGTACACACATAAACCAGTTTAACTTTCTCTGTTACAAGCATAATAATAGGTAGAGTAGACATTACATTCCACTCAATACCCGATACGTAGATTTCACGAGGAATGTAAGTTTTAAGGTCTCTTTAATTGAAAATAATAAAAAAGGCATTTTTGCAGAAGGGTTTCATGTGTATGCGAAACTGCAGAATGAAAAGTCCTTCAAATACCGAAGGATATGATCTTCTTGGATAGACACTTTCACTTGTCATAGTTAAAGAAATAAAAATGCGAATAACGGTGTAAATGGAAAATTCGGATAAATAAATAAGAATATTTTCGAAATAGTTCACTCTGTAAAAAAGTATTTGTCATAAATCCTGCGCATGAACCGCTCATCTGAGGATATTCTCAAATAATTCAAGGTAGCTATACATTTGATTTGTCTTGTATATTTCTTAGTAAAAAATATTTAGAGCCAATTTTGAGAAAATGAAAACTTTCGAAAAATGTTCCATAGCTTGGAGTATGGCAATTTTGTTGAAAATAAACTTAAAGGGGAGGTTAATAAATCCATTAATCATTTAGTCAAAGTTGTAGTCCTAGGTATTTTTTTGTTTTGTTTTAAAAACTGGTTTTAAGAAAAGATATAATTTTAAGAACAAAGAATGCACTTTCTAATATTAATATAATAAAGATAGGGCGCCGGGGTAGCGCGGTGGTTTCGTTCGCGGCTCCCGTTCTAAGGGTCCCGAGTTCGATTCCCGGCTCTGGGGTTGGCGATTTTAAGTTGGCCCTATCCACGCCTTCACCTCTGTCTAGCACACGTGAAGTATCCCCTATGCCCAACGTGGTTCGGAGTCCACGGTAAAAACTGTAGGTCCTCTCACCTCACCGCCATCTTCACTATCACCCTATCATCGGAGGTAATGGACACCGCCCTCTGGGTGCCTCCACCTGAGAAATGGGTCCGGTCATCACTTGGTGGGGTGAGGTTACCCCGAAGGCCAAGGTTGCCATGTGGGGAGTGTTAGTAACTAACTATATAATAAAGATACATTGCACAAATCGATTATAACGTTAACAAACTTGTGTTATCATGAGTACTGTCATATCTCACTTTTAGAAAGGTTCACGATGGACGATCCCCGGTTTTACATGTGATTACATGGTATCTATTGCATTGTTCACTGCACAGCTTGCACACACAAGTTTCATCTGGCTCATGTGCCTCATGGAAGTATTCAGTGTTGCACAGTTTATGGTGATACCCATGTAACGTAATTGAGTTGTCGCAGTCTTGGTTAATGTCTGTCCACTTTTCTTTTGCTTTTGTAATTTGCGTCCTCCAACGTTGTCATATTGGACGATGAATGGAATAGGTGAAATGAAAGGGTCCATAGAGTTTAGTTACCCGACATTCGTCTTTCAGGATAAGGGAAAACCCCGGAAAAAGCCTTATCCAGGTAACTCACCCTGTAAGAGATTGGAACTCGGGACTCCTTGAACGTGAGGCAGACTCACTACCACCACGCTAACGGGGTAGCTTGAGTAGAACTAGAGCCAGATTTCGTCCCTCTTCTTACTCTGTCCTGTATTTATTTTTCGTGAGCGTCTGTGGATGGTAGCCCTCGCTTCATTCGGAGATACTCAATGAAGGAGGTCTGCTTTGCAAGTTAATACGCTGGTCTAGATTCTGTGTATTTTTATATTCCTAAGGCAGATTTCAGGAAGTGTGACTTGATTGTTTCTAGCATTCTCAGGTCAGCTAGGGACAGTTTCTCCCGTAGGTGGCGATGGGCCCAATTTTCGCATGAAATAGTCTCATAGCTGTTTCTAATGAGCTTTTTAATTGTTTTAATGTCGTATATGGCTTTGGTTGTTGCTGTTGCTCTGGACTTTATGTGAATTCTGTAGGTTTTTTCTCTGTTTGCATGGTCAATCCTAGATAGTTGAATGTATTTACAGTCTTGAGGGTTATCGATCCTAGATGTATACTGTCTCTTGCGGCCTCTCGACCGCCTTTTTGAAATGTCATTTTCACTATTTTCTCTGTGCTGATTTTCATCGTTATCTTTTGCCCATCTGTCTAGATTATCTATGGCTTTTTGTACTGCATGCAGGGGACCTAATCCAATGAACAAGTCATCAGAGTATAAGTATATTTAAAAATCCTTTGTTCCTTGCTTAGTTGCTTTCAACTCATCGTACGTCTAACATTAAAACTCTTCTGTTTTGTACCTACGTGACTTTCACTATTCTTGTATGAACCATTGCTAGAAACACGTATTCCTTTACCTCATGACATTTGAGATAAACATTTGCATAACTTAGCTTACTTCTAATTTTCCTGAAGGCGCAAAGGGAGTTTGGATATACATCACTTAAGGTCAGGTCGTTATGTGATACCTTCAAATTCGGTTGTCTTTCCATGGTTAAGAGATAAAAACCTGAATAATAACCTTCAATTCGAAACAAAGTATTAATATTGGAAAACTTAGACCTATAACAAGGAATAACTCTGCACAATAGTTTTGTGTTTCACTCCACAAAATATGATTTGCATTTAATCAGCGATCTTTAATCTTTTTGTACGTAATGAGATCTTGTGTACCTCTTACAGTTTATAGTTATGCTGAAGTAGTCCAGAACGGATAGAACTTCTGGGTACGGTATTTTATTCACTGTTAGAGCCAAATTTGAAAAAATCAGTGTTGAAAGAATATTCAATTTCAATGGTAGTCTGGTAGGAAATTTCCCTAAATCTTCGTTTACAGCCTTGAAACTGAAATACCAAGTTGGGTATTGAACCAATTTTTGGTTTTTGAGTTATGTTGACGTTCATGAGGTCCTAAAATACGCGTTTCCGGTGAAATTCAGAATTTGAAATTTTGGGTAGAATGCAATACTTCTCATACTAAGTATGCGTAATCGAAAAAGTAATAATTCACACTGTGATTGAAGAAAGTTGCGGCAGTACTTTCTCTCCGCCTCTCGGCTGCACGTACCTGGGTCGACGTCGGGACTCCTTCCTCGGTCTCCACGTCGTCGTCGGCGGCTGCTTGCTTTATCCTTGGCTCTAGCTGCTTTCTCCTACATGGACTCTTTTTTTGGGTTCTCAGGGAGTTAAGGTTGAGACAACACAAACATCCGATAATCTCTGAACTCCTTTAATTTGTCCTTACACTTGTGTGGAACCCCGGCACCTTCAAATAACTACACTTTATCCGGACAGTTTACAATACATTTTACTGGGCTCGGCACAACTTAAGAGAACGAGCAGTCGGAAACACCAGACGAACGCATAGAATATACTTGACTGCCATGAGGCAATGAGCAAATGAGAGCAAAATGAGGGCTGAATAGGGGTTGCTACCCTCTTATATACACAGCACGGCGTCACAAGGAAAAACTAAGAGAATATTGACCTGTGTAACATTACAGTAAAATAGCTAGCATTCCATTCTATTGTCTAACATCCGCCCTTCATAGACTGTCGTCCAGGAGTGCCGTGTTTCTCACGTATATCTGCCCAGGTTCGTTACAATATTTCAAATCAAAGTATATAACTTTACTTTCACAAACATAGCTAGTTACAGTTCTCAAATTTATGTATAATTATTAAACATATTACATAATTAAATGAATAATTGATCCGAGGAACAAAGTTCCTGTTTCAAAGTGATGGCCGATTAGAAGATCTTACTGCTTTGACTTCATAGATGTATGAAAGAATGTACGAAAGATTTAAACGTGAAAGAAATATCCTACACGGAATAATGAATTTGAAATTAGTAGTAAGAGTATATTTTGTATCCTGTATTGAGAAAAAAAACTGGAATGTAGCGATTTCTTATGACACCTATGTCTGGACAAAGTAGGAAGGAAAATGTCACCTAGTTTATCAAAGTGCTGATATTGCTGATGGCCAATATGCCGACATCACATTAAATTCTGCAACTGACGCGTATATTTCCCGTTAGACCTCTAGGGGTTCTGATACGCTATGAGACACGCATCTTTTGTGGCGACTTACTATGCTGTAAGTACTTAAGTCTCAGGCTTCATAGTTAAACCACTGTTTTATTTTAGGTAAATTTATGGAAATAATCATTTCTTTCACACTAGCCCATGTGTAGGCTAAGGTTTGAATGAGTAGAGCTAGACTGAAAAATTCAATGCCATAGCCGGGATTTGAACTAAGGATCCTCCCGCTCTCCGTGCGGATCAGTTGGAGAATTTAATGTCATGTCGGCACGTTGGCCATAGTAGCTCAGTGGTTTAGAGCAAACCGCAAGGAAAGCGGGGGATCCGTGGTTCAAATCCCATCTATGGCATTGAATTTTTCAGTGTGGCTCTACTCATCCATACCTTAGCCTCACACATCTAGTGCGGAAGAAGTGATTATTTCCATTTAATGTGGAGCTTCCCAACGTAAATGCAGAATTTGCCCACACCCAAACTTGAGATGAGCCTCGGAAGGAAGAACTTCACTTTTGCAGGAATGAGACTTAAACGCCAGGCATATACTTGTTTTCCCGTTTGTAATGAATGCGAGTATAGACAGTAGAAAATCCAGAGAGAGCGACTACAAACTAATCCTCATATTTACGACCTAAATGGCTAGCAATTACATCACATTTAATTAACTTGCATTTACTCCTGAAATTCAAACTATGCATTTAATAATCCCAGCGCTATTGATGCTAAAGCAAAGTGCTGCGCCTAAAGAATAAATATCGTTTTTCTGAGAGAGAATAACGGAACAAGGCTGTTGATCTTGTGTTTGTAAAGGGCACATAAAGCACGAGAGAATGCCACCTTTTACCTGCACACAGGAGGCGGTTGTTTATATCCTCAATAATTTAGCGGAATGTTTGTGCTGCTGGTGGCTTTGTATTATCAGCCGACGCAACGTTTATAAAACATGTCCATTATTGCCGCACGGTTGCTATGGAAACCCCCAAGTGATATACCTGCTGTACGTGCAGCAATTTCTTTTCAGGGATACAGCATTTGAATGCAAATCAAAGAATTAAATCAAAACTTCCAATGGAGGAAATGAAATTTAAAACCTGATGCCTACTGCCGCAGTCAAATTAATTATGTAGGATATCGGACCGACTTCTAACAAATACCATTTGACCACCTAAATATACTATTGTAAATATTACTGAAACAAAAGGTACTAACATTTTCCACAGATGAACTTTTTGACAACCGCCTATAAAATGTGCAATAATTTTTATAAGTATTTCTAAAATAAAAATTTCAGAAAGGGAATATGTAGATATAGCCTATTATGTTATAGGATCTATATAGGCAGCGAAACCTGGGCACCTATAAAATAGGTGTAGTTGGTGACGTGTAGTTATAGAGGCAGAAATAAATATTGGATGTGGCTATTATTATCAAGAATGTGATTACAATAAATATGAATAAAACGTACTGAGCTGCGGACTGATGCAGTGTATTCCATTCCTTAATATAAAGAAATATATACATTGAAGAACATACCTAAAAACTCAGTCTAAAGAAATAAATAAAAGATAGTCCAGGGTGCTACAGCCCAGGGCCAGGACCTGCCAACCATACTGCCGGCCTCACGCCCACATACGCCAGATAGAGGTGAGCAATAATTAAACCCATGCGGGGAAGAGATGTGGTCGGCATCTCGGCATCTCCCAGGCGGAATGTTAGCTTCTACAGTCTGATTTTTAAAAGATACCTAGTTACTTTAAATCGTTTTATTTATTTTTTATGGTATTCATATTTTATTATATATAATATTTTAGTTAGACCTAATTTAATTAGAATTTTCTTAGGTTGAAATGGACTAGGTTTGGTATCTTATTGTTTAGTAATTTATTATCAGAATTTGCTTGAGAATTCAGTTGCGCAGTATATTGTTAGATTGCCAGATTGGATACACTGGTGAATCACATACTCCTCAGCTCAGTTATCGCTAGTTGTATGCGTATGTAGAGAGGACTATATATCAGGGGATGTTACTTTAAATCGTTTTATTTTTTTGTATTAATATTTGTATTATATATAATATTTTAATTAGACCTAATTTAATTAGAACTTTCTAAGGTTGAGATGGATTAGGTTTGGTAACTTATTGTTTAGTAATTTATCAGTTTGCTTGAGAATTCAGTTGCGCAGTGTATTGTTAGCCTCCTTTGTTAAAATACAATTAAAATACGTTTTTATGGAAGCAAGATGTAGTGGCGGTAGGATTAGAGGTGTACCGAGGATTCATGATCCAAAGCAAAGATCAACTTGCGGTCGGATTTATACATTGCATAGCCAAGGTAGAGAATTTGTCTGTTCTCTTAGAGAATTCTTCAACCAGGAAGACGAGGGTTTGCTCCTTATCAATGAACAGCTTATTCCTTTTATCCCAAAGCGACAGACCCGGCATATCGGCGACGTTGATATGAACCTATCAATTAACAAAGTCGTTGATAATAGTATATTATATTGCGATACTAATGTATACGGAACGAGGAAAGGTTTGAAAAATCGAGCCACTTGGACCGAGGTTTTCAATTCTCAAGGTTCCATTATATGCTTACCACATGTGTATTGCACATTATTTTTTGCACTATGTGTATTTATATCAATCTGAACTTTAGTAGTTAGATATTAGCTGTAGTATTAATGAATATAATTGAAGATAAATGTTAGATTTTAGAACGTACATCGCCTATGTGTTTCTATGGAGAAATACCTACTTACCGCATTGTGCAGGAATGTCAACTTATGATGCATAGCATCAATAACGGTAAGTATGGAATATTAGTTAAATAGTGCAAAAATCATTTAAAACAACTCGCATGTGAGGACGCTACAACGCAGGAATGTGTGAACAACTTCTTTCTGTTTTTGAAGTAGGCTAACACAGATTAACTGTGCATATTTTTGTTGAGGTGAGTTAAATCGAACCCTTGTTCATGTTTCGAGTGTTGAGAGGATAAAGAAAGGGGATCTGCTGGGCAACATTGCAGCACCCACGTGGAGAGACAGAGGGCCTTCACGTATCTTCTTTTAAAAATCAGGCTGTACGGCCAGGGGCGCTTACCTATCGTAAGCTCCTCAATTTCCTCACGGTGCTGATTGGGCACCGGTCCTATAACCAGGACTTATAATCCGCAGCCTCATGGGTGGAATCGAACCCGGACCGCTATGCTGCCTTAGCCCGCTACGCCACGGCGCAGGACAGTCTAAAGAAATACATAGAAAGTAAACTCAGTTGGCGCTGGACAAAATAATCCAGATTTTAATATACTTCGTGATTAGAGCTTTTCATAAGAGCAGCTGATAGCCTTTCAGGCATTGACCACACATGTTTTGTTGCTACATCGGCTGCGATGTTATTCCACTCCTCTAAGAGCTCCTCCTTCAGCTGGCTTTTACTTGTATTATGTTTTATTCTGACTTGTTCTTCTAGCTTGGGTTGAAATCTGGAGATTGCGGGATGTATGCAGATGACGTGGAACGTGGTACAGAAATCATGATACTACTTCTGCGTTGTGCTTGTGGTCAGTATCTTGCTGAAAATATAATTTACGTGCAAGCTTAACTTCTGATCACTGTTTTCCAAATATTTATGTATACGTAAATAAGCATAGTTTTTCATGGTATTTTCTATTAAAACAAGACCCATACAGCTGCAGATGTCATGCACCCCTATACCATTCACTGCCTCCACCATGGTTTACTGTGCCCAGCAATCTTTGGATCCATTTACTGTTTGGTTTTCTCCAGACTAAGATTCTATCATCACTGCAGTAAATATTAAATTTGCCTTCATCAGGCCACAGAACATAATCCCAGAGTTCTATATTTTGCAACAGACGTTTAGTCAAATTCCTTCCTCTTTTTCTTTGGTCACGTATGGCTTCTTTCACTATGGCACTCTTTTGTGTTCTATGGCACTCTTGCATGGTAACCAGCACTATTCAGCACTCGGACATTGTGTGTATGGATAAACTTCTTTACTAGTCGATTCCTTCAGCTATGCTTCAATTTCAGGTATTATTCTGCTGCTCTGAACGTTACCATGGCTTTATCTTTGTTAATAGAAACTTCTCCGATGACGCACTGATTGTTCTCGTAAGAGTGAGAGGGGAACTGGCGCGCTTCTTGGACCTGTGCTAAGCGTCAATGAACGCATCACTTCTGCCAATGGAATGCGCAGAAATCACAAATGACAGATAGATATTATGTCCACGTGGAGTAATCTAAGAGGTTTCTATTAACGAAGATAAAGCCAAGGTAACCATTTAAGCAGCACAGTAAATACTGCACTTCTTAGAGTTTTGTTCGCCATATGAATCACAGCTCTGCTCTTACTGCTATTAAGTTTTGGTGGTCTTCCATTTTTGGGCAAATTGGCAAGTATCTGTTGCTATTTGTACCGCTGAACTACATTGGTTGAATGACTTCTGTAGCCTTCCTGCAGCCACTAAGCCAGATTAAAAAAAGTGTAGCCATTCGCAGCATTCCCTTACAATTTCCCGAATACTTCTGTCCGCCTCTGCATATTATGCATACGTATTCATTTACTTGGTTTTAGTTGTCATGTTCCGCAGCGTCAAGTCAAAACAAACATGTGAATTCGGCAAATCTTGACGTACAACCTCGCTGTTCAAGTTTTGAAACTTTTCAACATCAAGCGGCAATTTTCATGCCACACCTATTTTAGTTGGATGTTTCATTAATCCAAAGAAGTTATTAATCATTGAATAATAAATATGCATTTCTTACATTTGAAATTACATATGCATATTTCCAAATCAATGCTCTTCCATTTTGTGTGACACATTTACAACATATTCAAGTCTACAATATTCATAATGGAAGTATCTACTAAATATTCATTGTAAAATACAGTGTGTTTACTAACCTAAGTTTTCTTATTGGTCCGTTTCTTCTTCAATATATATTTTTATGGTGCTGAATTAGCAATACAGTGACTAAAATATATTTTCTAAAGGCCACCAAGGTTAATGTCCTGCGATTTTAAATTAAACACATTGCTTATTGCGAGAAGGTCACACTATCTGATTGGGCCATAGCGAAAATACTTGATGTGTTATTCTCAGGTGGACTTTTCCTCACCAAAGCATCCTTGATTACCCACAAATTTTGTCCAGGACTCCAGTTGGGCAGGACCTACTCTCGGTTATAAACAGCATAGTAACTCTAGATCAAAATCAGTATTCTCTTTCCCATCGGTCCATGTATATAATATCTGTATGTTGTGTGTCTGTTTATGACATATAATGCATATATAAGACGTATAATACAATTTAATTTAACTCAAAGTGGACGATTTTATACTAAACTGAAATGGTGCCAACCTTCCAGTGGGAATTAGGTAAGTTTCATGTCGGTCAGCAAACCAACCTTTTATTAAATCACTCCCCAGCGCTAAATATTGCATTAAGTTGATAAGATCAGAGGCCATATGCGACGGGATGCAAAATGTTTGGTTTAAGTCAGGTTCTACGGCTGAATTATTGCCCCAAAATTTTAGCTTACTTTTCGTGTAGCAGCTAAATCAAATGAGCAATACTGATTGCAAGTTTTACACAAAAGTTACTACAATTCTGAACTCAAGTAATTCTTTAACAAATATTTATATCCCAACTAAAAATCTGATGTTACATTCACGTAATGTTTTTTACATATTCTTCAACATTTATTACAAAAGCTTATTTTTCTATCTAACACATAAATCGGAAGGATCATCGCTACCAGAATAAACGAACATAAACGGAGCATTCGTTTAATGCAACCTGAGATGTCTGGGCTGGCAGAGCACTGTTTTGATAACGATCATACAGCCAACTTTCGGGAGAAGATAATCTTGGCAAAATGCAACAGTTACTGGGAGCGGAGAATTAAGGAGGCTTTGGCAATTTCCTCCGAGAGGAGCATGCTTAGTCGTGATGCTTGATTTCAGTTCAGCTCCTCTAAGAAACCGGCCTTAAAAATGGAAATCCGTCAACTTAAGAAGCACAGATCAATAGAGCTTGATAATCAAGTAAGTTAAGTACCCAATTAATTTTCTGTACTCACGACATCTCCTGACCTGGCATTTAATTTACTGAAAACAGTCTTTTGTTCAGTAATGCGAATTTTGATTGAGTTCTGTGTTTTATATTGGTGTTATATATAGTGATTTATTTGTGGTTATAACATTTAATAAATATCCTGGTGATGGGCGAGATGCACACTTCCGAAACAATTTCTAATCGTCTTTTCACCTGGCTTGCTTCCCGAGAGTAACTTGAGCATATTCGTCGCCAGGAAAGGTTCAGATCTTATTTTACATGCGAATCGAGACGAAAGATTTTATAAATGCTTTTTATAATCTTATATTTCCTTATAGATACAATGGAGATATTGAAATACAGTTCTAAGGGGCTATCTCTGTGTGACAGATATGAAATAGCATTGTCTTTGATTGACCAGGAAGGAAACAAAAATAATGATCTCCAATTTGAAAAAATAGTATAAATATTTTAATATAATAATGGAATATTGCTGAAATTGGTAACAACAACATGGATACCTTAGGTTAGGTACTTTAATGAGATGTATAATAAAGTTTTATTCTATGTCTTACTTGTTACCAGTTATGCAAGGTCAATGAAGAGTGAGGTTAATCCCAGAAACTACAAGATAAGCTGTTTATTTTTCATGGAAATATCTTCTAGTCGCTTTAAGAATGCCGTGTGGAGTAAGACCAAAGGTTGAACTACAAATTCGGCTTTGGTCACACAGGATTTTCTGTCAGAATATTTTTATTTTCGTGGTCATATCTCTTTTACTAACAAAATTCCTCTTTTCATTTCGTTTTTTGGAGTTTTTTCCTCCTAGATAAGTTGTTTTTCTGAGCTTTTGAATCCCATCTGTTCGCACCCTTTTTTCTGTGTCCTTTTAATTCGTCAAGGTGAAGGGATCCTAACTAATTTTCCACCCTCTTAGAGGCAGTGGTTTCAGCAGTTACAACCACTTTTCCCGGGAACATTTTGCTATATGTACATTTACTGTTAGTTAATTGTTGGACGGTTTGTATGAGATAAATTTGAACCATTGCCTGAAAGTTAGTTGGGTTAGTTCCAAGCGATTCACGCTGTAGCAGACCAAACCTTGCAGCTGCACCTTCATGCTTCGGGATTCTTGCTTTCGGTGATTGTTAGATTAGTAAATAAAATTAAACATTTCAAAACAATACAATTAGAAGTTGTAATTGGACATTTTCCCCCTCATTCGTTTGCTATTTCTGTAACTTTGAGGTTCTTTACGTTGGGTTTCTTCATGAACATTGATTGATTTACATTTACACTGTCACCCATACTTCCAGACGCTAGACGGCATTACGCATTAATCTCCGTTAAAATAAAATTTTCATTTTCACGCTGAACCTTTTTTTTTTTTTTTTTTTCATTTTTCAAGACTTCCGGGAATCGAAGTCACGATCTCTAGATGGCAAGCTAATTCACAGCCACAAAGAACTTTTAGAAATTTTATTTCTCATTAACTTAACATCTAGTTTTGCATATTGACCTGATTTTTGCTCTGTACCGTGAACCCAAGGAAGAAGTGTATTGCACACAGATATATAATTATAGGGTATAGGATCCCCCTGAATGCAAATTAGGGATTTATAGAACAAGTTCTGCTGCCCATGCGTGCGCGTTGTGCGAACAGAATATCTAAAAAACGTAAAGTGGCTCAATGTCATACTTGGTATTTAAGTTCGAGATAATTTCCAGATATCCGTGACGCTTAGCATGGAAACATTTTCGATAGATTGCTTAAATGATTTTCATAAAAATGCCACAAACTTTAAATATTTAAGTGACAAGCAAAAAGTATATAAAGAACTTTTTGGGAATAATCTGAGGGGTCATAAACAGCCAATTTTAAGTCTGAAACAACTTTTCCTCCTTGTGTACTCATTATTCCAAAGAAGTTTTGTACTACATGAGAAAGCGAGAAGGCGTATCGGAAAAAATTCGCAACACAGATGTTAACCTCAGCTCATCGCACAAACACGGCGAGTCCAGTATATGTATACTCTGTTCAGGTGTAATCATGTCTTCTGGATAGCAATGTGTGATCGGCAGGCGCGAGAAATCATATCATATAGACACCCGCAGCTTCCAGATGCTCTATTTCTGTTTCGTAATTTACTCTACGTCAACTTACTAATATTTCACTCTTCTAATCGACCAGATAAGACCCGATAAGGAACGATGGTCACCTGAAGGTCGATACGTCTCAACGCTCTGTCAAATAATATAGTTTGCATGATTAGCAAACTATTAGACATGGAGAAAACTTAATTATTTAAAAAAATAATTTATTAAAGTTAACGTTTTGTGACATCAATTTCCGAGACATTAGTTATTGATTTCAATTTTTCAATACTAAATACTGTCACGCTCAAGTTCTGCGGTCATGGATCCGCTTTCAAACATTTACTAGTTTTTCTGTTTTCTCTATTTACTTTTAATCCTCAACGAAATGTTTTATGAAATAAAAGGCACTTTTATCTCGATTGACATAAACATTCAAGCTTTTGTAGAAATAGGTAGTAAAAGTTGTACAAAATTAACTGAATAATGAGAAGTGAAAGTCCTATGAAATAAACATTCAGATTCTTTTTAATGAAGTTATTTTTGCCTTTTATATAGAACAGATACTTACGTAGAGTAATTTACTGGCCACATGATTCACAACAGCAGATAGGAATTTGTTTCGTTTCAATCGGCAAAAAATGTAGAAAAAAGCTTATAACGTAAACATTATAGAGCTATGTCCTATATGGCAAGCTTCAAACAATATTATACTCTCCCTACTTCCTAAATAAATAAAACACCTGTGGTAGATGATAAGCCAAAAGAGCGGTTGTTCGGTCCCTTCTATCCTATCGGTTAATTAATATCTTTGCGTGTTGAGTGCACTAGAGGAATGTCATGTCACGCCATATAAAGCTCGAATTTTTTGTAGTTCTTCTAAAGAGGACAACCTTCTGCTGCAAGCTTCAGTTTAACATTAGAGTAATACTTAGCTCTGCTAAAACAGTCCTGAGCTGAAGCAAACAGCTATAATAATCTATGCATACTAAGTACCTATTTAACTGACCGGGATAGCTCAGGTTGTTTCGTCTGTGGCTCCATTCGGAAGGTGTGGGTTCGATTCCCGTGACAGGCCTATCTGAAACAAAGGTTTCTCCCGGGGTTTTCCAGGGTCGCCATTATCATTTCCCATCTCTCATCTGGTGGTCTCCTTCAGGGCAGAAGTGTCGGCGGGTGTCTCGGCGTTGCATGGCAGGATGATATCCTCCTGGTAAGCACTTCCTCCTCCGGTGGGACGGTCTTCGGTGGGTTGGATGCCGATTTTTCTGGTCTGCTGAAGTGTTTCCAACTTGTCAATTGTATGTAGGGACTCGCCCTCTGCACTGTCATTATTCCTTGTGCCGGCTGCCCTCTTGTCTCCTCTCGCTTCATTGTACCTCCGGGAGCACAGCTAATATACCAAGTAAAATAGACCAAGTTTGGACCTCCGTGCCGAATCCTCTCTGTAGCATAGTGCAGTTCAGTACCTATTTAACGAATTCTACCTGTTACCTTGTACCCGCATATTACCTTTGGTTTCTTAATTACCTATTTATATAAGTTAAGAAGGATTACATTCCATCCAAAAATCCCGATGTCAAGGGGTTTCAAAAATCCACCAAAAATAGAAAAATTCTGCATATAGGTCTGTGTAGCCAACGTATAACTCAGAAAACATAAAACTTCAAACTTGGCTTCAGGTTTACCGTCCTCCAAGATTACGACGATTTTCAACCAAGTCCTCTCACCTTAAACTGCTTTGGAAATTCATTTATTAATTTGTGTTTCCCAAAAATTACTACAACGACTTTGATTAGAATAACATTTTCTGTGTAAAGGGTCCAGAAAAAGAACCAGGCAAGTCAACTTTTGTAATAAAGCCAGTAAACGAATATGTAATTTTAAGACACAATGGGCGATTCTCAAACAAAACACTACTTTCAAACAGAAAAATATTGATGCGTCACATGCAGTGAATCAAGCAAAGTGATGCCCACCTCGGTAGCGTAGATAATAGCATGTCTGCCTCACGTTCAAGAGGTCCCAAGTTCGAATCTCGGTCAGGGTGAGTTACCTGGATAAGGTATTTTCCGGGTTTTCCCCTTATCCTTCAAAATGAGTGTCGGGTAACTCTAAGCTCCATGGACCCTGGCAACATTTCACCCAATTCATTCACCGTGCGATATGACATAACGTTGGAGGACCTAAATAAATGTAAAGTGGTGCTTCCTCTCTGTTATGTTGTCAATAACATTATAGAAAGCAAAAAAGTTAATTCCAATACCTTTCTTTTCAGGGCAGAACCCTGGTAAAGTCACCTGTAACAGAAAGAAAACCAGGTAAGTCAGCCACCAGAGACTTTTTTCGCAATTACAATAATTGTATTACTATAATGTTTGTAATATAGTTACAAAATTGTTACATGGTCATTACTGTTATTGTTGTTATTATTGTTATTATCCATTAGTATCATCTCAGATTATTTGTACATGTTCCAATTCCTGGAAAAGTTTCAACCACAGAGTTTCATGAGGTTCATTATATCTTGGTACTTAACTTTCGATATGTGTAGAGGGCCTGATGACAATGCAGAAATGTGTTACGTATATTGCATAATATAAGCAGTATTATCAGAAGAGTTTAAGGGTATGGTAATGTTTCTACTACAATTAACTGAATAAGCCAAAGGGCCAGCACAAATTCTTCTGGCCTCTGTGTTGAAGCATCTTTCTCAGGCTTTCTTATAAAACTGGAGATCATGTCAGCATTATAGGTAGCTCTCCAGTTCAAAAGACGTGGGAGATCGGATGTGGTGCAAATTTACTTGAAGGGCTGGCTCCTAAGTGGATATTTCGTCACATGCTTCTAATTTTTTTCCAATCATACACCATTTCCTGACAGATACTCACAACAGTTAAAGTTGAAGGTTTGGTTCTTGAATTTGTATTTATGCTTATGAACTATTCTGGTGGTTTCCATTCTTTGTTTCAAATTCCAAAGACAAAAATTCTTAACACATTCCATGTAGGAAAGGCTGTCACTGAAGCACAACGAAGAGTATATGGTGGGATACGTCGCTATCGCACTGCGTCTGTTGGCAGAAAGATAACTTAGCTGCTTCTTTTCCTGGAAAAATTGACTTTCCTGGTTCTTTTCCTGTACACCAACATTTAAACGTCAAAAAACCTAGGACTAACCATATTTTGTTTCATATCTCTAAAAGATGGTATTCCCATGGAGTATCCAATGACGTGTCAAACACATTTTGAGAAAAAAGAGTGACTTGTTGGTTTTTTCTCTGCACCCTTCATATGAAATTCACATATAATATGTATGCATTTTATTTTCTGGGAAACTTCTGTGAAGTTCTTCATTCTAAGCGACTTGTATCGGTAGGTAAGTGGTAAACTATAAGAGATAAGTCAAGTCTTACTCTAAAAGGAATAGAGAGTTCCTTAAATCATATAATTTACTTCAATGCGGCGTTACCTATTTCCGAGATTTTCCTTCGTTAGTAATTGAAACTTTTAAATACTTTTAATATTTTAAACTTCAAAACGTTATTTTTTTCATTTGGTCTTCAAGTGTGGAATTTGAAAGTAAATTACTACATTGTTCTTCTAAATTTCATATGTAGATATAAATATGCAATGAATATTTAACTTTGTTAGTAAAATCTAGGCAGAAGGATATACTGTTTTATCATGAACTTGTAGCGACATTTAGCGAGCAGAGTTCTTCATGTGAATGCCTTGTTGTTTACTATCGTCATGCAGCGAAGGACTTTGTGGTAGCAGATTTTAACGAAACACGTATCTCTTAGATATACTCCTCAGTATTCGATTTCGCCTAAATGGTAACGAAATGGTCGCTCTGAAAATCGTCTACTCTGTGACTAGTTTATATTAATAACGAAAAGGACCTTCACCCTATTCCGAAACCTATGCTCTGACCCATAGGATGTCAGAGGCTGCAGTGTCTTTCGAGCGTGTTTCAGCTTCATGCTATAGTAGTACAAATGTACAATAAATAGAGAAAGAATATTCCAATTTTATATAATTTAGATAGTTTTTCTTGCTTCTGACAAATTCTGCAAATGTGTAAGGCTAATAAACACTTTCATAAACATAAATAACTTAAAAATAATGGAAATAATTTCTTCCACACTAGCCGTGTGTAGGCTAAGGTTTGGATGAGTAAAGCCACACTGAATATTTCAAAGCCATTACCGGGATTTGAACCATGGATCTCCCGCTCTCCGTTCGGTTACTCTAAACCGTGGTTCAAATCCCGGTTATGGCTTTGAATTTTTCAGTGTAGCTTTACTCATGCAAACCTTAGCCTACACACTGCTAGTGTGGAAGAAATGATTTCCACAATTTATCTAAAAACATAGTGGTTTAACTATGGAGCGTAGGACTTAAGTACTAACAGCATAGTAAGTCGCCGCAAAAGGTGCGTGACTCATTGTACGAGGACTGTTCAATAAAGAATGATAACAAAATTTTTTGACAACGTACCTTTACTCATCCTCATAATTCTGATGGTCCTTCTCAAAATAGTCTCCCCTGAATGCGATGCACTTCTCCCAGCGTTTCTGCCATTATTCAAAGACATGCTGGGAACCATTTTTTGAGAGTACCTTCAAAATCACCTCCGCAGTCTTCACCACTGCTTATGATGATGGATAATGCCTCCCACGAAGGCGTTTCTTCAAGTTATAGAATAGAAAAAAATCACATGGGCTAAATCCGGACTATAGAGAGGGTGAGGGTTGCACATCACGTTATTTGTATGATATTTAGCAACAACATTGGCAATATGCGGCCGCGCATTATCGTGGTGCATCAACCAGCTTGCTTCACGGAAGTATGTGGTCTTCTGCGCCTGATATGAACTTACAATGTTTTCAGGATATCCGTGTAGTATTGTCCAGTTACTGCAGGTACAACATGCTGATAAACCATTCCATGAATATCAAAGAATGAGATAACCACAACTTTCACAGCAGAAGCAACATTTTTGCTTTTTTGAGGGTTGATGATGGAGATTTTCACACTGAGCTTTGCTGTTTGCTCTCAAAATCAAAATTATGTAGCCAAGTTTCATTAGCAGTGATTACGTTTGAAAGAAACTCCGGATCTTCCTCTAACATAAACTTTAACTGCATGCAGACCTGCATGCGAATGTCCTTTTGTTCGGGAATCAACAGTCTTGGAAACCATCGCGCACAAGCACGTATCATATGTAATGTTTCTGTCGCGAACGTGTGGGTGGCACCCAATGAAATGTTCAGTATTTCAAAAAGTGATCCTAAGGTAATTCGTCGATCCTCTCTCACAATGGCAGCAGCAGTGTTGATGCTTTCTTCCGTAAGAGCACTAACTGCTGCACAGGGTCCACCTTCCTTTGAAATTGATTGTCTCCCCTCTTTAAACATTTTAAACCACCTTCGAGCTGTGCTGTTGGGAATAACAGACTCTCCATAGGCCTCCTGTAACATTGTATAGGCCTCAGCTGAAGATTTGTTGCTTGGTTCTTACAGGCGGGAACCAGGAGTAGCAACAATGAAATTACTACGGCGTGTTTGTTTCACATTAACCTAACAGAATATAATAAGTTTGACTTTTAGTGCGAAAAGTTACGAGCGTAAAAAAATTATAGTAATTCTTTATTGAACAGCCCTCGTATATGAGAACCCCTAGTGGTCTACCGGGACACATACGATTCAGTTGGAGGATTTAATGTCATGTCGGCATGTTGGCTATAGTAGCTCAGTGGTTTAGAGCAGCCGGACGTAGACCCGGAGATCCGTGGTTCAAATCCCAGCTGTGGCATTGAATTTTTCAGTCTGGCTCTACTCATCCAATTTTAAAATGGCTTCTACATTTCTTCCAAAGAATACAGGAATCTGAAACTTGTCAGTTGGTTCGATTCTGCGGGGTACACAGTCAGATTTCAAGCTAAACGTTATACTTCATCTATGACATATATACTTAAGTAGAGAAATGAATTACAAGAATTATAATTGAATAGAAGTATGATTTTTAAAGAAAAAAAATGTACTGAAATTATTAACATCCTTTAAAGGATACAAGACCGATGTATTAAGAATATTCCTTTCATAAAATAATCATTTACATGGAAAATGTTTCTCATAAATGACTAAGCACGCTGAAAAAAAAAATCATCAAATCTATGGATCAGTATTGTAACAGTACATTTATATATTTATTTCAAAAATTATAGAGATCTCCATAAAATGTACAGGTTATCGCAAATAGAATGTTTGTATAAGTTTCTGTATTCGTACGAATTTCTCAAATTTTATGCTGTGCACTTTGAAACATCAAATTATTATTCATTTGTTTCTTACCGGCTCATGTAAACTTCGCGCTGGAATACAACTGCGGACTTAAGAATTGAGTTTTACTTCAGTTTTCTGAACACTAACAAACAATTTCCGACAAATATTTAACAGAAAACGATACAAAAACAATAACAAAAAATTAAATTGGTATAAATGGAGTATAAGTATTGTCGCGAACACATTATCGCGATAACATGGCCTACTTACACAAAGGGGCAGATAAATATAGCGCGGAGGTAAAAGGTTTGCCGAAACAGATAAAGTTAGATAACTAGAAGATTCTAGTGCAGTCTTGTTCATTCTAGAAATTGAGTAGAGGTATATATAAGAAATCGCGACACGTCAGTCCTAATGAGGAGAGTGTAATTGGAACTGAATCGTGCAGCTTTATTTTGAAAGTGAACTCTGTTTTTGGGTGTGACATACGAGCTGGAAGATTGTAAATGTGTATGAGCCCTAATTCTGCTACTGTAAGGGTTGACCAAAGTGTATTTCTGTGGAAATAAATAACACTTTGAATTAATGCAAATTGGACTTTAAATTCTACGAACCCACAAAGTAACAATATGAAAATATATTATACGGATATAAAAAATGTGAGCGCTATACAAAAAGATTCTTTCTTAATCGGTATCCTAGCAGTAAAACAATGTTTCTGATCTGCAGCTCTAAGGTCGCCTATTTATCTCTTGAATCAAAATTTCGTGTTATTACGCCGAAGTCTGTTTACAGCTTACTGACAGTCTTTTCTATTCTAACTGCCAGTTGGGCGCAGTCCGATATGGCCCAGTGACATATGAGGTAAGGTGCGTTCATGCAAATTTTAGAAAACGTATGTAATTTCGTATGACGTAGCTAGGATATTCATGAGTTTAGTAGAGCGGTTGGTGAAAAGATCCGGGTGCTAATATGTGTTGCATGTCTCTCAAAATGAAATGAAGTGATGTCATTCTTCTTGACTTAAATAGATAGCTGTTACCTTGGTTATGATTTGAATGAAAGTCGTCAGTAACTCTTGCGTTATTCTTTAGAGTAAAATAGATTTGATATCTTTCAGACAATGCTACAAACAAAATACAACCTTCAGAACGGCAAGGCTATTCTAAGGAGTACGTGATAAATTTATGAATATAAATTAAAGCTCTAAGTATATATTAAATAAAAAATCGTGCCATACCAGAACGAAGTGGTAGAAATTGCACAAAGTTAATGGAAGCTAAATAAATTATATAGAACTTCACATGGCCACCATTAACATGCCTTATGCTCCACTCATATTTTTCCAGAAGCTTGCCAGGGAGAGACAAATCGAGTCCTGTTGGACAGTTCTTTCATTTTCAACTTAAGGATATGCATCACTAAAATTGCATGATTTTTTAAAAATAAAAACACCTTTTCCTTCTTTTAATCTATAAAATAGTGTAAACCTTCCTGAATCCGAAGAATGCTTAGATAGCATCCGCAAGTCATTTTAAAATTCTCTAATCTAGTTTGAAAGTTGCATGAATGCTATGTTAGCTATGAATTCTAATTCTTTATGCTTGTTTTCTCGCCATTAAGTATTTCAGCATTTTTCATCCCTTAAAATGCTGTTTACGTCGCAGTTTTAGTGCTAGACTAATGGAACTTGCTGCTCAGGTTCATAGAAACCCAGTGGATAGAAATTGCCCTAGGTTTTATTGTGACACGCATTTAAGCATATTTTATTTACTTCAAAACACACAATTTTCAAATTTTGGGAACAAAAACCATATTTATAGCTTTAAATTATTGAGACAACTTTCTGTAGCTTCAGGTTATTGAGACACAGAGAAACCTAGGACAAATTCAAAATATGGATGTATTGAGAATCTTTTGTTAAAATATCACACCAAAATGTAAGTAAGTTTGCGCAAAGGGAACTTTTAGGTGACGTAACCAACGTAAATTTTACCGCATTTTCCAAACTATCAAAGTGAAATTGATAAAATTTGGGTAGTATAATATTCGCACGAAGTTATATCTGTGGTATAAATATTTAAAAAAGCTGGCGTTATTACTTCAGGATTTCAAATTTTCAATCATAGGTATCCTTAAAGTTGTCCTAATTCATCTACAGGTGTGCGTTTTCCACTGCTTCATAACTTTACAAGCACCTTTGAATGGATCAATGGATTGATTTTTTGCTTTTTACTTCTGTTCAGCCTTTTTCCTCTCAAAAGCAGAACAAATTTAAAACCAAGCAAACTTAACTACATACAATTCTGTAGAGTATAGTACGGCGTTGAATTTAAGTGCCAGAAAGCTGTTTCTTCTTATTCTTCTTAGTACTAAAATAAGAGGACTGTTCAGTAAAGAATGATCAAAACTTTTTACGGTCATAATTTTTCGCACTAAAATTCAATGTCATTATATTCTGTAAGTTTAATGTGAAACAAACAAGCTGTATTAGTTTCATAGTTGGTATTCCTGGTTCCCTCCTGTGAGAACCAGGCAAGTTCAGACATGTTCAGTATCGCCTACCGCTGCAATGGAGGTAATGCGCAGTTTAAGTTGATGTTAGAGAAAGATCCGGAGTTTCTTTCAAACGAAATCACTGCTGATAAAACTTGGCTACATCATTTTGGTCCTGCGAACAAACAGCAGAGATCAGTGTGGAAATCTCCTTCATCACCAATCCCCCCCCAAAAAGCAAAAGTGGTTGCTTCTGCTGGGAAAGTTATGGTCATCTCATTTTTTGAAATTCATGGAATGGTTTATCAGCACGTTGTACCCGCACGCACATCAGTAACTGGACAATACTACAGTGATGTCCTGAAAACATTGCAAGGCCATATCAGACGCGAAAGACCACATTTCCGTGAACCAGGCTGGATGCTGCACCACGATGATGTTGATGCAAAAATGTTGGTGGTGGCGATCACAGGTTACCACTGCTCCACGTTGTGCACCAGTTTGAAGCAAATATTATAGTGAGCAATGAGGTTTCTCTCAGGGTATGCGTGGATGTGTGTGAGAAGGAAATTTTACAACACTGGAATGCCCGTTTCCAAATTATTTATTCACTGCTTCTTATTTCAAACCTCGAAATGGAAGCTGCCGACCGAGGGTTACCAATCACGGTTTATAGTGACTGAATGCTAATTATATTTCTCGATAAATTTTGATGACCTGACAAATATTCAAGACCGAACAAGTTGACCGCTCTCCTAGGCTTCACGTCTGACTCTTCTTGATATCGGCTACACGCCGGATAATGTTTATAATGGTTTCATAGCCGTGACCCGGCTCCATCGGCGACAAGCCGAAGAGTCTCTCCACCACAACTGCGTGTGTGTATTTATATATAACTTTCACTCTCCAAATTCCTTTTTAAACAAAGTCCTTTTGTGGCTGTTTTGGTCGCTATTGTAAACGATCCGAAGAATACCCTATTCATGTACGTCAAGTGACAATTCCTTTAGAAACATTCTAAGGACACTGTTCCTTTCATTCATGGTATTGTTATAAACAGTTTCCCCAACTAAACTAACCTTGGCTTTGGTCGTCACAAAGAACCAACATTCCTTCGACGTCTATCACTATTCTTTGCTCCTGCAAACCATAATTTCGGTATCAAATGCCCCCATAGATATTATTTTATTATCCCATAATGAAATGATATATATGTCTTGCCCGAATATAACGCAAAATATTAAACTTTTGTCAGCAACTTCCAATTCGTTTTACAATTTTTTTTTTCGCAACATTAATTTTTACATGACATTTCCTAAAAATTATTCACCTAGTTACATAACAACATTTCATTTAAAATTTACTAACATTCTGTTCTGCAATTTTCAACTTTTAAATATTACTCGGAAAATATTTCAATCTACCTCATCTCTCTTTTTCTCCATCTGATCTACTTAATATTAATTCATATTGTTGTTACACTTGAAACAATTACAAAATATACACTCCCATGTTTAAATCAATGGTACATTAATAAGATTATATTTGTATACAACATTTCTGAGTTCTTCTTCTTGATTCTATATAAATATTCTTTTCAAAAGTCTTTCATTGTTCTGATATTTCTTTTTAACTGGTTAATTTTTTTTTTATACATTTCCGAATACTTCTTTATGATTCTATATAAATATTATTTTCAAAAGTCTTTAAGTGTTCTAATTGTCATTACTATATTTTTTTTTTACTTGTTTAGTTTTAAGTTTCACTGCACTGTCACAACACTGTTTACACTTAACCTATACATTTTACACTACACTGTTCATACTTAGCCTATACATTTTACAAGTTTGTTTCTTCTCCTTTTACAATTTGTTATGGCAATTTTAAATACTTTAGCCTAAGTTTCTACCATTTACAAGAAAATTCATCATCCCACAACGTACTTCGAAATACAAGAGAATTTTGCGGACTTTTCCATGTATAAAGGACTTATTTATTCTACATCCCCATGATTTTTCCATATCTAGCTTAGATATCGTACATTGATATCTTGTCCTATCTTTTCTACACATATTCTGATGGAACTGTGCCCCTTGCCCGAAATATTTTAATATTTCTCTTTCGTTTCTCCCTGGATTTTGAATGCTTTTCCATGTTTCTTTCGTCGCCGTGATATCTATTGCTACCTCATTCATTTGATTTTTGGTTTCCTCCAAATACCTCGTCGGTTTTCTATTTTCCCATTCTGATCCTTCTAGTCTACTCCTAGTTTCTTCTAACTCTTTTTTAGTTTTTTCTCTACTTTCCCTTTCTGATACTTCTAATCTATTCCTAGTTTCTTCGAACTCTTTTCTAGCTATTTGTCTTTCTTTATCTACTCTCTGTACGATTTCCTCCCTCAGTTTTCTGTTTTTACTATCCGACCTTTCATTAACTAGATTCAAAATTTCAGTTTCCTTTGTCACTGTGATTTCCATTGCTAACTCGTTCATTGCATTTGTGATTTTCTCCAAATTCCTCGTCTGTATTCTATTTTCCCTCTGTGATACTTCTAGTCTACTCCTAGTTTCTCCTAACTCTTCTCTAGCCATTCCTATTTCTTCGTCTAATTTCTGTACTATTTCCTCCCCAAGTTTTCTGTTTTCACTATCTGACCTTTCATTAACTACATTCAAAACTTCATTTTCAGCGTTCTGCGTCTCCTCACTAACATCTCTCCCTAAACTGTCTGTTACCTGATCAGTTTCTTCTCTTACATTCTCTATTTCTTGACTATCTTTCCTGACATTCTCAAACGCTTGTTCATTCTCTGTCTTCTTTCCTAGTTCTACTTCTCCTACCTCTAACTTCTCAACACTATCATCTATCTTTTCTCCTATCTGCTGATACGTTTGATTGCTACTGTCTATTTCCCCACTCAAACTTTGATGATTATTACCTATCTTTTCACTTAAACTTTGATTCCCATCATCTATCACTTTACTTAAACCTTGATGCATATCATCTAACTCGTTATTTAAACTTTCGCGGTCCTTCCTCAACTCTTGCATAAAATTTTCATGGTCTTTTCTTAAATTTTCATTGTCTTTTCGTAAACTTTCGAACATTTTCATGACTTCCCGTAACATACTTATTCTCATTTCTACATTATTTGTTACAGTTCTACCACACTCTGCTATTTCAACTACTCCCTGCCTACTGTTATTACCATAAACCTCTCGAACTTCCATGTTTTCTACAAATTTTACTTAAAATCTTGTTTTTCACTTCTCAAATAAATTCACCATAGTCTAGTATATAATTTTACACTCTGTACCTTTGATTGTTTTTACTGGCTCCTGATGATGTCACTGATGACGATGCCGGCCTCGTTTCTTCTTTACAGTCGAACTGTTGACGAATTTCTTGATGGGTCGACCGTCCTCCTGTCGAACCACCTTCACCTGTTGAACCTCGTTGTCGGGGTGAAACTCGTTCTCGGTTGAACCTCCTTTTCGGGTTGAACCTCCTCCTGTTGTCGAACGTCCTTCTCCTATCGGGCCGAACCTCCTCGTATCGAGCTCCACGTTGGCGCGCCAATTTGATGCAAAAATGTTGGTGGTGGCGATCACAGGTTACCACTGCTCCACGTTGTGCACCAGTTTGAAGCAAATATTATAGTGAGCAATGAGGTTTCTCTCAGGGTATGCGTGGATGTGTGTGAGAAGGAAATTTTACAACACTGGAATGCCCGTTTCCAAATTATTTATTCACTGCTTCTTATTTCAAACCTCGAAATGGAAGCTGCCGACCGAGGGTTACCAATCACGGTTTATAGTGACTGAATGCTAATTATATTTCTCGATAAATTTTGATGACCTGACAAATATTCAAGACCGAACAAGTTGACCGCTCTCCTAGGCTTCACGTCTGACTCTTCTTGATATCGGCTACACGCCGGATAATGTTTATAATGGTTTCATAGCCGTGACCCGGCTCCATCGGCGACAAGCCGAAGAGTCTCTCCACCACAACTGCGTGTGTGTATTTATATATAACTTTCACTCTCCAAATTCCTTTTTAAACAAAGTCCTTTTGTGGCTGTTTTGGTCGCTATTGTAAACGATCCGAAGAATACCCTATTCATGTACGTCAAGCGACAATTCCTTTAGAAACATTCTAAGGACACTGTTCCTTTCATTCATGGTATTGTTATAAACAGTTTCCCCAACTAAACTAACCTTGGCTTTGGTCGTCACAAAGAACCAACATTCCTTCGACGTCTATCACTATTCTTTGCTGCTGCAAACCATAATTTCGGTATGAATGTGCAGCCGCATATTGCCATTGTTGATGAATATCTTGCAAAAGTCAACGTGAAGTGCATCCCTCACCCTCCCTATAGTCCGGATTTAGCCTCATGCGACTATTTTTCTATTCCCTAACTTGAAGAAACGCCTTCGTGGGAGACATTGTCCATCATCAGAAGCTGTGGTGAAGGCTGCGGGGGCGATTTTGAAGGATCTCTCAAAAATGGTTTCCAGCATGTCTTTGAAGACTGGCAGAAACGCTGGGACAAATGCATCGCATTCAGGGCAGACTATTTTGAGAAGGACCATAAAAATTATGAGGATTATTAAATGTGCGTTGTCAAAAAAATTGTGATCATTCTTTATTGAACAACCCTCGTAGTATACCAAAAAGTTTCACGAAAATTAAACAAAGTTAGGATATAAAACTTGTATAAAATGTATAAAATTCCGTAAAGAAATGTACGTATAAAGGCTTATATAATGCAAGTAGGTTGTATTGAGCAGTAATATCACCAAGGTAATGGAATATGCTGACAAAGCACTGAACTAAAAGTGACTCCAATGATATTAATTAAAATATGACAAAAATGATTTGTCACGACAAATGAAATATATTTGAACTTTCTGGAACTTGAATCTGACCTCTTCTTCATTCTGAATAATTTTGCATAACTGGCAAACTGTAAGAGATAAATAGAATATTACTACCAAAAATGTGGTAGTTCTGTTCAACTTCACAGCTACGTCTAATACATTTTTCGTAGTTAGCCATTTTCGAGTATTCCTTGTTATTTTTTCGCCTTGTCATGCAAAGAGAAATAAATTTCAGAGCCGTAACATCGTGATCTGCTCTTAAAATATTTGACTATCGATTAAGCTTACTGCATTTCCCTGTTCTTATTTTACATACAAGGAAGAATGTAATAAAACCATTTTAAAATGTGTAGGTATCTCTATTAATATTACTTAAGTAGATAGAATAATAATGTTTTTAAAAATAGATTTAGAAGCTTTAGTTCCACCAGAATGAACCGATTTAATAAATAACGTATGAAAGAAATGTCTGAAATAATAATGAATGCGGAAAGCAATGTTACTGTAACGAATACAATTTTTGTAACTGTTCATTTTCGGGGCCCTTCCTGTGATATTGTGCGTCACCCTCCATGAAGTATTTCGCCATATTCCATTAATAATCACGAAACCATGATGGTCCGAGTGATTGAATGGCTTGCCGTTACCAACATTACGGATGTAACCAATCCCAGTGCAGAACCCGCTGACGCAGCTATCCTCTCTGAATTATGGGTACGCGTGCACTGGAACACCGATGATGCAGTGCGCGTTTTAAAATGACATCGTTTATTTCTGTGTGGGTCTCGCGGGACAAGCGCTATTTGTCATTGCTTATAGAACCATGCATCATCTCCGCCTCCCTTCCAAACTGCAATCATAGAGTGTACGGAGCCTACGCCACGAATTGACTTAAAGTTACCATCCCCTTCTAGAATCACCCGCACAAACAGTCGAGCATCGCTCTCCGTGACAGATGACAAAGGGTCCTTCGCGTAGCCTACTTCATAATATGGCTTCTGATGTCAGTAGATGGCACCATTACGCTGATTTAATCGTTTCTATTGCTGTGTGAATTAGTTCAAACCGTCATTATTCTTGTAAAAGGGAAAAAAATCTGGTAGTTTACATTCGATAGCATTACTACTACTTCGCCAAACCGGCACTTATGGACTTTCAAAACTTAACTATTCTATTTACTAATTCACATAATGGTTTGAAATTCCATGCCTTTTCCGTTGAGCAAACTTCCATTGAAAAATATGGGGTTGAAAAGTCAAACAGATAAAAAATAATATATAGAAAATAGTGGCCCCACGAATAAATATTTGCCATAAATTATCTTCTAAATTTACGCTTTTGTTTAATGAGATTTTTCCAACTTTTACGGTTCTCTGGTCGTAAAAATGTCATCCAGAGTGAAATTATTCAAACGTTATTCCCAGAGAATTTAAGTAATGCCTATACATTTCACTGGGATGAAACTATTGTGCTATAATCAGAGTATCAAGGCCAATTAGAGAGGAAAAAAATCAAACACCGAACCATTTTCCAGTTAAAGTGCAGTTTTATTTGATCTATTTATACCCCGCCCTTAACTCCAATCATCATATCGGCGGCCGGTCTTCTTTGGAATATATCGAATGTTAACTCGCATTCGTTGGGTTTTAATCATTAGATCACGCATACTTTCACACTCTCATTCACATCTCCAGGCTCTAGGGAAGATGAGGAATTATCTTGGTGGGAGAAAAATCCCTAAACTCACCGCCGGGAATTGAATCCGACACCCCTAGCAGGGCACGCAGGTGCTCGACCGACTAAGCTATGGGGCCAGCCTTTCAGCGCCTTTTGGTTTTTAGTTTATGCTGTGTATTTATGCACATAGACTATTACAAAGAGCCTTTTTCCGATTCAAGGAGTATAAAGACGTGTAATTTGGTGAAATTGCGATATCAAAATTTTTGATGGAATGCAATTCTTTCGCTACCTACTATACTTAGGTAGAAAAGTAAGCAGAGATCTGTTGACAAATATTGATTCTTACTTATTTCAATTAAATTTGATAAATAAGGGTATATTAAATACCTTTCTATCAGGTCGAAACTGATTACAATTTATTTGCTTCTTACGAAAAAGATTTTTGCCTTTATCTTTAAACTTTTTATTTTTCATTTGAGTTTAAAGATTCATATGACTTTCTCTACTCTTGTACGAACTATTCTTTCAAACACTTATTCCTTTATCTACTTACGTGATCGAGACAAACATTTTCATAAATTATCTTACTGCTAATTTTCTTTTATTGCAGTGGAAGCATTGGAATGCTGTAGGCTTTAAGTGGTAGTCAGTTCTTGTAATAGTACAATTTGTTCCTACGAGATGCCTTTGAAATTCCATTCACTTTACATGGCCAAAGGTAAATGAATTAGGACTTCCCATTTGAGAAAAGTATAAGTACTGCACAATTGAAATAACAAGCATATCTGGAAAATAGTTTACCCCATAAAAATAATAATAAATACATCTTTTTTCAGCGAGATCTGCACGTTTTATGTACTAAAGCTTCGAGGGTCTGTTACCTATAGTTTACTAGATATGGAAAAGCCATTCGGAATGCAGAGGACATCCGACAAAACAACACATACAAACCTTTTTAAAAAATACTGTCTTTCAGGGTATCTCAAAACGAGTATTTTTACAAGTATTAGCATAAAATTTCTGAGTGGGACACGACACCTTCTCTATGAACTGTATACTTGTAAAGAAAGTAGAAATAAGGTCCAAAAGCTAGAAGTGTATATTTTGATATATTTGAAATCAAAGAAAATTTATGAGAGATAATGCATTGTTGATCAGGTGAATGGCACTAATATGTAAGTTTTAACACGGCAACATATGAAAGATTTTCATTCAAACTCGATAACTTGAATTAATCAAGTAATTGAACTAGTAATATTTAATATTTATGTAAGTCAAACTTAAGATGATTTTTTTAGTCCTATTGACTGAAAACTTAAGAAAATAGCATCCGCTCACTCATCAAACTTCCTGTGTGTTTTGGTAAGGCCAGACCATATTTACTATGAAGTTAGCTTTGACATTTCAAATAAAAACATGAGTAGGTGTGATGGAGCTATTACATTTGCACAGACCTTGAAGCAAGGCATTAACGTCAAATAACTCTAGTTAAAATGTTACATTTACCTCATTATTCACAGATTTTGAGATAAGGATCGCGGCATATACGTTAGCTCAATAAATAACATAATGAACAGAACAAGAAAAGCAGTAGGTATATATGTCTTCGAAAATAAGGCTTGTCGCCATTCGATCTGAATCTATTGGCCACAAACAAAACACCATTAGGAAAAGCGAGGGTGTTTGCCAGCTGCATTCGATACCCTAATGCTTAAGGAGACAGAAAATATTCTATAATTATGCAAGGAAAAAATAAAGAAAGAAAAATTAAACATTCTACTTTGTCATTTTCAAATATTATGGATGTTGAAAACGACACCTTGTAAAGAAAATGAAGAAGTCGACTATGGCTTCTTAAGCCGCGGCTCTTATCAAGATACTTTTGAGACAATACTTTATGAAATTCACAAATTTTTATTGTGCTGGGTTCGATTTCTGGTGAGCATCCATTCTGACCAGGATTTTTCCTGGTTTTTCGCTAGTCGGCAATTCGAATGCTGGAGTGCTGTGGCTTCTACCATATCACTCCTCCTTCCCTTATCTTTTCATTTGGTCTCCCTCTTTCTCATTACAGAAAGACACAGGTCAGATGGCGCAGAGGCTTGCGAATTTAAATTTCTCTGCTCCGCCATAGGGTGGCTGTTCCAGTCTCCAAGGCCGAGATAGGCTTTCTCGGTTCCTGCTGGAGGGAACCATCCTCTGGCGTTTCGGCAGGTGGCCGTAGAGCGTCTTCCAGCCGGTTGTCCTGTACAGCTTACGTCCTACGTTCCTGCGGTTCCTTTGTCTTATCTGTCCCTCCCGGGAATATACCTACATATACAAAGATTCACTTGTGAGTCCGTTTGCTGAGTGTCTCCTCCCTCACTTAAATTTACTTCTACTGAAATCGAAATTCACCATCCCTTTTGTACTATGCTAGAAACCGCACTATCTGGAAAATATTGAAGGAATAATCTTACTTTATAATTATTTAACAATGATTGAATATAATAACATAATAATATATGAAAAATTAACTTTTATCGTGCTTAATGCTTTTATTTAAATTTAAAGTTGTATTTTAGACAAATTATTTTGACTTTTACTATTAGAGGCACTTCCTTCCGAAATTAATTAAGGGAATAGTGTAATAAGTTGACGAGTGCATGTGCTCTCTCTGGGGCTAGATAAGGGTTTTATTATGTCTTGGTGTTAATCATAAAAAAAGGCAGTTCTGAAATTATATAGAGTACCTAGGACTTTATCAGGTTTTACGTAACGAGGGCGAAATCACTTAAGCACTTGATGAACTTACCATTTATGAAGACATAGGAAATATTTATTCTTAATCAATAAGTTCATCTCTTCAAGTATAAGGAAACAATGACCGGTGCCTCTCAAGAATATCATGCAACCCAGATAGGGGAACTGTTTGATAACGAAAATTCACCTCACTGAAGCGGTAAAGTAAAATTAAAAGCATGACATATCATTAGATTCTCAAAACGTTTAATGCACAAACAAGAAAATTCTAACTGGGTGTCATTTTATTGTATTACTGAGAAATAATGACGTCCAATTTAGTTTCAGTTTATACAATTAATCTTTAAGCAAAGCTGCGCATGATGTTTTAAATAGGTAAAACGTTTGCCCTGTAACCTCGCCCTAATAAAGTATATCCATCCCCATCTGTGTTTCAAAGTGAAAGCTTACTATCCACTTGTTTTCAGCTAAATATTGGAAATACTTTGGACAACATACTGTGATGTCAGTTTCTCAAATAATACACATACATGTTATAAATGACTGATTTTCAAAGTTTTATCATGTATTTTCGGCTTCTTTTATTGTTATTTTTAAGTTAAATTCAAAAAATAATTTTGCTCTCTGTACTAGGTAATCCAACAGAGGAGAAGATGGTCAATTCGAAGTAAAAATAAGAATTTCATATTTAATAGGAAATGTATGAAATGCTAAACAAATATAAAACTTGATATTTCCGTTGAACATCTTCCAAAGGTAATCCAAGAAGAACTTGGAAATATAAACCTTTTACTACATAATTTGAAGATATAACTAGCATGAATAAGCAGAAACATAGCTATTCTTAAGTGTTAGTAATCAAGGAAATGATTTCTCTCAACTTGAAAGCTATTAAGTACTATTATAAATATTCGTAAGCTTTCACAGCTGGAGTCTAATTTGAAGACAGAAGAATTTTCCGGGCTCAGGAGCCGTGGTCTGATGGAGTTGGAACATCCATACGTTTCGTTCACGTCTGCGGTGAACATCATCAATCGTGGCGTGGTCTGATTCTTCTGGGTGAAGTTTCAGTCACAACTGAACTAACTTCAAGTTACGGCGAATGTTTAAACAAAAATCTTATGTTCCAGGTAAAAGTTTTTAAAAAATATGTCATATGTTGCATTCTGTGAGCTCTAAGAAAGATGCATAAGACTAAAGCGATAGCCAAATTGCTTAAAGGGTTCACCTTGTGATGGCTGAAATTCCGTTCTAGTTTGACAAGAAAATGTTAGTCACAGAAGCGTTGAGTTTTGATGAAGTGTGGTTTTTTTTTTTTTTTTTTTTTTTTTTTTTTTTTTTTTTTTTTTTTTTTTTTTAAGTGAAAACTTCTTTAGCCGCGTTTAGCACTTTTTGTGGGTAGTGAATTAAACTGAGTCGTCACGCTGGAATGTATGACGCTCATTCGGATGAAGTCGGCTCGAGTCGGCTCAATCCCAACTAACCCCCCCCCAACTCATTCGTTATTTCAGTCTTATGTTGTCCATACCGCTATACACCGTAGATTTTCTATCGCACTTGACAGCGTATCAACAACACGCATCCAGGTAAGTTTTAACATATTTCAAAAACTATGAAAAATTCAGAAACTCTACAGGAGTTTCTTTAAAAAATAATTGTCTTAGGGCTGTTCTTACAGACATATGTCTAGTGCCAGTAACGATCCGGTCAGATAAGCTTCTGTCATTTAACAAGTCGACAACATGTCAAATTCCACTTTAAACAATAATAATATCAGGGTATCAACAACACGCATTCAGGTGTGCTTTTAACGTATTTCAAATACTATGTTTCACTTAAGAACTGGTTATTTTATTTTATTTTATTTTTTGTTCTTCTAGTTTTACATTTATATATTGCATCATCATATATCCTTGTTTGTTAAATTGTACTGTTTGTTTTTCTGTTTTTTTTTTTAAATTGTAAGGTATTCTTCTTTCTGGAGAATAAAGTAATAATAAAATTTAAAAATTGAATTGAAAATGCATTAATATCATTATTAATTGTGACAAAACATTTGAAATGAATATGACATATAATAAAATTTATATGAAAATATGTACGAACGTGGGATAAAATATGGATCAATGACTATATGTACGGCTATGTATTGACATGTGCAAAATGTATACGTAACCAAACCATTCCGGATATTCAAAAAATATGTAAATAAGCAAATGAATATCATATAATTGAGTTATAAGCTATGTATGAACTTCTATTTTTATTAAAAATAAAAATGCAATGAAATATGTGTATCATAAAGAAAGAAAAAACATGAAAAAATGATTGTGAAATAGCATGTATTTTAATACAACAATTAAATACATATGAAACAGTGTATTATGTGATTTGATTTTACTTCCTTTATACATCCTTTATGTATATAACCCTCTTCGCACGGTCGCTATTCCGTGGTCATTCAGTTTTTCCAGAGTATTTTCATTTGCGAGCACACTTAGCGTAAGGCGTGAACTATTTTGCTCGCAGCTGGCCTCTTTGCGCAAGAATGAGTGTCAACTTTAAATTTATTAAAATAATTTTTAAGAATAATTTAAAATGAATAGTTTTTAAGGTTTCACTTCTGTCGTGTGGTCTTAAGCACATGCAAATTTTTTTAGGTTGTGGTCTATCTCTTACAATTGAGAAGTAAAACATGATTCATTTAGAATGAAAGTGCTCAGCAGTAATCTAAATACCTTAAACGTATTTTATTTTAATAAAAGTTGTTTAAATCTCTTTTGTCTTTTATCAAAAGTACACTGGGGTGGAGGGATTTTCTTGGAAATCTTCGAGGAAAATACAAATTACGCTGCTTCTGCATACTTCAGTATGTAGAAGTATATATCATATGTTTTGTTAACTAATTTTTAGGAAATGTCAAACTCTATGCAACCTCTTTAAACACCTGTATCAAAAAAGGTCAGCATTCCCTTTCTAGAAAAGTTACATCCCAAAGATTCTGGTTTATAGTTCATTACTATGCAGCAATACGAGAACTAGAATTCTGTTGAAAACATCGAAGTGATGTTATTGTTAAACTTCTAGCAGGGGAGGTAAGATTATCATGAAGGAGAAGGAAGGATAAGCTGTGATAAATATTTTCTACAAGAATGAGTAGAGGATGTCATGTCAGTAGAATACAAACAGGCTTTCTACGCCATAGGTTAATCTCTGTTTCATATAACCTTGCCCCGCTGACATGTATCAAACCGCGTGCAACTACCTCCTCATCCTAACTGGCTAATGCTTTCGCGCCATAGGCTATAGGCGATGCCTTCCTGTCAAATTTAAAACTGCAATACACGGCATAATAATTGCCAGGAAGATAGATAAAATACAAATAAGAATATAAAGGCATGCAAAATAATGAAGTTTATAATAAAACTGAGCAAGTTGAAACTGAATGAATGAGCAATGAAGCTGAAACAAGTTTATTATGAAAGGCCTCTGGCCTTTTCCACTGGGATTTTTTAAAACCAGCACACATACCTTGCAAAAATGTTTGACTTTCTGTTTTAAAAGTCGTGTCACGCCATACTTGTGTGTGCTTCATTCACCTAAGTCTCGTCAAGGTAGTATATTTTGTATCCCGGTACAATCTGATTGTCCTTAAATAACGTCTTCGCCACACAGCAACACCGCCCCTGGAGTGGTAAGCTTTCCTGTTGTCTCAATTTCATATCGCGATGTTCCTACGCATCTAACACACACTTCTCTCACTGACAAAGCCGCAGTCTTCTCTGTGAGTGCATTAAAAACATGCACCACAATTCTTTTTTCGCTGCTTTGTAAAGATTTTCCCTTGCGATGCTTCAGCGAAAAACTGGCGGTAGACTCTGCCATTATACATATAATAAGTACACGCGCAATAAACGATCAATAAAATAATTTAGCTCCCGCACTCGACACAGCATACCTTCAAATGGCGATATGTGACTAATACAGTTCAAAACAAGGTCAATGATAAGTATACAAACAAATGTCATCACTACCGCTAAATCACGTGCTATCGTGCCATGTGCTTGAGAGCAAAGGAACCTCCTCTTTACTTCGTTTAGAATTAACATGCATTTCAGATAAATATATTACGCAACAGAGTTGATTTAATTGAAACAGTTTCTGACAATTCTCTTCCAAGATATAAAGATATATCGCCATGTTAAATAACCAACTAATTTTTACCACACAACAGTCTGTACCACAACAGCAGCCAATGAGAGATGATAAGGTCACGTGGCCGTTAAGAGATACGGGGCAAGCTTATGTGAAACAAGATTTAGGTTAGATTCGACAACGAAAGAGGACATTCTGCACAACTGATCTACATAGATGTATTGCAGCAAATATTACCCTTCAAAGGAGTAGATGAAATGAGTACTACAGAGGCTACAGGTCACAAGCAAGTAGACAACAGTGTCGCAGAAGTTCATATTATTTCCTGGCTCAGAGATCCGACTCACGATTTGTGCTTTCCAAATTGGATGACATTTGCTACCAGGTAGACCTCTGCTGTAGTTTTCACTGAAATAAAGATCCACGACATCTATTCGGCACCGCCTCAGTCCACAAAATCTGGTAGTACAGCTGAAAGATAATCATATAAAACAAAGAAATTCCCGAGGTCAGAGTGGGTGGTTGATGGAACTCGACACTCCCCAAATGCCAGCCTTGCACGTTAGAGTGCAGCCATTTCTCAGAGTAAGTGTTCCATACTTTTATGTAATGTGGACAGAACATTGCTCCAGCAAACCTTTGAAATAATTCCTTCTGGGTAAATGCTTTGTTAGGCATTTGCGAAATTGGAAAGTCTAATATGATTATCAACGCTTCTGCCCTGAAATTCCTTAAGAATTGCTCTAATGAAACCTGAACTGTGTACATTGTGGTTGAATACTGTTTGAGAAAAGGTGAGATTACACTGCTGCTAGCTTAGTTTTGCAAAAAAGGGTACGTAGAAAGATCGCCACGAACCTATAATTGAGACTATTAATCTCTCGCCATTGATGATATAGCAGTTTTTTCAAAGTGGAAAGGAACATCGTAATTGAGATTGGTTTCTTTCTTAGTTCTAGTTAACTGAGAACATACATGTACCTAAAGATTTTACTGAAACGCGTGAAAGAAAATAGATTTTGGGGTGTAGTTCTTCAAAGCAATATTTAGTACCTGTTAACTAAACCTAACCAACGGTTAGAAGTGCTAAATCATTAGTCCCGCATCATCAAAGGTGAAATATTCATACCTCGAGGCTTAAAGGTAAGCTTAAGGAATGATAAACAAGGTACCTTAAAATTTGCTCTCAAGCATTAAAAGTATTCTTTTAACTGTACTACATAAAGAAGCTTTCTGAGTATCAACGTTCTCTCCATCATGACGTATGTATGGTACAAATTCGGAAGTTTCGGGGTTCCAGTTTCGTTGAGGTCGTGGTTTCTTCTAGTCTGTAAGTGGTTGCTTGGTTGCTTTCCCATCTCTTAAGTATTCCTGTTCATTATTTTCATTCAACTACTGCACCTCTTTGCTTTGGGGTTGTAGCAGCAAGCACGGCGGTTGGTGTGTTGTGGTGTGTTGTGAAATTTGCGCTATACAAAGATCTCTCCTGGCATCTGGTAGAGCTGCTAGGGCTTGGTAAGTTATCTCGTTTGCACTGGGAATGGTTAAGACAGAATTGGTGTCATGTTGCAATCGTTAAGGACCCCGTTTCATCATCTGCATCCGCATGATGTCACGCTTCGGATCTCCCTTCATTTCTTCATTCCAGAGGTCACTTGGAAGCACAAAGGGCCCACTATATCCTAGGTGCAGAGCTTTGTTAGCTATTGGAGCTCTCCTTCTTTTGACTACACGTTCCCAACGTCCTTTCTAGTATTTAATTTGAAATTACCTTTTTATTTTTTGAAACAGGTGGAGTGTTAATACATTTTCTTTTCAATTTTTATCAGAGTAGAAATATATCTACCATATTTTCTAAATTTGCTAAATGTAGATACCTGCTTCAAGTCCCTCGTTGTGTACTCTTACGCTTCGAATGTGCTACATAATTGTTTTTAATGTTTTAGTTATTAATTTTAGGTATTCTTTTTAAACTTGTGTATAAAATTACAATGCTTAAATCAAATACAAAAGTGGATGCTTGGATTTGGGCCAGAGGAAGATGTCGACATGTCTCCAAAACTGCATGCACCTTTGATGAGCTCCCATCTTGATGCGTAGAAACCTGGAGGGGAAAAGAATACACAAAAAGAGAAAAAGAGTTACAGTAAACGAAAATGTTGAATTTTACTAATCTTGGGTCTATGTTTAATATTAACATGCTTAATTCTTTTGTAAGGTAAAGAAATGAATGTGTTTTTTCGGTAATTTACGTGAAATAGTGAGTCCAGAGTCCGTAGAGCTTAGAGTTACCCGTCATTCGTCTCTCAGGATAAGGGAAAACCCCGGAAACACTTCATTCAGGTAACTCACCCTGACCGAGATTCGAACTCGGGACCTCTTGAACGTGAGGCAGACACGCTACCACCACGCTATCAAGGTGGGCAATATTGGCTTAGTATAGTTCTTTTATAAACGGTCATTATATCCATGATTCATAAACCATAATATAGATATTTTTACTAGATATTGCCTCAAAGTATTCAATGTAGACTTAGTTGTGTATATGATAAGGAAAATAAAGGACATCTTAATAAATAAATGCATTAAAAAGAGAAGAATCACACAAAAGTTTTATATATTGAGCCACACGACATTTCCAGGAATGCCTTAAAATATAACGGCAAATAACTCGATGACCTCTTGTACAACCAATCCAGTCATTTAATACAATTATTATAATTAATGAACTAAGTATATTTCTTTTGCGAAATAAGCTTTTTTCATTTCTCATAATTTACCAGTTGTATAAAGTTATAAACATCCATTCGAAATAAATAACCTATTCGCAGCAAATTCAAGATATACATTATAATAATTATAAGTCATCCAAAGATCTTTAAAATAAACTTTGATAAAAATTGACTTAGTCAAAAGTAGCTATTATTTATAGAAATAATAGTTCAGGGTGAATTCATAACTTAAATCTTGACCTGGCATTCTTAAATTTTGTGTGAGTCAAATACAAAAGTTTGTAATCATCCCATATAGATACAAAATACATTGGATGTAATGCAACGAACACTTCCATTTATAGAAAATTCTCATAGGAACTGCAAGGGGTGGTAAAATTTCTTTTCCCTGGTTTCCTTTACATTCCACTTCCTTCTCATGTTTTAGGTATGCTTTTAGCTTGTGGATATTGCAGAGCCCTCTGGTAGACACTAGAGGGCTTGACGATCACTAGAAGTATTGTAAACACTGCTGTTCTCATATTAATGTACATACAGGAGCAGGACTTTGGCGGACACGTACCAACACTTTCTTGCTTGGTATAACCTTATACCTTCTTGGGTATAACCTTCATCCCAACTTCAGCTGTAGATATTTCTACCTAAAACCAAAAATGTGCTATTTTTATATTACGTCCTTCAACGTTAAGTCATATCGGACGGTGAATGAAGTGGGTGAAATGATGCTCAAATTTGTCCAGGGTCCATGGAGCTTAGAGCTTCCTGACATTCAACTTTTCAAGGATAAGGGAAAACCCCGAAAAAACCTTATCCAGGTAATTCACCCTGACCGAGATTCGGGCTTTGGACCTCTTGAACGTGAGGCAGAATGATTTTTCTGGGATGATAAATTCTAAGACATAAGTAAGATTTCATAGTACTTCAACATTTGTCAATTTCTGCTTAAATCGCGACTACTTTGTGGTCTTATTGGTCCCCTAAATTAGTGTATTAGTGTATGTCACATAGCTTTAGTACTGCAGTCATTTTCATTTACTATCTATGACATTAGTTGGGTAGTCACCTACCTGTATTCTGTTTTTGTTGCGGTAGCGATTTGCCTGAATGTACACTTGTGATATACTGGCTGTCCTTTAAGTGCATGCGTAATTACTGTAGATTGCTTTATGTGTTTTCTAACTTGCTAATATATGACTTAGTTACGCAACTGTTCTATAATATGCTTTTATTTATATTTCTTTTCTCCTCCATATGAAGCCTAGGGTTATATATCCAATCCGGTGTTGACACATTGTTACAGAGAAGTCACCTAAAAGATTAATTTTTCTATGACACTAAGATCTGAGTTAATTTGCCTGGTGACTACACAAACTTGTGGTTGTTTCTTATAATATTTCAGACATCGGTATTATGCTATGTAGCATAACTTTGTCCAGTTTTCTTAACTGCCACTTCTCAGCCGTCACTGTTACTTAGTAATCTAGTTCAGCTATCACTGAGACTTTGCTAGCTCGCTTTGTCATTTCACTAGTACGAAATGTCACTTCACTTTCGTTAATGAAATGTGTAAGTCGTACCTCCTCTTCAAGTCTAGAAGGTTCACTAGACGTCTGGAGTCCCTTGCAATAACACCACTCACTGCTAGTCACTATAGGCCCAACAGTACTGCACTTTTTTTTTTGCCAGAGTATCGCACTCTTTAACTTGCTCGCTGAGTACTCAATCATTAATTCACTCACGTAATTACTTCGCGACACTCACTGACTCAATTTCAAGAACACGTGCTTATATAGCCATTGAAAATTTCCATACAGTTCCAGAACAATCGAAGAGGTGAAACCTCTAAGATTCTGGTTGTTTGTTGATAATGATTCCAAAGTTTACACTGGACGAACGCCTAAAGTCCATCGTTCCGACTGCCTGATAACTTCGGATCATAGCCCCGATGATCACAATAGTAAAATAAATTGCTGTAACTCCATAAGTATGCATTCAAAAAATTCTTGTAAATACTTCCTCTGCCTACAACACGTAGGAAGTAGAGAAAGTAAAAATAAATATCCTACGAGAAAAAATGTGTATGAACCAGAATTAGTTTTATATATTACTGTATTTTTTTTTTATTTTTTTTTTTTATTTACGTCCTCCAACCTTAAGTCATATCGGACGATGAATGCAATGGGTGAAATGATGCTCAAGAGATCCAAGGGTCCATAGAGCTTACAGTTACCAGACATTCGTCTTTTAGGATAAGGGAAACCCCCGGATAAACCTTATCCAGGTAACTCACCTTGACCGATATTCGAAATCGAGACCTCTTGAACGTGAGGCAGATACGCTACCACCACACTACCAAGGCGGGCTATATATATTACTGTGATTAAGATTTAGAATTAGCGTTAAATTAAATAAATATTGTAAATGCGTAGTTGCTTTAAAGAAATCAGCAACTTTATAGATATGTTTTGTCATCACTTTTATAAACATTTTATTAACAATCCGAAGTACTCAATCTGTTTACTGCAAGCCATCGGTTGGTGTTCATTTTCAGAAACGAATGAGCTCAAATATTAGACACAATTAACAGTATCGATAAGGTTAAGTACCTTACACGTTCTAAATTCCCCTATATTTGATACATAAGCTATCATTTGCAGCTTTGATCTAAAATGTTGCCACTTCAATTTTTATTTCTTAGTTATAATTTTTGTATCAAAAATGTAATTTATCCTGAACCAAAACTAACAATTAAGCCATTACCAATGTTCACGATATAATACAAAGAAAGGATGAAATAAGTGACTAAACCACTTTATTTACAAGGTACCTTTAAATTATCCCTATTTATATGTTCCCCCTCAAGAAGTTATTGTATACATCTACCCTCAACAGGGCCAATCAAATCGATTTCCCTTTTTGACTTTATTTTGCTCCTTCATAAAAAGGCGCTGCCTGATTATGAGTTTCTTCGTAGCTAAAATATATAATTATATCACGTCCTCAGAAATAGCAAGGGGTGGGGAAAACCAAGTCCATCAGCAAATTATCTCTCTGTAAATAGAGCAGACTGTAAAAGCGATAAGCTGGGCAATTTAGTCACAAAAAATAGAGCGGAAGAGGGAATTATAGTTGAAGTAAATGAATCTGCTCTGGCGGATATTGTGTTACCTTAATTTCATCGATTTAGGTGTACGTTAGTTCAAGAGATTAATAAAATGAATCATGTTTTCACAACGTCTAAGCATACATTGAGAAATTATGCTACTGGCATACAGCGATGTTAAGTGCATACATTATTTTAAATAATATTCTGTACCTATAAAAAAGAAAACTTTTATCAAGACCTCGGTCCACTGTTGGAGCTCTACAATGAACGATCTGTCGACCAAGCAGCCTTCAAGTCTCCACGAGCAGCAGGAAACGGAGTGAAAGGGAAGCAATGAAAGGAATGTACAGAAAATAACTAACCACAGCAGCATCGCCTATTAACAAGGAAAATCATGAAAGAGGGCGATAAACAGGAATGTTGCTTACAGTATTTTATCTACTTCACAGAATTGTAGTACATATATATTTAATGGTTTAATTAAATGTAGTTACTGCAGAAACGATATGTTTTGCTGAACCCGTATTTTGTTTTGAAAGCGTCGTTTGTGTTTTGTTAGAATATAGAGGATAATTTTTTTTTTAAACAAAGCTTTATTTAAGGTCGCTTTAACCATTAACATTTTGAATACATTGGTTAATAAATTAACATAATAGATGACAATTTGGAACAGAATAAAATGTATACAGTTGTCAAGAATACTTATAAGGTTTAAGAATGAGTGAAATACGATTGTATAACGAGGTCTACCCAAAAGTACGAAGACCCCGGCCTCTACCAACCCGGGAGCGATGGATAGCTCCGGGACTCTCTCCTTGGGGCAATACCTACATCCTAAAAGCCCCTCTCCCCCATTCAAGACGGCTGGAAGTGGATACGACACTTACGCGCGTTAACCCGACGAAAGCCTCGGTGAGGCCGCCTGGTGATCCAGCACACTTTCTACTAGCTATGTAGGCTATACCCGGCATTTCTTAGGCAACCCTCTACCCTCTCCGCGTGGCCGAGGCCTGGCCGGAAGTACCCTATCTCGGGAACACACTGCCCCGTCGAGTTCAACCCAATCCGCAAAACTCCCATTTAGGAGGGGCTCGAATATTCGGCCCGAGGTTCCTGTAGTAACGTCAGATGTACCACAAGTGCAAGGGGTCCGCAGCGCTCGTATCAGAGCAGCTGAAGGGGATGGATCCCCTACCCTACGGGGGAGTTAAATACAATGGTAAAGATTACAACATTTTAAAAAAATTAATAAAGCGTAACTGAGAGATGCATCATTCAGTACTGCAGAAAGACTCTCAGGGATGGCATGTTGTCTGCATTGGTTTGTTCCTGAGAAGTTTAGAGCTATCTTAGCTGGTTTATTAATTCAAACAATCGAAGGAAAGGAATCACATGATTTTCTCTACCATCTACTGCTTATTGGTGGCTATACAAAATTATTCTTATAGATGTTTATTTTGCTCTTTCATTTTAACGTAGCTTAACAATTCCAGATATAGCTGCATTACGAATTTCATCATGAATACAAACAAAATACAGAGCAGCAATATTAAAATTAGATCTGGAACACTAAAAGTTTAATATTTCAGATTTTCAATGCAATCCTGAGAATGTTTTGCACGGAAGGTGACCCTTAGGACTTTAAAACAATTACTGAAAAGTTAACCATAGTATCAAATACCTATCTCGGTAATGGCTGATGCCACAAAAGCTATTTGAAATAAATTTTCTATTCGAATGACATCTACGTCTTTTGTGCACTACATTTTCATTTATCGCTTAGCGTTTGTCAGTTATGACAGATTATACTACTTACCTATATATTTAGTGCTACTGAACAGGAGTTTATAGGCTATTTCCTGGATATCCAATACATGCATTTTATGTTCATGTAAATTCATAAAATTCGTGGTATTTTAGTTAAAGTAGAAGAACTTTTTAGAGAACTTTTAGAGAATGGGGACTTAGGGGTTTGGAGATTTTAAAAAAAAAAACCGAACTTAAATACTATGTTTAGTATTGATTACGTTCTTCACACACACACACACACACACACACACACACACACACACACACACACACACACACACACACACACATGCACACAGGCACACACGCGCGCACACACACACACACACACACACACACACACACACACACACACACACACACACACACACACACACACACGCGCGCGCACACACACACAGACTCGGATATCTACGTAAGACATGCAGACAGACCTCTCTAAATGCTTTCTTTTTATTTGCTTAGTAGGTAGGTATAGGATATACCATATTTATATGGAGTACAGAATAATCGAAAAAAAAGGAAAATAGAAAGATAGCACCACTACAACAACGTAATTGAAAGCTAAATTGCTGCTCCTCCTATCGGATTGCCAAAAGCATGAAGTATTTAATCGATGCAAAATGATTCATAATAATTTCAACCATTCAGTAGCTGTTAGGAAGATTATTCATTGAAACAGTATTGATCTTAAAGAAATTTTCTGCTTTGCCAGGTTTAAATAGGACAGGATAGGACAGGATAGGATAGGACGGGATGGGATAGGACGGGATGGGATAGGACGGGATGGGATAGGATGGGATAAGATAGGATAGATGGTACCTTGTACCTACAGAAAAACACTAAGAACCAGCAACAAGTAAGTAAACTCAAACAATCCTGAGGTTGCTGATACCCCAGAAAAAAAAAAATAATTTACCTGTTAAACATTTTGAAGGATCGCCTTGTTAGAGTGTGTCATTCTGCTTACCGCAGTTGTGGCTTTTATATTATTCTTACTACGTAAAATAAATAAGTGGAACATTTACTATTCACTCATATTTAGGGATTTTGAATTTTCGCAAAGGTCCCACAGTGCAAATGTCCGAAAAGGCTTTTACTATTTTAATTTTATTTTTATTGATTTGTGAAGTTTGGGTTTTGAAAAGAATAATATTATACTAAAATGCTATATTATGACAAATATGTTGAAATTTATAAATTCTTCTTCAAATAAAACATTAAAAAGTGAAAGTAAGTTTATACAGATAGAAAATCTGCTCAGGTGTAACAAAGTTTGAGCATTTATATGAAATAGAGTGCGAATTTTTTCTCTCCAAAGAGTTGGTAAGCGTTGTAATCCTGTCACTGTGTAATCCTTGTTTCAAATAAGCCTCGTATCTCTTAACACTCACGTGACGTAATCACCTCCCGCTGGCTGCTGTCGTAGTTAAGCAGTACTGTTAAGCAGTAAAAATAAGTTCATTATTTAACATGAGATATATTTTAATATGTTTGAAGAGAATTGTAAAATTTGTATTTTCATAACTGTATGAACTGTATTATACTATAGAGTTAATTTATCTGGAATGAATGACAATTCTTAAACGAAATAAGGAGGTGGACCCTTTGCTTCAAACCTGACTCTCAGAATGACTGACGATATGAGATGTATTTATCGATATAGGTGAAATATTTGCTTATACGACTTTCATCGCTGACCTTGCTTTGTACAGCTCGCTTTCGATCTTTCTTCAATCCAAGGTCGAATGTTTTCTGTCATTTTTTCTGAATGTTGTGAGTGTCATCGGAACAAGTTATTGTGCACTCTGAGATTGTTCGAAATGCTCACTAACTCCGAGGTGATAGGTTAATGTGATTTTTTATTGGTCGGAAGTTGGGAGCTGCAAAAATTTACTATCCGCTAAGAGTATGCGGGGGTCTGTAATGGAAAAAAAAAATATGAGAAAGTGGTATAGATTGTTCAACAAGGGCCGAACAAATGTGCAAGATGAAATTCAACCCTGACATTCAGTTGTTTCGAAGAATCAAGAAAAGAATGTAATCTTGTAAGTCACACGTATAACTCTATCAGTTACAGTGAAAGGTGCCCACACCTCTTAACGAACTGGAGACTGACGACTACGACAAAGGATTTCTAAAGCTCTGGAACAGGTATTACAAATACTTAACTAAAACAGGCAATTATGTGGAAAAATTAAAGTAAGCTTCAATTTTGTAAGCGATTGGTTCTTTAGTCTTTTTCCGTGACTTTTTGTATTATCTTATAGCGCAGGAAGTTTAATTTAAGGGAAATTTAAGGGGAACTATCTGACCCACATAAATTATGTATCAGGTACCATTATATCAGGTATCAGGTACCTATATCAGGTACCATTCAGACAGCCTACCGACGCTACGTCTCAATTTAAACGGTGGCAAGTGAAGCAAATATGTAGGAGAGCAAAGAGTTCTACTTTGTGGCGACAGTTTTAAGCAAATATAAGTAATGGGTGTCGCACAGTTCCACTTTCCGCTACAGTTTGATACAATAATGTTTAACTCAGGGTAAAGCAATGAGGTTTCTCACAGTATATACGTGAGCATGTATGAGAAGAATAGTTTTAATGACACTGGAATGCCCGTTTCAAACTGGTTTATTGACTGCTTTTTTATCAGAACATCGAACTTGAAGTTGCCGAACAAGGGTTACCAGTATATCACTGTTCAGAGAGACTGAAGGTGGAATGCTTATTACTCGATAAACTTAATTCATTCTTCACGTACATATGAACCGACAAATATCTTCTCTCATCACTTCAGGTCTGCCCTCGACCAAGACAAAAGAATAGGACTGCCCTAATTTGCCTGACGCCGAAGACTGGCTGATCACACAGCTGCGCGTGGGTGTGTAACTTTCACTTTCTCGAAGCCCTTTATACACACAAAGATTCCATTTGTGACTATTTTGTCATGTCATTATTAAGGGTCCGAAGAATGCCCTATTCACAAAGTCAAGTACTACCCTTTAGAAATCTGCTAAGGACAATGTTTCTTACGTTTCTTTTGTTAAAACATCTATTCTCCCCTAACTGCTATTTGACTCCAATGCACCTGCACGCGTCGTAACAAAGAACCAACATTCCTTTGAAATCCATCATGATTCTTTATACATTGCCATCCTTTAATTTCGGTATCATGAGTTAAAAAAATGCACTGAGCGGATAACTTAGGGAATATACTTCTGTTGTCCGCATTCGACTGGAGTTAAATTTTCGCGGCCGACCGTACTGAACATGAGCTTTTTCACAGGATTTTCCCGTGTCACCAGTGAATGTTGCGAAGGATGTTTACCCAAAATCACCCAATTTACTTCTTTTATTTGTCATTTCATCCTCTCAATCCAGTCTGGTAGCTAAATCAGAGAAGTCGCTGGTTTTGCCGCACTGGAGTGGAATTTTGTACTCTGGAAGTGCAGTTTTCGGCCCGGGGAAATGCAGTTGTCGTCCAGCCTGCTTAACCAGTCGGAACTGGCTCTCTGTGGCGACCTGGAACTCTCGGGCTAAAGAAATTGCCTATACTTGTTAGGGCCCCACCGCTAATGTAGTGCCGCATGTGATCGGTTCAGGTGGCCTATATGGTACTTTCCTCTTATCCTTCCCTGACGCACAGTAAGCCATCGGTTACGCTGCTGGTATCCCTACCATGAAAATGAAAAAAAAGACAATTATAATTTGGAAATATTCGTATAACATAAGTGAAGTATAAGCAAGCAAAGTTATACAGCAAAGTATGAGTAGTCAAAGTTGATATTGCATTTGATATGTAGGAGTCGTTCATGTAGTATATGATATTGGTAAAATACTGCACAGATAAATTACTATGTACCTACATTAGAGCTCTAAATTAACGTGCATTTTTTTTTTAGAAAAAAAAGAGAAGCTTGGTGTGTAGTTACTATAGTCACTATTGTACGAACTATTCTTCCATCCATTTCAACTTAGTCGAGATAAACGGTTGAAGAAATGTTTTCATTATCTATTTATTTATAGGCACGACTAGGTATAATGACAGCAAAAAATGCGGTAAACTTAAGTGATAGTCAAATGTTTTAAGAGCTGGTCACTAAAATATGGCTTTGATCATGCATTCTGTTTACATGGCCAGACTTACACGGGTGAACAGCGATTTCGTATTTCAGAAAAGAGTAATTATTTGAAAATTAAGAAATATCAAGGAACATTTATCTCTAAAATGATATCTTCCTCTTCTGCTTAGCAAGGATATGACCATTTGGCCTGTACCGGTCTTAATCCATCTTTGGACCTTCCCGGTTCTTTTCATCCTGTGGGTCTGTAATTTAAAATCTTACTTGGTGTTCTTCCCAGCTTTTTCTCTGTTCTTTAATTTTATCATTATGTTAAAAAGTTTACTTTTCCCTTATAGGTATCCCGATTTCTTAGTTTTAGCTTTCTTGTGTCCATATATTGCAGTTAAAATTTCATTTCTATAGCTTGAATATGACTTAAATGTTTTCCTTATTATCTAGGCTTCACTGCCATATAGTAGAAATGGTACTACCATTGTGCCCTGCACCATGGGTAGTGGGCTACAAATGGGTTTGGTTTCCTGCGTCCGGAATTTTCCCAGGATTTAAAGTGCAGATTTTAAATCCTGGGTATAGGACCGGTGCCCACTTAGCATCGTGAGGAAATTGAGGAACTACGCAAGGTAGCAAACCTAGAAAGCGAAATTTGCTGCTGGGGGGTGCCAAGATACTGACCACCTCTCCTCTCCGTGTCGGTGGGATGGTCGTCCACCTCTGTCTTGTGTATGTGAGCGTGAGACCGGCAGTCGGGTTGGCAAGCTTAGGCCCACTTTGGGCTATGACGCCGTGGTTTACGTTTACTACCATTATGTTGCTTAAATATTCTTCTTATAGTGCCACACATTAAAGGATATTTATTCATTATACTTTGTTTATCTCTGTCATAATCAAAGGAAATTTCACATCCTAGATAATCGAAATAACAAGTTTGTTCCAAAATGATTGTGTCCACGAAAAAGACGAACAATAAATTGTGTTTTAACGAGATCTACATTTCCCTGTGAAGTGCGACTTTGGCCAATTCCTGCCATTTGCCATCTATGCACGTCAATCAGGATGAAGGGGACTTCTGAAGCTACTGTCAGAAAATTCAAGATATATTCCTCAAACATATGGTATTTTTACTAAAATCGTTATGAGCAATATGTCAGATAATCAATATTTTAAAAAATCCTCAATGTAAGGATTGTTTCGTTGGGGGAATTTTCTTGAAAAGTCTTTTGTGCAACATCCTTGAAAGATGCTGAATTTAAATACCAAGTTTGGTTCATAACTAGCTTTGTTTTGTGTTTTTATTTATACAATTCATGGACACTTACATGTGTATGTTAGGGAAAGTAAAAAGTAAAAGTCTTGCATCTTTTGTGGTATCAGTAGGTTAAAAATTGCTATAAAGTGTTAACGTGCATACTGAACATGATTGCTATTTCTGGCTGTTGTAGAAAATAACCCAGCAGAGAAATGAGTTCCATTCTCTGGCAGTACCAGACAGTTTGAACCGCATAAGGCCATCTTATTTGAATTTTGAGGGTTGGCTCCTTTGTGCAGTGACACCGACCGAGGCCCATAAGCGCCGTTTTACGATTCCCTCAGTGAGAGCAATAAATGATTTTCTTGTAAGTCGTCCGGGCAGGTCGGTCGGCACGCAGGACAAAAAACAAAGGGAGCCATGCTGAACCAGTTTTGTTAACGTGGTTGCTGGAAGTGGGCAAGGATTTATATGGCCATGATCCATCATGGAGGAGGCCGTGGAGTCGCTGCCTCGCCGGTTGACCTCTGTAAACAACCGGCTGTTCTGAAGCCCCTCCTACCCTCGTAAAGATTACACCTTCAGCATCACCCCCTCCATTCGCCATGTAGTGGTGAGCTCACAAACAATACAAGTCCATCCACTGATTACAGTGTCTAAGCTGGATCAGCTACTTTTTCTGTCCATCTACCAATAAATTTGTCTGGACTTTTGTTTTACACCTCTTTTACTTTTGTATGAATTCCAACTTAAGGGAGACCCTACTGACCTTCTAAATACTTTGTTATTCTATCCACGGTATTCTATATTTTCACAGCCGCGTAGGATGTTTAAAAATAAAATGGATACCAAATTTGAGGTAAATGAAGTATATAGTTTGAATTATTTTGCTAATTAAGTAAAACATGCATCAATTTAAATATACCTATAGCATCGCAATTTTATCTAATTTCTCTGAAAATTCTAAAACATATCTTTTGGACATATATGAAAAGAATTTCTTAGCATAATTTTCTGTAGATACCTAATATACAATGTATACAAAATATGTGTAGGCGCATATTGCAAGTGAAGCTTTTGCTTGCAAAATAAAATGTTTTTGCAATGTCTTAAGTACTATTTGATTGAGAATTAGCTGAGCTATAAAATTGTGGGATTAATTTTTGCATACTTATCTACCGTTTGTTCTTTACGTCGTCATTCAAAAGTCTAAATGCCAATTGTAAGAAAGGGGAAGGAAAGGGAGCGCGGAAGAATACATATATGCGGAACAACTCAAAAGAAATATGAGTTATGTATACAAAGTAAACATTGATACCTGTAGGAAACGGATATAACTCCCCGCTTTATATCACAAGTTATCGGTGACCAACACTCCTTAAATTATACCACTATGTTCCATTGAGTTTATCCCTTTTTATACATTAAACGTCATGGAGAATTTAAAATGACAATTATAAAAAATATATAGATATATGAAAATACCACATCGATCTAGGAGTAGAACACAAGATCTTTGAATCTAGAGGCAATGCTCCTCTCCAAAAAGGGGAGAGAAAGGTATTTTTTCATTTATCATATTTATTTTACCTGGCAAACCAAAACAGACTTTAACCTTCAGCCATACTTCAACACCAGGCATAATTAGTAGATTGGAAACAAAATATTTTGTTGTTATGAATAGTAGATACGGCAATTACATTAAATAAAACAGAATAAGAATGAGCTGACGTCATTCACAGTTATGCATGCCAGACTCAAATTTAGTATACCTGATACAGAATTATGGATCAGTTAGATAAATTAAGAATAATAATAAAGGTAAATATGAATATTTTTGGCATTTGTGTTCAATGTTAAAAGTTGTCGGTTTGGCAACACATTAGGAGTACAGTTTGGCTGGGGGTAATATGTCATTAAGTAAGGTTAATAGCGAGGACTGGTTGTGAGCAAGTTGGGAGAAGTAGTTAGGTATGGTTGAATTTCTATCCAAAGTTGCCAATTGAGGTATGGCCGGCTAGCTTGTAATTCGTGGAATATGTGAGAATTTCTTAGAAATTTATAGAGAGATTATATATAATACACACACATATACACACACACACACACACACACACACACACACACACACACACACACACACACACACACACAATGTTTCAGAAACACTTTTACAAACTTTGGGTATGAGTTCGTCATACCAAAAGAAGGAAAAAAGTTCATGTGAACATATGCCCCATAATCCTTTGTTTTCCCGTTAGGAGGTATTCAGCACAGTGGTACACTTAAAACACACAAAACTAAGAATAAATTCGAATGTAGCACCTTTTCAAAAACACCGAGATGGTGGTGAATGGTTCGCAGGCTTCCATACACATCGATGAAGTATTTCTGCATCCGGGATGGCAGCTCCATCAACCAATGATTTAAGATGTCCCCAGAGGTAAAAATCCACAGGAATGAGGTCGGGAGAACTTGCAGGCTATGGAACTTATCCTTCTCTACCTATCCATCGGTCATGGTAGATACTAGTCAGTGTATCTTGAACAATGCGACTAAAATATGCCGGAGCCCCATCATGCATAAAGCATTTGTTCTTGCTCACTTGCAGTGGCACATCTTCGTTAAGTAGGTAGGGAAGAGTATGCTGGATAAAGTGTCTGTAGACAGTACCAGTAAGACGTAATAGTAAAACGTAATCTACCAGACAGTCACCTACAATGCCAGCCCACACCTTCAGACTGAACTGTTGCTGATATCTAGCCTAAAGTACAGCATGAGGAGTACGATCTGCCCATACATGTACGTTGTGGAAATTAGTAATTCCATCTCTCCCAAACGTTGCCTCGTCTGTAACCAAAATTGACGACACAAACAATGGATTGGTTGTTTGTGCTACAAAACATCGACAAAAGTTATCCCGTGGTGGATGATCAACAGGCAAAAGGCCGTACACATATTGAATATGATATGGATACAGGAGCTGCTCGTGAAGTACCCTCCGCGCTGTCATGTGATGTACCTGATGCTACAATCAGTCATGTGGTATTCTGATATTGTCTAATCACATGGAATACAGACTATTGTTCAAGGTATAGTCTCTTCAGTGATTCTTAAAACTACCTACCACTTTCTGCCTGTTAAAGTTTCATTAAAGAGATATGGAAATTTTGTTTACTCCTACTTTAAACAAAAATTGCACGATTAGTTTTGTTAGATTATGTGCATTGTCAGAAAGGTAAGTATATTCCCATAAATATCATTATTTAGAATTCCTCTGATACATCTTGAACAGATTATATTTAAAGACTTTCGAGTACATTAAAGTATATAAAATTAATTAATTTTGTCATCATGTATTGAAACTTCCTAGGTCAAAGATTTGGGCTCGAAGCAGGTGACATTGTTGACGTATTGTTATCTCTCTATATTCGTACTCGCATTTTTGTATCTATTAGTTTTAAAAATTAGGTGTCCCTTCTATCGCAAACTTAGTAGCAGTACAACATACTAAATATTTCTTGGAAAAATATTTATGATCTTGAAATGTGTGAAACCACATACCTTTATAGAGAGCTTCAGCTTTTCAAATTTTTAGTTATGTTCTTTACACGCCACGCGCTCTTGCTTGCACGATTAGAAAACTAAAACTGCATTGCCTATTTGATATCTCAGGTTTTCCATTGTCTACTTCATTGCATTTTGTCTGTCTGTTGAGAGCAATCCGACATAAGTTTTAGAATGTTCATTTCGGATGACAATATCATTAAAAATGAGAGTTTTGGATTTATCTAGATAAAATGGAAACCAGAACTACCTCACGATCAAATAAGTATACAAAGTTTAGAACAAATAAATACAGTAAAATATTAACTTTCTGAATTAGTTGATGGAACTGCTTCCATACACTTACTTCTTTTCTCTTTGTGAATATTTGCGTGAAAAACAAAAGGTCATAAATTAATCTAGGGAGGTGATAAAATCACAAAATGCAAGAGATAAGTGGTCATAATTGGTTGATGCACAACGTCTCATGGTGTGTTATTAAAAAAGAAATAACCCATGGAACGACAGCCCATTTAGGGCCAAGGCCTGCCAACCGAACTGCCGACCTCACACTCACATACGCGAGGTAGAGGTGGGCGATAATGCAACCGATACGGGGAGGAGATATGGTCAGCATTTCGGCACATTCAGCCGGAAAGTTGGCTTTCTTGACCAGGGCCGCTTACCTATCGCAAGCTCCTCACTTTCCTCACGATGCTGAGTGGGCATCGGTCGTATACCGGGTGGCATTCCGTGGCAGAGAGCCAAAGCATGATGCCTTGGCGCACTACACCACGGCGCAGGACATGGCGTCTTATTAGTCATTGTAATATAACTTAATAAGAGGGGTTAGTCAGTGTAGCAGGATTTCGTTGGTGATGAAGCAATGATGCGATACTTTGCATCACGTTGAGACCCTATTTGTAGTAGTACTTCTCGATGTTCTCCAGCGGCGATGTGTGTTTGCAGCAAACGTTTCTTCTTATTGTAGCTTCGATTCACAGGAGATCTATTCTTGGTCGTGGTATCGGATAGTTGTATGGGAACTTAACATGAAGGAAATCAAGGAGGTTGAAAAGAAATGTTTGATTCAAAACCGAAACTCAATTTCAATGTGATTTTTATTTTAAATCAATATAATTAAACAATTTAAAACAATACTTTTCTCCCGTTAATGAATAATCAACACAGTTCAGCATCTATTGTTTGCAACCAGATTTCTGGAAACATCTAGCACTTGCACACGCGTCTACTCATCTTGAGATCAGGATGCAGAAGACGCTATTATTTCTTATCCAACTATTGACTTTTATCTCTTGTTTCTCTGACTACCAAAAACTTCTTTTTCACTGGTCCACGTCAACACATTACGTTATATCACTTTTACAAAAACTAATCATAAAAAATTACATCATCTTGTATACATATTGTATCATGTCATGGCCCACTGAATTTCACACTTTTCCATATCGATTCTCAAACCACATATTTAGGCATTTTTTAACTCTCGTGGCCTAAACCAACACAACCGTTACATCAGTATATAATTAATTATATTATTACTGATGGCATATAGAAAATCAGGTTCACAGCATCGCAGTTCCCTAGCCAGATCACATAAAAAATACTGCATCTCACAGGGGGCTCTGAATTTTTCTGATATGCCAAGTGAAATGTTATATGGTTAACAAAAGTATACTTATTTATTTATAGATTAAGCATCACAATTTATGTTTCAGGTTGGCCTCTTACTTTGTTTTATACTTGCACACTCCTGAACCACTAACTAGTCAACTTGGAAACGTCTTGAAGGAGTTTCTGAAAAATATCTGCACTGACCGAGCGGGATAGCTCAGGAGGTTCTTTCTGTAGCTCGCATTCGGGAGACCTGGGTTCGACTCCCACGACTAACCTACCTCACACATTTTTTTTCTTTTTTGTCCGGGTCGCCAGGCGAATTAGGTCTCTCCATTTCATCTCCATAATGGTTTCACATGATATCTGATCTGACGGTCTCTTTCAGCATAGATGGTCGTTGGGTGTCTCGGAGTTGCAAGACAGGATGATGTGCTCCTGGTTAACACTTCCTCCTTCGGTAGGGTGGTTTCCGGACCACTGTGGAGTTTACTAAACTAGTAAATAGGCACCATACCCTCTGCACTATCGGTCACCCTATGGTCTCCTCTCGCTTCGTCCTTCCTCCCGGGCTGCCCCACTTAGGGCGTAGGTACAATAAATCACAGGTATCGGTGCCAAATCCCCTGTATGGTGTAGTCAATCCATGTGTACCAACTGGCTTTAATGTATTCAACGGTTCCGCACTTTTAAGTTCCCCATTTCTAAAGTTGTGAGCTGGCCTACCAAGAAGTAATGGACGATTTCATTTCATAATATCATGTGTTCCAAGAATTAAAGCTTGTCAGAATTATCATCTGCCACAAATTTTACGCTTTCAGACACATCGCTTTCACACACGTGACAAGAAGTTGAAATGGTAAGAAGAACAAGGGTTAGCCCAACTAGAAATACGCTCTCAAGAACTTAAATAAATGTGGTAGTTGCCACCAGAAGGTCGTTTCTCATTTAGAATTTACTTCTCCAGTCAGCGAGAGAGATAGCTCAGGCAGCAGCTGCTGTGTCAACATTCGGAAGGCCGTAGGTTCAAATCCACCTATCTCGGTAAGCAATTGAAGTATTCTAAAAAGATAGTAGTATACTTACATATTTTGAAATATATTAATTTTATTTCCACTTTAAATTATAAAGGATCCTGCCATACAAATTACAATAATAAAAGCAATTTGCTACTATAACTTATTAAAAGTACCTGCAATCGTTTTCAAAAATATTCCCTAACATGCAGATTAAGCTTTTATTATAAATGATTGTAAATCTTTGTGATTATAAATATATGTAAATGACGAGTGTTTTATTTTATTTGCGTTTATTTGTATTTTTACGTTTTTCGTTTTATTTGTATTTAAACTCGTCAGGCTATTGTTAATTCGATTTTAAATCCTGTACAGCAGAGGACAGCATGTATCTTAGATCAAATGTATGATCCATTTCGTGACAGATTGAATATATTGGGAAGTGTCCTCAAAATTTATCTGTAGTAAATGTTTGGGAGAGGTCAAACATTTATATAGGAGCATACAATGTAAGGTTGCAATACATAAAGTTAATTCAGAATAATTTATGTGAAGGAGCAAATCTGCAAGTACTCTTAAGTATTCCTAAAAATGTTGTAAATAATCACAAAAATAACATTTGATAATACTTCAGGTGATTATATCTATTTGAAAAGTGAACGGTTGCATCGGCGAAGAAAATATTGGTTATGGCTGATTGAATTTAAACCTTGGTATGTAAAATTTAAAATGTAATTTAAAATTTAAGGTTAAATCGGTTTTCCACCAACTGTAATAGAAGTTTTGAATAAAAAGAAATATCTCATTTTGAATTCGACAAAACTTCGTTAAGAATGAGTACGAGAATTCATAGTAATAACTTCAATAAGGTAAAATTACTAAAAGAAAATAGAATCATAAGAAGCAACAAATACTCATGAAGTTCAGAGATGGTACCTGTCTGTTGAAAATAAATTTAAGGAAAGCGATAGAATTTATTATCTATGCATAGGTATAAGTACATTTTTTATATTCGGAACAAAAGCGAAGAAAAACTTGTTTGTATTATTGAATATCTAATGTATATAAGGAGGGTAAATAGCTATATATGACAGTGGACACTGCATGAAATGATCTACTATAACTTGGGCAATAAATACATAAATACTTAGAAATCAGTACCGAAGAAACAAAATTCTCCAGTCTCTCCTTATTTGCCAGATTTCATTCTTGAGCAGTGCTCAGACACAACTAGATCTGCAGTAAAAGACAGAGAAACGAATGCAGCCGTATATTATGAGTTTGAAAAAAAATGAGTTGCTTAGCCCCTTGTAGCTCTGAAAGGATGCACTGCATGCTGGACCGGCCAGAAGAGGCGAGCTAAAAAGGGAAGGTTAAAGAAACTAAATTACCTCTATAAACAGTGCCCGCTTCATTTGGTAACTGTAATTAATATTTCAAGTTGTTATTGGCCCCTTTATGGGGAGGCTGGGTGATGGATGGGCCAGGTGCTCTGCGGCCTCGGGGGCATATCTATTACTTTAAGTAGTCTCCGCACAGAAATCCTGTGCCGCGTCCGAAGAAAGCCTGAATTTGTTCGAGCGTGCACAGTTACTGTCACCTCCCAATTATATTTTCGCCAGCCATTTTCTTTTCCCCAACGAGAGCGCATAAAAAGATGCGTACATAATTTATGAAGAGCGAAACGTGTGTGCATTTTGTTTCTTCTGAGGATTGCCCTACCCAGCGCTGTCAAGCAACCCTTCCATACGTCCCAGTATTTCCAGTCCAAACTTTTATAAGATTTATTCACAGTCAATTTTAGAACTAAATGCAATTACAATAGAGAGTACTAGGGGGGAAAAACGAACGTTTAGGGGTAGTGGGTGATATATATGGTTCAAAATAACCTTTTGTTATTGTCTAAAATTCTACGAGTATTCTGAATTCAGAGATGTTACATTACTACAAGCCTTCTCAATATTCCAGTCCTTTAAATGGCGATTTAATCCAAAAAAAAAAAAATAAAAAAAAATGACTGAACATAACTGATTTCTGGGAACACTTTAAACTAACAGTTTTTTTTTTGTACATGAAGCATTCTATATAAGACAGGAGCAACTAATAATAATGATGGTGATAGTGATGATGAGATGATGATGATGATGATGAGATGATATGATGATGAGATGACGATATGATGATGATATGAGATGATGAGATGATGATATGAGATGATGAGATGAGATGATGATATGATGAGATGATGTGATATGATATGATATGATATGCTGATGATATGATGATGATATGATATGCTGATGATATGATGATATGATAAAATATGATATGATGATAACACACATGAACAATCAGATTATAATAATTAAAGATCATGTTAGATATATAAATAATACATAAATTTTTTCCTCAAGCCAATGTTCCTTAACGTTCTCGGCCAGACAGTTCACCTACTTGCAAATCCCGAAAACCCTTAGCTATTGTTGGAAAAGCCTCGAGGCGAATGCTGGTGCCGATATTTCGATACACATTTCTTTCATGGAATTCTTGACCTACACAACAGACTACAGGATTTTACCAAAAGTTATCTTGGTGTGGGAAAAGAGAAAGCTTTGCAGATTTAGATCTAAACTGACAAATTTGAACATTTATTGGAAGTGGGGATAAGAAACAACCTATGAGAAATTAATAACTTGTCATGTGTTTTTTTTTTTTTCAAACTCCAGGAAATGAGCAGGAGAGGTGGAAAATTAAACAAAGTCGGAACCTTGATTTTTGACGGTAGTGGACTCCGTATTTCGCACGCTGAGGGAGCTCTACGTACCAGAAGTCCACGAGCAATGAAGTAGTCAACCTTCGAACAGTTCAGTTTATACGTGTGGGAGAAATCACATGCGTACAAACACCCGTTATTCATGTACAATGCAAATCAGTATTTCTACATTAGGATGAATGAATTTATTTTATTGTGTAGGTTGCAAAAATTATAATTTACAATTTTAGGCTACATTTATTTGCCCTTGTTGGCTTACATGACACCCTGGACTTCTGCTCTGCCAGGTAGTTCTTAACCTGCATGTCTCCTTGTTACTTAATAAGCTCCATTCTTCCCACCCCTTTTCCTTTCTCATTTCTTGCCCATTTTTCTTTTACTTTCTGCAAGAACTTGCCAATACTTCTTACCTTCTTTTCCTCCTTACTCGTTAACAGTTTCATAGCTACTATCCTCTTCTCTACTTTCTCCCATTTTTCTTCCCAAACCTTTTTTCTCCTCACTGCAACCTCTTCGCATTCTGTTACGTAGTGTTCTGTGCTTTCTTTTCCCCCACACAATTCACAAATTCCCTTTCCCCTATCTATTATCCCGCTTACAAATATTGTTCCTGTTCTCATCCAAGCTAACCCTTCTCTCTCTACCGCCTATTGCACTAATATACATTAGCTTCTCATCCCCAATTTCTCTTTATTTGCTTGTAAACTTGTAATTTTTTCACATTTCCTAGACTTCCCCATATTTCCTGTGTTTCTATATCTTCTATTCTGCAGTTTACCAATTTACCCACATCGCTTGTATTCCTTTTCTCTAATCTCCATATACCTTCCATTCCTATTTTTCCATAATTCCCCATATCTCTGCCCACCACTATTTGAGTTTTTTCTACATTACTATATCATACTACAGATTGCGGACACAGCGACACGTGTTAACACTACGTCACGAATAACGACTTCACAGGTGGCAAACAGAGAGGGAAATTATCTAAGGATAAAGGTATATATTGAACAATCGAGGTATTTCTGCCAGAAACACACTACCAGTTAGGACGTACCCACAACCTGCAATCCAGATAAGAGATCCCATATGGAGCTACCCCGCAGAAATCTCTGACCGATTCTAACTCTCCCCAGTCCTTAACTCTCGCCCGTCATAAACCCATAATTCTTAGGAGCTGAGCAAAGGGGAGGACTCAGCAAGGTTCACCGGGTTAAAACCACTTCCTACAATGCCTGGACAAGTTGCTTTTCATTATTTTAAAACGTGGATTCATTATAACTCCACTGTAATTGTTTACTGCAATAATTATTTATCTGTATCTCTATCACTTCTTCATAAAATTATAAATGTTACCTATCAATAATTCCGTTTTCATAGTATAGTTCATGCACAAAGTGCAGTAAAATAGACAAAACTCCCAGTTGGTTAAAATTACTTGAACAAAGAATGTAGAATAAACAATGATGTCAAGAAAGGGCGTATTAAATTAAATGCACGCCCGTTTACTTCTTCCACTCTTATAAACGTAGCATTATATTCGATTCTAAAATGTGTTGTCCATAATTCCCTGAGAAACTGTTTTAGTCCACCTCGAATAAAAATGAAACATTTATAAAAACAGGTTTCTGAGTGAACATCATAACTCAAAAAGAAAGATGAATAAATACTACTTATCAAATTTAGTATTAATTTCAGCGTGTTTCCTGGATGCGACACGAAAACTCGCGAAAGGTGCTTTATATTTACTCTTCACGTTTAAAAAGACACAAATTTAACTTACTTAGTATTTTGATTAAAGTAGCACATTATGTTAAAATATTTACCCTGAAAAATAAACTATATACATTGTTTTCCCGAAAGATTTTGAGAAGTCTTCTTCATCCGGAATAGATCTTTTAAAAGTTATTATTAGGATAAGCCCTAATAAATGTACGAATGGTTAGCAAATAAATGATTTGGTTGTGTATAAATATACGCTTAAAATCAAACGTTAATATAGTTAATATTTGTGCTCAGAATTATTTGTGAAATAGGTATTGGTTATTCGCTCCTTATTCTTTGTTTGAAGTGCTGTCATATTTAGTTGTTAATAGGGATGTGTTGAAACGAGATGGGTTAAACCCATCGTATGCCTTTTAGAGCAACAACGATATGTATAGTTAAACTATATCTGTATTCGTTTATGTGCATTATCTAAAACAGATATATACGAGGGCTGTTCAATAAAGAATGATCCCGATTAATTTTTGACAACGTACCTTTACTCATCCTCATAACCTTGATGGTCCTTCTCAAAATAGTCTCCCCTGAATGCTATGCACTTGCCCCAGCGTTTCTGCCAGTCTTCAAAGACAAGCTGGAAACCATTTTTTGACAGATCCTTCAAAATCGCCTCCGCAGCCTTCATCACTGCTTCTGATGATGGATAATGCCTTCCACGAAGGCATTTCTTCAAGTTAGGGAATATAAAAAAAGTCACATGGGGTTAAATTCGGACATGAAGGATGCACTTCATGTTGATTTTTGCAAAATAGTCTGCAACAACATTGGCAATATGTTGCCGCGCATTATCGTGGTGCAGCATCCAGCCTGCTTCACGGAAATGAGGTCTTTTGCGCCTGATATGGACTTGCAATGTTTTCAGGACATCCCTGTGGTATTGTCCAGTTACTGATGTGTGTCCAGGTACAACATGCTGATAAACCATTCCATGAATATCAAAGAATGATTGACCATAACTTTCCCAGCAGAAGCAACCACTTTGGCTATTTGGGGGTTGGTGATGGAGATTTCCACACTGTTCTTTGCTGTTTGCTCCCAGGAGCCAAATGATGCTGCCAAGTTTCATCAGCAGTGATTACGTTTGAAAGAAACTCCGGATCTTCCTCTAACATCAACTTTAACTGCATGCAGACCTGCATGCGAATGTCCTTTTGTTCGGCAATCAACAGTCTTGGAACCCATCGCGCAAAAACGTCTCATGTGCAATGTTTCAGTCACCAACGTGTGGGTGGCACCCAATGAAATGTTCAGTGTTTCAGAAAGTGATTTTAAGGTAATTCGTCGATCCTTACTCACAATGGCAGCAGCAGTGTTGATGTTTTTCTTCCGTAAGAGCAGCAACTGGAGCACCGGGTCCATTTTCTTTTGAAATTGATTGTCTCCCCTCTTTAAATATTTTAAACCACCTTCGAACTGTGCTGTGGGGTAGAACAGACTCTTCATATGCCTCCTGTAACATTATATAGGCCGCAACTGAAGATTTGTTGAGCTGAAAGTGGAATTTTAAAGTCGCATATTGGTCCTCGCTTGTTACTTCCATTGAAGCGGTGGACGATTCTGAAAATGTCTGAACTTACCTGATTCTCACAGGCGGAAACCAGGAGTACCAACAGTGAAACTATTACTGCGTGTTTGTTTCACATTAAGCTAACGGAATATAATAAGATTGAAGTTTAGTGCGAAAAATTATGACCGCAAAAAAATTATGATCATTCTTTATTGAACAGCCCTCGTAATTGAACTTTTCCAAAAATAGTTTGTAGAAAAATTGTTGAGAGATAGAAAGTAATGTGATTGAGGTATTTCTTGTTTTTAAGACAAGGCTGCAATGAAAATTCCAATTTCTACGAGGGCCGTTTTTTTTCAACCTCCGATAGGCTATAAATAAAATACAAGTTCATATAAAACAATAATTTTATTACCAAAAGAATAGTACACTTATGGTTACTTTTCGACATAATCACCGAAGAGATTGAGACATTTGTCATATCTGTGGACAAGCTTTTCAATTCCCTCTTCAAAGAAAGTTACCGCCAGTGAATTCAAGTAGTCCTTGACGTTCGTTTGAAGGTCCTCATTGGTTTGAAATCGCTTCCCACCAAGCCACGTCTTCAGTTGAGGAAAAAGGTGACAGACACTGGGTGCGAAGTCAGGACTGTATGGCGGATGATCGAAAATGTCCCATCCAAATTGGTCGAGAAGCCGTTGAGTTGCTGCCGCAGTGTGTGGACGGGCATTATCGTGGATCAGAACAACTCCAGCAGTCAGCCTTCCTCTTCGTTTGTTCTGAATGGCTCTACGTAAACGTCGTAAAGTTACACTTCGCAATTCGCACTTGGCGGGAGCATCAATAATGGCGGCCATGTTTACGTGGCTGTAGCACAACGCCGACTGACGACTGAATGTAAACAATGGCGGAATGTGTAGTGCGAGAGCTGCGCAGTCGCCGACAGCGCATACCCGCTTTCTGCTGCCCGCGTAGCGTCGGCATGGAGCGATCGGAGGTTGAAAAAAAAACAGCCCTCGTATAATAATAAACCTATAGTTAAGAAAATTTAGCCACATACTTGGAGTATTATTTTAAACGTGCATGCAAATTGTCATGTTGCTAAACCAAGTAATTGATTACTTATTTTTGTGAAAATATTGTAAAAATTACTCGCTATATAAAATGTTCTACGTGTCGAAAAAATTGAGCAATTAGGTTGAATGTTTGTTTTCGGCTAATACAGAGCAATTTTAAAAGACCCACGTTCTTAATTTTTGGAACATTCTTGTAGAATTTATTATATAATATTTTCCATGTGTTAGCTCTTATGATTTTGAAAATATTAACCTTTTTTTATTCCTTAAAAACCACATCATTTTATAAGAAACAAAAAAAGGGGAACGTAAAGTTTCTTATTTACATAATGTGGACCTATGCTGTAAGTTTCACCAAGCTAAATGAAAAATTTCGATGCGTGAGACATTGTGTATACCTAAAAATGCCAGAAAAAAGTTTCTCATGAAATTAATTTTAACGATTGTTGCTTTAACGATTGTTAAAGGTCTCCATAAATTGTCACGTGATGGCCTAAAATAGTGCAAATAATAAAAATAATATGCAATATATTACTACACACTCTAAGCTAGCAAAAAGTGCCAAAAAAGAAAATTCCACGATTTCAACATTTTCGGTGAATTTTCAGTGGAGCCTTCCCTTAATATAGAAATTAATTGTTCTTTCACACTGGCCGTGTGTGAGCTAAAGTATTGAAAGATAGTCAGACTGAAAAATTCAATGACATAGCCGGGTTTTGAACCACGGATCTTCTGGTCTCCGACCAGCCGCTCTAACCGTTGAGCTACTATGGCCAACGTGCCGATATGACATTAAATTATCCAAATGACTCGTGTTTTTCCCGGTAAACCACTTAGGAGTTCTCATAAACACATGAGACAACTACCTTAATGGCGACTTACAACATGTAAGTACCTTAAGGCCCGGGCTTTATAGTTAACCACTAATAGGTCAGTTAATGGAAATTAATTTTTCTTTCACACTGGCCGTGTCTAGGCTGAAGTAGGCTATGGCATTGAATTTTTCAGTCTGACTCTATTGTTCCATACTTTAGCCTACACACGGCCAATGTGAAATAACAATTAATTTCCATTAATTGACCTAATGGTGGTTAACTATAAGGCCCGGGCCTTAGAGTACTTACACGTTGTAAGTCGCCATTAAGGTAACTGTCTCATGTGTTTATGAGAACTCCTAAGTGGTTTACCGGGAAAAACACGAGTCAGTTGGAGAATTTAATGTCATATCGGCACGTTGGCCATAGTAGCTCAATGGTTAAAGTGGCTGCATGGAGAACAGAAGATCCGTGGCCCAAATCCCGGCTATGGCATTGAATTTTCCAGTCTGACTCTATCTTTCCATATTCCCTTAATATAGTTTACTACGTTAATTTTATTGTTACTTATACCTTTTAGGAATATTTTCTCCTTGATTTTATGTAGGCGATTGCTTCTAAGATGGAATGATTAAGATTCTGCCTTCTCAATTCGGAAATCGCGGGTTGAGTTTCCAGGTTAGGCAGTGAAATCGTACTGTAATTAGAATATTTTTCTACACTCATACTCAGACAAGTGATGCCTTTGCCTCTTGTCTGCTATTGGTATCACCTTGTGTTTTAGACTACCTTCCCCGTTTGGTGCATGAAACAGTTCCCCATTAATTGTTCAGGTAATCAAGGATTATAGAGTTTGATTTGGACCCCTATGAATGCTTTATAGCTCAACGAACAGTAGGTGGAAACAAATCCATCCTCCCCTTTTGTATAAGTTTAATCTCACCGGTTTAGAAGAATGTACGCTGAAGCGAATTATGTTTCACAGTAAAATGGTTAAGTACCTAACTAGGTTAAGGAACTCAAACTTTAAGTCTTATGAACGCAGCAGTCAGAATTTTCGGGTGGAAAAGCAGAAGCATTTTGAATAACACCTCATGAAGGTAGGCTATCGATTAGAGAACAGTAGTAGCAGAGCGTGAGCGCATGTACACATTATGCAGCTCGTGCACTGATTGGCTAGGGGAGAAGGATTTCAATTTACATTACCTGTGACACCCACCGTCACCGCCAGCATCATTACTTGTCACTCAGTTGAGGTACCGGCATCTTAAGCCTTGAAATTGGCCATCATGTGCTGTTACAGACCCATTTACGTCATGTAATGGCGTGTCCAAAACACGCTGCGGATATGGCTGGTATAAATAGAAACTCATATTATGTTGTTGCTGGCTTTCTTCTCCCTCCAAGTCATTTGTTATGATTGTAATAGTAGTAATGATAATTTCTCAAGCCCAAGCATATGCCATAGGTCTTACACACTAATGGCATAATGAACCTAATGGAAATGTGGCTAGTCTTACTTAAGTGGTTTCACATTTGAAATCAAGGTTTAAGCTTTACTTGTATTCAAAGTAATCACGGTTATGGAAAGCTTAGTGCTTCATTTCTAAACCGTTTTATATACTTCACTTGTACCAAACCACATGAGATACAGTTGGGGGTTCCATTAGGCTATATAACAAAAAGGGACACCTTGCACAATTAAAGCTACATGTATCCATTGCTGCTACGTTTTAGGAAGAAGGGATGAAGTAAAGGAACCAAAGGAGCTGCAGGGCACAAAAACGCCCGAAAGTCGCCGATAATTCCAGTCGCCAAGTCCTGTCCACTGCTGGAACTTCAGTGACGAAGAACGACACGACAACCAAGCTGTCCACGAGTAGAGGTACTATTTTCTTTCACCAAGCATCCGTGCCATTTGTCCGGCACTATCACACGCCACGATACCCAGAAGCACACCTAAAAGATGAAAAAGAAACGGAAGTAAAAACAAATGACGGTAGGAAAATCTTGGTAGATGAGAAACTAAACCACCATCCACTACCGACCAGGGGAGAAAACGAATAACTCCAGGTCAAAGTCGGCGGTTGACAGGAATGGAACCCAGGACATCTCGATTGGTCTTTCTTAGGAATATCCATTCTTGAAATTTCTGGAGTCCATAGTTTCAGATCGTTAATTTGAAACTTCAATCTGTAAAAGTAGATCATATTTTACCTATATTTTAAAATTATTTCTAAAAGTACTAGTATTGTGATTATTGCTTTATTGTTTCATATACTTCTCCACAGATACAATTATTATTAAACGTTAAAATAACTCAACTCTTTATCTAATAGTTAATTAAAGAATTTCCGAAATGAATATTAATTATGCAGCTCTTTTGGAAAAAGTAAATGTGAAATAAAGAGTCTTCAATTTTTGCTTAAATTTGAATGTTATTGTCTATATCGTCAGAAGTGGTAATACGCCTAAAATTAAACAGAATATGCGCTATTATATTTCTTGATGAAATATAGAAATCGTTTCTAGCAAATCAAAAATAAATATTTACTTTGATTATATATGTAATCCTGTCTGTACGTCATATACGAACACAAATCTTTTTTTGCTCAGTTATGGCAAGGAAAATAAATAATAGTATGCAGAGAAGAAAGCTGTAAGTGTAGTAAAAACATAAATAAAGTTTCATATAGTTCATGCCTGTAACCTTTTAACCGGTATGTCAACAGGAGGCTTTCACTGAATCATTTATTTTACTTTTAAGCAAGGTTAATTAAAGGAATATCCCCACCGCAGTGCTGAGGGTCGAAACGGAGCCACTGGATCGCCTAGTCATTCTATCAACAAATTTCAGGAAGAGTGGCGAGAAACTTTATACCTTTAAGGAACCAGGAGCCTTTTATTTATTTTAATATTAATTAATTCATTTAATGAACATTCATACTTAATTTGTTCTGAACAATGAAACTGAAATTAGTAAAAGTACCTTTCTACCTATTTTATAAAGAAATAATAAAAAAAGAAACAAAAATAAATAGAAGTACAAAAAGCACTTTCAATTAAAATTAAAAGGGATCATGAATTGTAGCAGAAAAAAATAAGAACTTAGGCAAAATTAGATTTTTCTCCTTTGGAAATTAATTTTGATATACAGCTCGAAAGGAAAATTAGAAAATCTAATAAAAGACAGAAGAAGCTTAAAAATTATATATTTTAAAGAAAATAGATCATAAGTTGGCTGTAACACCTTCTTTATCATCCAATTACAACATTTGGTAAAGAAGTGTTTTCAGAATATGGTAGCAAGTGGAAGAAGAATTAAGTGACATTTGCAGTCGATTTGACATTGCTAGGAGAACAGGACAGAAGCTACAGAATAATTACTCTGACCTGATCTACACAACTAATATTACATTTTTAAATAAATTTATATAAATGAAAGATTAAGAAAATGCATACTTTTATCAGTAGTATGTCGTAATTTGTTTGATTATCCCTGCGAAGCAAAGAGAATGGAATATCAAAGCCATCAGATAGCGACCAGCTCTTAAAAGATTTGCCATCACTTTCTCATACGTATTCTCATTGCATCTATAAGCAAATGTGTAACACTATCTTTTCTACAAACGTGTATCTCGATTAACTTGAAGTAGAGAGAATGGGTTGTTAATAGTGAGTAGAGAGTAGAGAGTTCGTACATCAAATTTTTGTTTAACATTTCAATAATATCTCCTCAAAACATATTTTGTCTCAGTCATATTCATTTCTAGAGCCAGTTCTAAAATTACTGTCATAATTTTTAATCATCTTTATTTTATGCAACAACTATTTGATCATCTCAAACCGTTTATGTGAATCTAATGTTATACCTCACTATCACATTCCTCCATATTTTGAATGTAGTGATCTCGGTTTGAATAGAAACACATCAGGAATCAGCAATCCTGCCCACGTGAGCTCAATTCCTCACAAACATCACTTTTCCTTACATAACTTCTAGAGCAAATATAGCCCGCCTCGGTAGCGTGGTGGTAGAGTGTCTGTCTCACGTTCAAGAGGTCCCGAGTTCGAATCTCGGTCAGGGTGAGTTACCTGGATAAGGTTCTTTCGGGGGTTTCCCTTATCCTGAAAGACGAATGTCAGGTAACTCTAAGCTCTATAGACCCCGGGCTCATTTGAGCATCATTTCACCCATTTCATATATCGTCCGATATGACTTAACTTTGAAGGACGTAAATTAAAAAAAGGAGCAAATAGAAGGGATTGGTGTATAGCTTTAGTAACTGCAGCCCTCCTAGGGAAAGATACTCCAAAATCGAACCTGATTCTTCACTAGGTGTAGTACCTTCGATTCTACATCTAAAACAAATTTCAACGTCTGAGAGCCCCACAAAGAAAAGCGGGATGGATTAAACGGCCAGAAACAGAAGAGTTGTGATAAAAAAAAACTGGATCGAATTGAAATGAACATCGCAGTACCTACTAACAGACAAATAAAAACTATGGGTTAAATTAATATCCGTCTTCTGAACTTTTAAAAGTGGGCTGGGTCTGGGATTTTAAAGACAGTTACAAAACAAATATAGCCAAGTTCCATTGTGCTTATAGGATTATCTCAACCTGAATGGTTAATATAAAACCTGTAAATAGTTGCTATGTTGTAGAGAAACTAATTGCTTTTGGAGCTATTAGAATTTACGTTGATTTTAATATTTCATCAACTGTGAAGAATAAAGTAAGGAAGCATAGATTTTGATTTTGTTATAAAATGGTAATAATTAGTGATGGAACGATACCATTTTCTGGATACTCGTTATGCCATACCTACCCACATTGGTATTTGAACCCAATATTCAATACACTATGCTCAGTTTAGGTTGTAAAGGTGCTATTTTTCTCTATGAATTTTCAAATGTTACATCAACATATTCCAACACAACAGCGAACTCGTACATTTCGCTCTCAGTAGACGTTGTGCAAACTTCACTCGCCTTATTATTTAACAGGGTGCAAAAAGTTTGTTTTGTGTTGTTACCATCGTGCAAATCTTTTCTGCATATTTTACACACTGCTCTCATTTAGTAGTGTCCACTTCAAACTTGCATACACACACTTGCACACTCTCATGATTTATTCAGTATCTCTGCTATACATTGGTAAAACTACACTTTTATGGAAAAGTACCTGTAAGGTACCTGGCTAACACTGTTTGATTTACAAATACAGTTAATATATGATAGTAATAAACACTATACGCTGTATTATCACACGTGTTAAGTTCGGCTTTACTTTCTGACAGATTTGGAGATTTGGGTCACTGGAGTGTTAAGTTCGGCTTTACTTTTCTGGCAAATTTGGAGATTTGGGTCACTGGAGTCGGCAAATGTAATGGCGAGTTTGCATCGACAAACCAGACTACTTCTGAAAGGTATTTAGTGTGTAAGCGAAATCATTTATAACTCAGTTAACGTTATATGTTACACAAGATATTTCTCGCATTGTTCTGCATATTTTCATTTAGTAGCATTATTCTATGGAATATTGCATTCTTTCGAAGGAAGTGCAGTCAAGGTCTATCAGAAATTTGAGTCCAGCTGTTCTTTGAAGTAATGTATGAGGCAGTAACATGAGTTCTCGATTACTTTTATTGCTTATCTAGCAATAAATTAAATGAAACAACTTTAAATGATGCAAAATCTAAAAATTTAAAAGTACTGAAAAAACATCGGATATTTATCTCCACCATCTCCAGAACATTTAGATATCGAGATCCCATTCCTAGCAATAAGTATAGAAACTGCAACAGGATGACCTTCGTGGTGGTAAGGAGAGGGAGATAAGAAAGAGGAACAGCTATCAGAGATTATGGTTTTACACATTTGTTTTCCAAAAAACTTCTTTTAGAAAGTTAAATATCTGTCTTTATATATTTTCCCTTTGTATAAGTACATATTTTTCATCACATACTTACACTTTGTGAGTTAAATATATGTTTGCATACTTCACTTTGTGCTTATTAAACTTGTTAGAGGAAAATGATATATAGAACTAATGCAAGGTTCTACATGAGAAAATAGGGAAAAAACTTCGAAGCACAAGATAAAGGCAACGTTGTAAGAGGCAGAAACGTAGGTAAGTGCAGAAAGAAACAATAAAATTAACAATTATTAAGAATAAATCAAAACAATATTGGGGGCCATTGAAAGGAAGGAATTCTAACCATACATTGAAATACACAACATTGGGACGTGCATGGGTGAGATAGGTATAATGAATTTAAGTTGCTAAGGGTGAAAATTAGTGGACAGAAATGTAACAAATATAGCAGATTGTAATATAACATTAGTATTATAAGGGATGATACAGGAACAAGGAAGAGGGAATTTAATGTTGGAAAAATGGGGAAAACTTATAAAGCTGGATTCTCAAGACTGAATTAATATATATGAGAAAAATTTACGAAAAACAACTTCAAAGCGGTTGAAAGAAATTTAAGGAAGATGGAGGAAGAACAGAAAAAGTATAATGAAGTGCTAAAGCAAATTGTGAATACACTAGGCTTCCCCATTATAATAGGTAAATATAAAGATGAACTTCAACATAGAGTAATACATTTTATACATTGTAAGAATAGCTTAAAGACACTAATAAATCATTCAAATCATTCATACGAAAGCTTCTTATGGAGATCAGTTTGCCATTATGTTGCACTAGAGAAAGCTTCTCTATTGTATCGTTAAATGGTTTGTTTCCCACATCACGTATGCTTCTTTATGCGCATTCTGCTTTCTTTGTTACATGGGCTTCTTAAAACATTGACTCAATATAACAATGCACATTGTTATCTATTCTACGTAATCAACAGCTTTAAAACTCACTGTGTCATCTTACCAGTTCCTCGGAAAAACATATCTTAAGTGTCACACATGCAAAGCTTTAATTTTAAGTTGCAGTGGTTCCTAACAGGACCTTTTCGCTCTACTTCTCCCTCCACTTCCTTCCCTTTATCTTCCTCTCTCTTTCTGTCTCCCTGTCTCTGAATTTCAGCATATGTGTTTAAAAAAGACAGAAAAAAACGGGAACTGCTTTGGTTTAAGAGATTCAAAATTAGACATGTAAGTAATTTCATTCAACTTGGCTTTCAGCCCTTCTGATGCCAATTTTGATTAAAGCCAGCCCTTAAATATCTAGAAAAGAAAGGAGTTTGAGGAAAACAGAGCCTGTAAAGTAGTTTTACATAGTTTAATGGTGACTATTAAGTGAATATATTCAGTTTATTTTAAGGGTTCTGTTCCTCAGCATTGCGCTGCTTCTTTTAACAAATAAGCTCTCGACTGACCGCCCTGTGATGGATGTTCAGAAGTGCCTCTATCTACTTCGGATAACTTTTTAAATTTTTTTAATTATAGAAATAAGTTTACCCGAAATTTATGTAGATGACTTACATTTCTGATGTCTTTATTGATCACTTATACAACTGCTGTATTCTAAAATTCCATACTATAAGTAGATAAATATTTAGCGGAAATAACGTTTTGAACTTCCTAGATACAAGGAGGTGCGCTGTGTTTGATCCTGTAATTCGATTATGTGTCTGCCAACTACATAACTCAAAGACGAAGAATCTGTTAAAAACCAACCCAGGATAGAATACCAAAGTATTCAAGAAATATCCGCAACAAACTACTCCTTACATGGGGATGATTCTGTTATTCATGCCTCTATTAATTTTGATTAAAGTTTTACATGTTTAAATTATTTGTATGCCTTCCTTGTTATTGGTTTGAATTTTCAAAAATATATATGTGTTCTAACTACAAGTTGGCATTTTTTAATGTCGAAATGAAATACTTGTACTGACCCCTTTGCAATCCGAAACAAAGATACGATCACGTGTATGTATGTGTCTGTGTTCAAGTCTTTGTAAACAGCATCACAAAAATGAAGAGTGGGGTAAACACTAAACTTTGAAAATTGAGTTCAATATCTTCAAAGGATGCGCCTTTAAGGTTTTAAGAAAATTCCCCCAATCCAAAACTGCACTTTACGTCGTACGTTTTTCGAAATGCTTGATGTTTTGGAAAGTGGCTCTAATGACTTTGATTAAAAGGTTATACCTCAGAGATATTTACATAGCAAAATAAGATGCACACTTTGAATTTTCTTAATGCATCTATATTTTGAAGAAATTTTGGTATCAACTTGTATAACTAGCAGACATTAAGTGATACTATAAACATTGCGCATACCTTTAAAACACAGTTTATTTCAAATAGCTTCTTTTATAGCATCAACTCTTTCAGGCATACCGTATTAATGGCTCTAATTGCTCAGTGTTTCTAAATAGTTTAAAATGCGATTCTCGCATAGAATAGTAAAGGTGTGTCATTTTACGGCGAGGTTTTAGCTTTCCAGTTCTTGAGCATTTTCTATTTGACTGCTTTGATTCTTGATTGTTGAAATTGTCATTGAAACTACAAGAGATTTAATATTTCTGGATACTTTATCTTGACTATGATGAAGTAAATAGGCAAATAAACTTTCGTAGGAATAATTTTCATATCATTTGTTTTGCTGCAAAGAGGGTGGACCTTCACACACATTCAGTGATGGTCCTTATTTTAAAAACCCCACTTTTGTTTTAGCATATTGTAAAAATCTTACACAAACAAGGAAATATGTAAATCTGTAATGAAGATATATCTGTATTTAAAAAAAACAACAACATATAACCCGCCTCGGTAGCGTAGATGGTAGGATGTCTGCCTCATGTTCAAGAGGTCCCGAGTTCGAATCTTAGTCAGGGTGAATTACCTATATAAGATTTTTCCGGGGTTTTCCCTTATCCTGATAGACGAATGTCCAGTAACTCCAAGCTCCATGGACTCCGGGCCCATTTGAGCATAATTTCACTCATTTCATTCATTGTCCGATATGACTTAAAAAAGTTAAAGGACGTAAATTGAAAAAAAAAAAAAAAAAAAAAAAAAAACCTTATGTAACAATGCTCTATAGAAGAATGAGTACAGAAAATCTTGCAAATTCAACGCATATTTATCTTAATTTAGGATAATAGTTTTAAATAACTAAACTGTTTACCCAAGAAATTATTCATATGAAAACTAACTTAAGCACCAAAATAACTGTCTATTGTTATGGAAGGAAAGCAATAAAATAATTAGGCATGTATGTAGATAAAAGAGTAAACTAGCAAATTACTTATAAGAAATGAAAAGACGAATGAAGATAAGAAATTGTACAGTGCTTTTCCCCTAAATGGACGTTTAATCGATAGTATTCCCATTGCTTCTAAAGTAATGCATTTTAACTCAAACGCATTTTCGTCATAGATTTCCTTCCTTTGAAAACATTTTGATCATAAAGATATATTATTTTTCATTTGGAAATAAATTTTCAATGGTTGAAACGTGAAAGATATGGAGAGAAAGAGAGAGAGAGAGAGAGAGAGAGAGAGAGAAAAGAAACCTACTTAGATATACAAAAACAAACATTAAGAATGATCCATTAGTACATGAAACAAGTGCGCACAACATAAACTACAGAAACTGTTGTACCCTCCTATAGTATTCTAGAAAACTAAGTCTTTATATATAATATTAAAACATGCCTAATAGTTTTCATTATCAATGACGAGATTTGAAATATCAAAATGACGTTAACGAGTATTTTAAAAGAAAAAAAATATATATTAAATTGCATTTCTAAGAAAGCTATTTTACATGAACAAAGCATCATTGGCTTACTAAATAATAAATATATGGTTTTAGTTTCCCATACCGGGCTAATGGTTTGATTCTCGAATGGAGCAGGGAAACATAATTATATTAAAAACGCATCTTGTGAGCAATGAACTGGTATTGTAATAGGGAGAGTCAAACGCAGTGTGGAGGAAATGCTTCTAAAGATTATGCCATTTATGCAGCATATGCTTTATATTTAGTAATCACATCGTTTATCTAAGAATATAATATGATAATACGCTAAACAAAATATAACGTAAGTTAATTCAAGTACTTAATATATACCTGCAATAATAACTTCAGCTGGCTATGAGTAAAAGGAAAATAAATTTGATGTCATTCCTTTTCTTAGGGTTTGGGATGTTGATGTATAAGGTGAAATGGTCCATTGTGTTTTTATGAATGGACTAACTTGGCGGCACATATGAAGACCTTGGGATGTGTGGGAGGTGTCGCGAATTGTGACAATAGACTAGGGTATATTGCACCCAGCGGTGTGCTTTTGAGGTACTTTGCCGCCCAAGACCGTCGGCAGGCATAGAGGTGTCGGCCCAAACCAAACAACAAACAGGTAGAAACATGGCCTTCGTAAAAATACACACCGTTCCAATCTTCAGGGTCCTTTAATAACAGGTAACAGACATGTGTTAGAATCCCAAAACCTATGTATATGGTTACGCTTGATTATTTCTTTATCCTCTTGTTTATTTGCACCAAAAGGCAGGAAATGCCGAAGTATTTTATACCTGACGCGAAGAATGCCTCTGTTACCTATATAACGAAAAAGTCTTTCACTATGTTTACTCTGGAATTTTAAAGCATTGTGAAAGAATTTTAACCATACAATGTTTTACGTAACAATAGGAACAAGAACAATAATATAATAGTAGTTCTTTGTATTAAGAAAAACTTTGAAAATATAGTCAAGCCAGCTCCACTCTTTTCTGTCCTCCCAATCAAATTCTTCGAGAGCTAATCCCCTTATTCCTCTTTCATATGCTCCACCCATTTAAGTCTAGGTTGGTCACGTCTTGCTTTTTGAGGTGGGTAGCATTTACAAAATGTTAAAACAATCTTTACTTGATGACGACGAGATTGGACGTGAATTAAACTGTGCACTTTAGCATGAAAGACTTTTTGTGCTCTTCCATGGTTTGCTATAGGCTTAGTTCAAGCTGGCCAATAAGCCTTACAATTTGAAACCCTTGTCCCATTTCAAAGATGAGATCTCATTTCTAGGGCTTCACACTCCAGAAGAGGATGAAGTTGTTTCATCAGTTTATTAACAGAGGCGACATTTTGGTACTTTATAGAGTATCTCTATCGTTCTAAGATCGATCCTAAACATCTTATCTGGTTAAGATTGATAATGACTTGCCTAAAGAATATTTAGTTCATTTAAGTAGTCACTTAGATTTTTATTAGGTTCTTTGATTTTTATTCCTAGAGATTTGGAGCCACCTTTGAAGTACTGTTTTCTTCACCTAATCGCTAAATGTGTTTTTAACAAATTTAGAACTCCATCCATAGAATAGTTTTAGACGTATGAATGCAGCGTGAGTCCTTATAGCCAGAGAATCAGCTTTCTCGTTACCTTCAATACCAAATAAACAATCTGTGTAAGTCAACTGGAATAGGTACAGCTTAGAAATAAATGAATTGTGTGAATCAATTTTAATTATAATGAATAATAAAGATATCTTTAGTGATAATTCATACACAATTGCTCTATGGAGGGTTTCGGCACGGAGGTCCAAACTTGATCTAATGTACCTATGTTCCGAGTTAGACTGGGAGGAATGATGAGGCGAGAGGAACAAGGGCGGCCGTCCCAAGGAGATATGATACATTGCAGAGGGCAGAGCCCGTACACTTTATCACTAGGCTAGAAAAACCAGGCCAGGACCACCCTACTGTGGTCCTAAAACGGTCCCACCAGACGTGTTCCGGTGACCGCCCTACCGGAGGAGGAAGTCTTAATAATTTCATATCATCCTGCCATGCAACGCCGAGACAACCGCAACACTTCTACCCTGAAAGATTTAATCAGATGAGAGATGACCTGCATGCATTCGCATGGCGACCCTGGAAAATTACCGACAAAATCATGGATCAGGTAAGTCAGCCACGGGAACCTAACCCAGACCTCCCGAATGCGGGCCGAAGAGCCACCTGAGCCATTCCGCTCGTTATGTAATAGGAAGTACTCTACTGCGCTAAAAAAAATCAATCTTACATTCCATGTTTTGTTCCCTGAATTCAAAAGCACCGCTTGTAGAAAATTGTTGATGCTTAAGTACGCTTGGCTTTATATAAGTAGTCATATTTAAAGAACAGTACATTTCAGATTCAAAAGATTGTGGTAACTTGAAAGTTAGAATCTTTTGCAATTGTAAAGAAGTTGCGAAAATTATAAAATCCTCTCTAGACGTTTGTTTTCAGATGCGCGTTGTCATAGGTTTAGCTAGAAATTTTCATTAAGAGTGTAGACTCAAGCTTAGATAAACCAGGCTTGGAAATGTGTCTAAATTAGGTGCACGCCTTATCTATGTACAAAATTATGGGCTAATCTTAATATCAAAAGATCTGTGAAATTATATAAAACACTGAAAAATGATTGGGGTAGAGAAAAATATATTGACATCTGTTTTAATGTAGAAAGAGAAAGGTTGGCATAGTTTAGAACAGGAGTAATATACTTAAGGGGTATAAGAAATGGATATAGTAAGGGAATATGTTCAGTGTGTGAAAAAGAAGATAGTACTTGGCATTACATTTTTCATTGTCAAAAAAACAAAACATTGGAGAGACGAATTTCTTTTGCATAAATGGGGAAACATAACAAATGAAATAAGAGGCAAAATAATCTTGAATCTGAGATCAGAAGAAAACATAATAAAACTGGGAAAACCTATTGGCAAGGTAAGACAAAAATGACTTTGGGAAATAGTGAAGCCTAATGAGAACAACTAGGAAAAATAGTATAAGGTATAAAGAGAAACAAAAATCTAGATCCCAAGATGTAAAATGCTCCATTATATACACAACTTGGATTAATTGTAATGGGGCATGAGAAAATGCAACTCCAAAATGAGGAGTATGCAAGATTTTGTATATTTATTGTAATAAGAAATAGGAAATGAACTATGTACAAATTTCGTCAATGCATCTACAAGAGACGTGTGGCTCAAAATTGACCATTCTCTTGTATTTGTCGATCACGTCTCGAATTCTGCTCAACATTAAAAACTCCAATCCAATCCTTCTGGCGTTTACATGATTCGCAACTTACGCCATCCTCCGTGATCTAGGTCTAACATGCTGACTTCTGAATCCCATGGTTGCAGGTTCAAACCCGGCGAAGATCGATGGATCTTTTCGGGCGCAAAAGTTCTTAGCATCTTCCTTCGGGAGGAAGTAGAAGCGTTGGTCTCGTGTCGTGTAATATATTTACGCACTAAAATAACTTATATCTTCTCAAAGAGCCCTCTGAGCGAAATTAAGTGGTGTTTCACGCCCAATATAGAATGGAACACCGAGAGCTACAGCAGTTAAAGGGTGCCAAAAAATAAAAGCAGTTTTAATTTCGTAGCTTATTCTTAATAATATTTAAATTGTTTCACATTAAAAACCAGTTGCCTGATTTGTAGAAAATATAACAGTATAAAATATATTTGTTTTGGCATTGTAAACTGAATAAAATGTCCTTATCTAACTATATTTGTTTTCTAAAAAAATGTTCTATGCGGTATAGGTGACTCACCAGAACTATAACCCTCATATACCTTATGTTGTACGAGTATTTTATTTATTTTCACTGTCATCCAGTACATTGTCACATTTAAAACAAATACGCGTTTTAATTATTTTTTTCCTAGTCTCTCTCGTATGTATTTGCATTTACTAGTCCCATTGACATATATCCTGAACATTATAACTCATAAGTGCATGCTCGATTGGCTAAATTAGCACTTGACGTTTCATTAGTCTCTCCACCGGGCATCTTCAGAAGTTGAGTCGAGCAGGGAAACGGAAGTGGCTTTGCACCAAACGCTCTTATATATATAGTTATGCGAATTCTAAATTCTGAAGATGCCCGGCGAAGAAACGGGCGAAACGTCAATTGCTAATTTAGCCAGTCGACCACGGTCAAAAAGCCCAGATAACACATTTTATTGGATTCTCTCATAAGGCTCACAAAGCCACATCGCAAACCAAATATATGTCAAATTGATTATCAAGTTACAGAGCACTTTGACCTATGATCAAGTGTCCTTTTCCTCTTCCTTCTGCCCTTTCGAGCGTCGGGTATCACTATTTTAACTAAGATAGTTATGAAATAAACGACAAAATTGTTGTTACGGTGTTAATATTTTTTAATATTCAAGTACTGCCTCCTAGAAATAAGCTCGGTCTCTAAAATACTGTAGGTCATGCATTTCTAGTACTGACAACTCATAGAAAATGTCGCTGGATACGGAGTATTAGGCTAAAAAGGATTCACCAATATTCTTGTAAGTTAAACAGTTCAATGGTCAATACAGCACAGTCGCACAAATTCAACTAATCGTTTCTTAAGTTGTTAATCCAAAATCATACCCATAGCTTGGCCCATGTCCACGGTGAAAGTAAATAAGTAAATTATGTAAGATAGAGAGCATATTGCAAGAAGGGGAAACCTGCATACACATCTGAGTGGTGTTGGTGCACATATCCACAATTCAGGTGTGTGTGTGTGTGCGTGTGCGCGTGTGTGCGTGTGTGTGTTAATGTCCTCCAAAGTAGATCATATCGGGCGATGAATGAAAGAGTTGAAATAATGTCAAATGAGCACACGATCGGTCTATAGAGCTTAGGGTTACCTGACTTTCTTCTTCAGAATATGGAATTTACACTCGGGATATGTTAAACTTGAGGAACACACGCTACTCTCACACCACAGAGGTAAGCTTACTTTGTGGCCATAAATATTTGTGTTCCGGTAAACAAGAAAGGGATTAAGATATTGCTTATCTGCTAGGAAACACTTTAGAAGCTTACGGCCATATGCACAATGGAAATTTACCGTAAGAATGATGTTAATATATATATATATTATTCTTACGGTAATGGCTGTGCCTGCTTTTCTTTTTGGTCCTGAAACATGGACATTAACAAAAGCAGACAAAAACAAGATACAGGCTGCCGAAATGAGATTTTTAAGAGCAGTAAAGGGATGTACTCTTTCAGATAAAACTCCAAATTAAAAAAAAAAAAAAAGAGAAGATTTAGAAATAAGTTCTTTAGAAGAAAAAATAATAAATTATAGAAATGAATGGAGAGAGCATATTGAGAGAATGCCGAGAGATAGGGTCCCAAGAAGAGTTATAAACTATAAACCTAGAGGAAAGAGACATCCGGGAAGACCACGAAAACGATGGTCAGACATGTTTTAAGCCGGAACAGGCAGCATTGCCTAGCCCTTGGAGTGAAGAAGAAGAAGAATGTATAAATAAAAGATAGGTCCCATGTATTGTTATGGAAACATTCATAATGAATCAAGTAAATATAAAAATAAAGAATTAAATATAAATGTAGAATCTTGCAAGGTTAAAGCTTTCTAATTTATGCCTACGTCAAAGATCAGAAACCATCCAGGGAGCAGTTCTCATGACTAGGTATATGCTTTTCCGTCGACATGCTGATTCGTGAACTATCTTTCTGAGTAAAGCCACAGGCCAGGAATCACTGGGATATCTATAAAAATCGCAACCAAACAAAGCAGTGATGGTAGATGATACTTTTATGTTAGTTTTCCTTTAACGGTACTAGTAGATCTAGGACATCAAATTTATTAGGAGTCATTACAAAATTGGTTGGTACAGTTTGCATATGCATAAACGTTATTTCTGTGTTCAGAAGCAGGCATTGTAACTCAGCTGTAAGTGGACCTTAGCTTGTTCCCTCTTTTTGATTGGCTAATCCTTAGTTACGTCTTTCATTGTGAATGCCTACACACTACCAAGTTTACGTGTAATGCTTAAGTTATTATGTTTACATCCATTTTTCATTGTGTATGTGGGGCCTATGACAAGTTGATCGTCTGAAATGTTACGCGAATGTACTAACCTGTGGAGTGACTGAGAAAGAAGCAGAGACAGCAGTTCATCAATTCTCATGATGTCGGCATTGTGCGATATCTGCAGGATTGTTGAGAACAGTTACCGTAATTTATAAAATGAAATGATTATGAGCAGCACCTTTGGCATATGTTCTTATGGGTGACATTTCAAAATGTGCATATCAATTACAAATGGCCACAAAACATAAAATGAAAAGCATTAGTTTCAATAGAGCTAAATGAATCACTCACTAAGGAGGAATACGAATATAGAGGTGCTTTCTAATTTTTCCTAAAATATGTAAAATGATTGTGGTCTCTTTGATAATAATTAACAGATGTGCTATTGCTAAGATATGACTTTTTCTCGGTTACCACACCTCATTGTTCGTCTTTTATTTCCTTTTATTTGATTTTTACGTAAAAAACAAAGTAACTTGAGCTTCTTGCCTATAAAAATATGGCCATCTAGATATCCATTTCTATCAGTTTATCCCGAAGATTAAGATAACGAACATATTCGAAGCCTAACAATGGAATTATCACTTTACCCAACCGTAATCGTTTGAGAGTCTGATGCATTATTTCTGCTCTATGTGGGGCCTGTGTGGCAAAAATCGGGAGTGTAGCTGGAAGTACTCGAAGAAGAGTCCAGAACACGTAGGGACATTTAGGCAAAATGACACAGCTTTGTATGGGAGAAATTGTTTACCCCTGATGGGTAGCGGCCTACACACAGACATACGCAAGGAGCGCCATCCCCTATACCCGAACGGAGCTCACGAGGGATGCCCAGCAGTTACTTGCAAGTGGTCGCATGGAACACTTTCCAGGATTCAGTTTTGGACGTTGCGATTCTATTCCGCAGCAGATTTTTGGTGTACATGGTTTATATATAGCAGACGTTATACCATCAAACTCTCAAGCTGCGATAGCTGGTCTGTCCCCTGTTGAGGCGACTTTTGCGTCAGGTTTTCCTGGTTGGGATGCTGCTGTCCCCCAGTAGAAGTAGCTACGTCCTCCTCGGGGATGGTGTGGACATTTCGAGTCGCGCAGTGTCTCAATCTAAGCTTTTGCTCAGATCCGGAATCTCAGAATGAGCAATTCCTTAAGGTGTTGTCCACGGCTGCAGCAATTAAGGCATGAATACCCCTTTACCTAGGGTTAGGTCTCAGACAGGAGTTGTAACTAATTTATTAAATAAATTGAAATAATTGTTCAACTTCTTTTAAATATTCCAATTTTCATTCAAAATTAAGTTAAAAGCACGTTGTAACATAAATTAATAAATAACGTTATAAACGTCTATTACCTTGACAATATTAACTTGAAATCGAGTTTCCTCATACTGATAAGGTTTTGCTTCTTAAGTCGACGACTTCCATACAAAGAATGACTCCGGCCAATCTGAAATTATTGAATTCGCCGTTGCTATGACAATTCAATAATTTCTCACTGGTTCATGTATTTTTCGGTGAACCATTTTTCATTGCCATATTAGGTAATTTACATAATATTTTGTTAAAATCATATTTTAACACTTTAACATTCAAATAACATTTTTAAATAATTTTTGACTAATATTATCGTCGTTCCACACATTCATGTTATTTTTCTTTCGCTTCTACCTATTCAGTCACAGCTTTACCTTCAATTGTTTCTTAATGTAGCTCACTTTCCAATAAAGTGTTTAAGAACTTGCAGTGAATCATTTTCTTAATAATTTAAAATAACAAAATTGAACTATAAGCAGTTTTTAGGGGTTTAGGATAAACAATAACGGACACAAAGCGAATACGGAATGAGCATAGTGATAGTTCCGTTAAGTTTTAAATCAACCATTTGTGACAGGAAGATGAAAATATTGTCACTGATCACATTTTTTGTATTAGAGCCGCGACAAGCCAGTACCGGGCGCGTGCGAAATAAAGAGACAGAGTTACGCAATCGCTGAGCGTTTGCCGAGTGAGAGAGAGAACGAGAGAGAAAGAGACAGAGATAGTCTGGAATTTCCCGCTGCATCATGATTGTTATCGAGCGTTCCACTGATTTCTAGAAATAATGACGGATATAAAAAGCCTTTCAGGGTGTGATTGAAACAGTTGCGAGTTGCAGTTGTTAATTGTGTGTGTGCAGCTGTTTGAAGTGTACCGCAAGTGCATTCATTTGTTTGTTTACCTGTGGTGAAGCAACGAGAGACCTTGATGACTGCGTTTGTGTATGTTACAACATTCTGCTGCTCTCAGGTTTGTACAAAGCGTGATTTTTACTTGTATTATACAGCATTTTAAATTTCTGTAAACTATACTTTTAATTCTACGAATATTTCCGTATTAGTTGCTCCTATTAAGCATTTCACGAAAATATAAGAAGTAACATTCTTAGTAACCAAATATATCCTTTTACACAAATACATCTTTTCCATTTTTTCAAACAATGCAAACAAAGTGGACTTCATCTTGTATAAGTTCCCACCTCTTTGTACAGAAAGTAAATTGTTGCCAAACGTCTTTGGTTTCAAAGCATTTATTTTCACAAATCTATCCATGTAGGAAACAAGCCTTTATAAACGCTTTCGTTTAATCATAAATACGTATCTCTTGTTTAGAAGAGATATTTATCTCTTTAGTCGTCAGAGAAAGACACTAAGACAAAGTACAGGTAAAATGAGTGGTCATTCATTCACATTTAAAGTCTGATGCACACAATTCCAAGCACTATATCACATTATTTAATGCTGTAAGTCTTTTGTCTAGAACTGGAAAATACACGTGACCTTCGGGACGATAATTCTGAAGACAGAGAAAAAGTCTGCAATAAAACGTTCAGCAAGACAGATATAACCAAGTTGGCGATGCGTTTAATAGGCATCCCTCTTTGAAGATTTTCTGCATGTACAATCCAACCCTTAGCAATCAGTAACTTCCGATGATAGATAGCATTTTCAATAGGTACTTGTGGTTTGTCTCACATTTTGGTTTCAGCTAATTTGTTTTGTGTATTAAGCTGAGTTATACTGGTGATATGGTTTAGGCCTCTACGTCTGTGGCCAGCATTCAGAGGCCCGGTTTCGATTCCTTTGGCCAAGCTACCTGACCCAGGGGTTTTTCCGGGGATTTTCGCGGGTTGCTAGGAGAATACTGGGTAGGTGATTACATCCCCCGAATTTCTTTCCTTCCATTTCAATTCCATTATCATTTCTTATCATCTCTGATCTGGTGATCTCTTTCAGAGTAGAACTGTTCCGGCATTCTCGTCCCTGCATAGCGGGATAATATGCTATAATCTATCTCAATCCAGTTTAATCCTGCTATAAACATCTTGGCGGGAAGGGAGACAGGGACAGAGATATTGGGGAAGAAAACTTTTAAGCTGTTGATTGGTTTAGTTATGTTAATGGGCGTTTTCTTTTAGTTGCATGCGTACGATAAACCCCTCATTTAAGTACAGTACTGTAAGTAGTTTACTGATCACTGCTCTGTGCAAGCTGATTTCGGAGAGAGAAAAGTATGCAAATGTTTCGATTATTATAAACGTAATAGCCCCACACTTTATCTTTGTGTTTCACATACCACATAGATTTCATCTGTATACTATATACAGTTTCGAAAAAAGACAAATGAAATTATGTACACTGTTAGCTTATGTTAAATTAAGCTGCATTTTATTTAACAATTATTAAAGGACACTTTTATTATATAATATTTTTGCATTCATATACCAGGAAGCTCTCACAACGAGGTCTGTATCGAGTTGAATGTTAATTAAGATGTTATTGTTTATACTGTGGAGTTGCTTCTGATGTTTAATATTATTTCCTGTACATATCACGTACCGCACAAGCACAAGTACATATATGCATATGCAATTTAAAATCAGCAACCTTTTCATTATGGAGCAGGCCGGTGCTTCAGCAGAAATGAAACACAATCGAAGCAAACCTTTAAAAAGTGACGAGAGGCAAATGATCGCATATTGTTTCGCGGTGCTTTAAAAAAAATGAGAAAGAAATTGGTGGTCTTTTGTTTCCAAAATTAGTGTACATAATGTTAGGATGGAACAGCAAGCATCCGGAAGTCTAATAACACCGGGAAAATTGCGTAAATGCAAACTGCGGTTGAGAAATACGATGATTTTACGAAAAGTGCTATACGCAGTAAAGTTCATGATTATTTTTTAAGAAATGAGCCACCTCATAGATTTCTTCTTCTTCTTCTTCTTCTTCTTCTTCTTCTTCTTCTTCTTCTTCTTCTTCTTCTTCTTCTTCTTCTTCTTCTTCTTCTTCTTCTTCTTCTTCTTCTTCGCTCCAAGGGCTAGGCAATGCTGCCTGTTTCGGCATAAAACATGTCTGACCATAGATTTCGTGGTCTTCCCGGTTGTCTCTTTCCTCTAGGTTTATAGTTTCTAACTCTTCTTGGGATCCTATCTCTCGGCATTCTCTCAATATGATCTCTTCATTCATTTCTATAATTTATTATATTTTCTTCTAAAGAACTTATTTCTAAATCTTCTCTTATTTTTTCATCTGAGATTTTATCTAAAAGTGTACATCCCTTTACTGCTCTTAAAAATCTTATTTCGGCAGCCTGTATCTTATTTTTGTTAATATCCATGTTTCAGAACCAAAAAGAAAAGCAGGCACAGCCATTACTTTATAAAATTTCATCCGTGTTTCTTTTCTGGCTTTAGTTTTTAGGCTTCTATTTATTATGCCACATATTTGTTAGAAACATTGGTAATTTACTTTTAAAATCATTTTCATATTTATAACTTACATATGTTCCCAAATATTTAAAACCCGTAACTTGCTCTAAGATAATATCATCAATTACTATTTTGGTTCTAACAGTGTCTTTACCTCGAAACGCCATTGTTTTTGTTTTATTTCTGGAAATTTTGAAATTATAATTCTTACATAAATTCTGTAAAATATATACTGCTCTTTGCAGCTGATCTTCAGTTTTACTTATAATTATTTGGTCATCCGCAAATAGCATCGTCTTAAGAGTAAAACTTGGTGCAAGGTGAATGCCTCCGTTAATCTTAAACATCCACTCTCTAATCAGATCATCTATATAAATTGTGAATAAGATAGGAGACAAACTGCAACCTTGTCTTACACCTTGATTTGTATGTATTCATTTACTATACATTCCATTTCCAATATGTATGCTGATTGTTGTATCCTTATATATAGATTTCAGAACTTTAAATAGATGATTTGGGTAGCCTCTACGAGTCATGATTTCCCACAATTTTTTCCTGTTTACGCGATCAAATGCTTTTCATAATCAATAAAGGCTATATGTGTTTCCAGATTAAATTCTCTTCTGTTTTCTATTATCTGCTTAACTGTAAAGGTAGCATCTGTACAGGATAGTCCTTTTTTAAAACCATTTTGTTCTTCTAAAAGTAGAACATCTGTAATGATTTGTAACCTTTTACTTAAGATTCTTGCATATAATTTATATCCTGTGTTTAAAATACTTATTCCCCTATAATTCTCACATCTGTTTCGAGCACCTTTCTTAAAAGTAGATATAATTCGAGCATGTGTCCAGGATCTTGGGATTTGGCATCCATTCCAACAACTATTAATTAAATTCAAAATTCTTTGATTTAGTATCGGTCCACCATATTTCAATAATTCTGCATTTATTGCGTCTTCTCCTGTGGCCTTCCTATTCTTCATTTCTTTAAATGCCGTTTCTAATTCTTCTAAAGTAATTGGATCTACATTTCCTCATATAAGGTCATCATTTTCTTCTTCTTCCAAAGAGTTATTATACCACAAATCTCTGTAATGTATAATCCATTGTTCTTCTCCATTTACATTTGTATTTGCTACATCTTTCTTCACTATCTAGATGCTTAAGCACTTTATAGGCCATCATAGATTTAATAAGTTAATGTGTACGCCAGCTCTATTTATTGTATAAAAGTTAGCGCTGCTACATATACTGCTAGTGTTACAAAACTTATATGCGTGCATGTAGCGTCTAAAACCTGGCCAGTTGAGTCAGCTCCGCCTTGTTGTTTACAGCAGGATTAAACTAGCCCGAGATACAGAATACAACACTTTTTCCTCCAGCGGGATGGCTTCCGGCCTCCAAGCCGGCCTAGTGGACCGTTTCAGGGAACGCGGCAGGAGTATTCCAAACTCTGGAGGCGGCTTACGGTTTCAGAGGCGGCTTCTTGGACTACTTCGGGTCGCGGTAGCAGGGATGCCGGCTGTCCTGGACGCCGGGGTGCTTCCAACTGGTAAAGTGTGCGCAGCCCAACCTCTGACTCATTGGGCTCGGACGCCCTTTGTCTCCTCTCACCTCATCCTCTCTCCAGGGGATGCCCTATTTGGGGCATAGGTACAAAAGACCAGAAGGGTCAACGTGCCTAGTCCCCATCCGGTAAATCCTATCCTATTCTATTCCTATACCAATAAGAGTGACAAAAAATATATGGGCTTGCATGCATCTTGGTTTATTTAATTGCCTGATTAGTTCCTGCGCAATCTCAATATGAAATTTTCATCTATTGCAATTATTTCCCTATAAATATAATTTACTTGTAATATTTTTCTCGTATGTTTGCCTTTCTTTAATTTGTTCTGCGCAATTTCAATATTAAATTTTCACCTATTGCAATTATTTCTCGTTTTATGTAGCAAAGGGAAGGTAAACACTGGACATATTACGACTTTCCCTATAAATATAATTAATTTGTAATATTTTTTCTCGTATGTTTTCCTATCTTTAATTTGTGTGATTCAGGGGACTTCAAAAGATATTTCTCCAACATCAAGTTTCATAATGGAATACGATACTTGCTCTCACCTGCAATAGGTAGATGGTAATGTAGTTAAAAAGGTAAAGGAATATCTCGTGCTTCATAACATTATTGCTTCATTGCTAGGATCCTGTGGCACATAAAATGCTATGCTGAGCATACTGCTGTAGAGGAATGAATACCTGCCTGTCATGAGATACATCGGAAGATACCGGCCGTTAAATCTGCTCTATCTAGCTGAACAACTCAATTTTTAATTACATCGCACTTCTTTGTATGACAGCCGAAAGCGGCGAATGTTTATGAATATCTTCTTTGGCTGCCCATGGCATGGCCAGCTTGAATTTTTGCAAGGTTTGCCCAGGTGTTGTGGAACACATGGCTAATTCATCAGGTTTCTCATATCCTTTGTTTTTATGTTCCAAGAGATGATATATTGGCCGGGCATACTATTAAGACATTCGTTACTATGGTAACGCGGCACGTGAATGTTAACGTGGTGCAAAAAACAAGAGAACAGAGAACTCCGTCCTGTATATATGCACATGCTTCTCACGTTCTTGGCTAATAACAGGAACAATATGCACATTTCTTAATTTTCTTAAGAAAAAAAGGGGGAATATCGTCACGCTTGGTTACCTAATGACTTCATATGAATGCAGATTAGAGGAAATAGTCTCTTTTAAGTATAAAGATACAAGGGGTAGATTACCACAACGTATATATTAAAAACTCCATGGCCTTATGCTCAAGACTTTGCTCTGACGTCCAACATGTTAAGTTTTACCACTCATACGTTACTGCAGAGCACAGAAACTTACCTGATTATATAATTTTCTAGTGTGTTCACTTAAGGGGAGACTAAACGAGAAATTTGGCAAAAAGGTCTCGCTTGCCTTTTAGATTAGAATTTCGTGTTTCATTTTACCTATATGTATTTTATTATAGGAGGCCAATAGTAATACTTTAAATATAGTTAAAAATATTGTGGTTCATATGGGGTTATGTGGTCTATTCTTTTTGTATTTTGAATTCTGTAGTACTTAACATAAAAAAGGCTCTATTATAAATCGTTAAAATATTTGGAATGTAGTGCCATATTTTAGCACATTTACTTATTTTCTCTATAAGGCAGCTTCCCCACGTACAAAAAGAACGTGAATTTTGACGTGCAAGGTTATTTTTCTCTACTTCTACTTTGAACATCATTTTCTTGATTGAACATTTTTTATATAATGACTTTTATGTTATAAAAACCAATACCTCATGGTGTTGCATATGTATTCCTTTGTTAATAAATTGATTGGTAGCATTTTAAGTAAGTATATTGTTGATAATGTTCAATAAAAATTGTGTAGTTAAGAATAATGTCCAATCTTTCTTAATAAATCACATAATGGTATAGAAATTAGGAGACATGCATCTGGAACCTTAAAAAATTTCGATCTATCTCTAATAGTGTTTGATAATATGTCATGAAGTTTGGTAAAATTTAACTGTGATAGAGCACTTAAAATCGAGTAATTTGGGGACTTCTGAAATTTTCTGTTATCTATTTTAACACCACATTTTTGGGTTGATTTTAATGGACTAAACTAAGATGGTACTGCGTGTTTATTCATATGGTGTTGTATAATTTTATTAATTTGGTTGAGTAAAATAAATAATATCGAAAAAGTTCCTAAGGTCTTAATTTTCATGTTATTTATTTAAAACTTTTGATGCATATGAAAGAAAGGAACGTACTAAAGTCATCATTCTCTGCACAGATTTAAATGTAATAAAAATATACGTTTTAACTTTTAGCCATTATTTTTCACTTTTTAGAGTTTGATGGAATTGTTTTTAAGTAATTCATAGGCTGTGTATAAGCAACGTACATATCAATATATACGTAGGGTTTAACAAAGAGGCAAATCTAAATGCAAGGCGAACAACATTCTGAGAGGCAGAAGATGTCATTTAGAGAAAGTACAATTTTATATGGGTGTAACCAATTTGAATAAAAGACTGTTAAATATGTAGGTACGCTTTCTCAGCGTTTGAGAGAAAAATTGGGGCACGATTTTGATGAAAATCAAGCTTCAAGTTTTGCATCAACTTTTGGGTAGAAACTCAGTACGATTAACTTATTCATAACATTACAGAACATCATTTATTGCCCATTCCAAAATAATTTGTATGTAATGTAACAGCTACTTATTGATTTTAGTAAACTACGACACACAAACCTTAACAACAAATCCTAGTTCTAGGTAAGAAATAAATGGTGATTTTTTTTTTTTTTTTTTTATTTACGTCCTCCAACATTAAGTCATATGATTATGCGTAATAATAAAGGATGATAAATACTTTACCATGAACGACTGGAAGTAGTTCTTTATAAAGCTTGTCTTCAGTAACAAGACATTTAATTTTGCAAATTAATATTTACAAAAAAATAAGGTCTTATTGAAACAAATATATTATCTACAAAATGGACGGAACAATATGGTATGCCCGATAATTTTAACCTCCAAAGCCATTCTGGATTAATATTCTATTATATTCATTCATTATTCTCGTGGGAGAAGCAGATAGTGGCCAATCAGATTCTGCTTAATGTGATTTAATACTTGTGACAGGCCTATTTTCACTTTTTAAGTCTATCTACGTTCTTTTAATCCAGGTAAACTTTTTCTCCTACGGATACAATGGGGACAGAAGCATATAGTGGGCTTAAACTATAGTCATATGTTATAAGAGCTGGTCGATATGTAATGGATTTGACGTTTGCACAGCTAGGATAAAAATGAAAAATAACAACTTGTATGATTCAAACCAATAACGAGAAATATCTAGTTTTTTTTCTCTACATTTTTGTGTAGTAAAATTTTGTCTCTCAAGTTTACCAGTTATTCGAACAAAAGTTATTCAATGAAGAGATTTTCGTAGGCTATTTCCAGAAAATTCGGAATATACGTTTCATTTATTTTAAACATCTATACATATCTTTAGAGCAATTTTTCAGAAAATCAATATTTTAAAAAAGTTCTCCATGTAAACAGTAGTTTGGGGTGTATGAATTTTCTTCGAAATCTTTAAATGCAATGCCTTCTCAACCTAAAATGTAGAGACGTGGTAGAGAAAATAAAAATTAAAGTAAAATAAATAGAAATAAGCTTTTTCTCACACAAATTTCTCACGTTTTACTATTTGGTTATATATCTTAATATGGCAATACACACTTGTAATTTATATCTATATTTGTAATTCTGTAAAAGAATAGGACGTTAAAAATAAATGAGGCTTTCATTAATTTTATAGATTAATATTTGATTGATTCGGGTTAGTAGAAAATTATACAAAATCCTGAGTTGTCCTATAATACACAGCACGGCAAGACTGAAGCGTGCCCAGTGTAGCTCGCTAGGCACGAGTGCGATAGGGAACGAGTGTACCTTGGTGTGAGGAGAGGGGGCGGACCATAATGGTGTTTGTAATTGTGTTGGGGACAGCAGGGGGTCCTCCCAAGTGCGGCTTATTACATCCTTTTGAAAGCAGCCCCGTGGTACCCAGAAATATTAACATTTCCTTCCTCGGGTTGCCCATTACACCTGTTTTCACACAAAGCTTCCCGCTGAGTTGACTCCGCAACGTTTGTGCTGGACTATTGCATCGCTTTACTTTGCCTCCTTTTATCCTTTTCGTTTGTTCGTCTATGTATCCCCAGGAATTAAACGGCTTACACAGCCTCTTACACCGCCTCATTTCCCTTTCTTTGTTAAGCTGTATCAGTTTCATTTAAAAGAGCAGTGTCTTCTTAGGCTCCTTCTTTTCATTTGTACAAGAAAATGAATGACAATTTTAAGCACAAAAATAACACAGTTGTCAAGACTGCTTAGGAAATAAACTCAAACGTGTACTCAATTTGTAAAGGTTGTTTTTTGTGTAATTTGCGATTAATCTGAGGAGGATCTGATGTAAGAAAAAAATGCACTTTTCCAACACATTTCCATTTACTGATAAAAGCAAATATAAATATATAAGATACCTGTTTTCCAGAGAACTGTAAAAATAAAATAATGAATTCAATAAAATTCAATAAAATAATGAATTTGAGTAACCAGTATATATGGAAATTAATTGTTCTTTCACACTGGCGTTGTGTGGGATAAAGTATGAAAATATAGAGTCAGACTGAAAAATTCAATGCCATAGCCAGGATTTGAACCATGGATCTTCTGGTCTCCGTCCAGCCGCTCTAAACCATTGAGCTACTACGGCCAACGTATCGATATGACATTAAATTCCCCAACTGACTCATGTTTTCCCAGGTAAACCACTTAGGAGTTCTCAAACACATGAGACAACTACCTTAATGGCGACTTACAACATGTAAGTACTTTAAGGCTCGGGCTTTATAGTTAACCACTATTAGGTCAATTAATGGAAATTAATTGTTCTTTCACACTGCCCGTGTGTAGGCTAAAGTATGGAAAGATAGAGTCAGACTGAAAAGTTCAATGCCATAGTCGGGATTTGAACCACGGTTCTTTTGGTTGCCGTCCGTTAAGGTAGTTGTCTCATGTATTTATGAGAACTCCTAGTGGTTTACTGGGAAAAACAGGAGTCAGTTGGAGAATTTAATGTCATATCGGCACGTTAGCCATAGTAACTCAAGGGTTAGAGTGGCTGAACGGCAGCCAGAAGATCCGTGGTTCAAATCCCGGCTATGGCATTGAATTTTTCAGTCTGACTGTATCATTCCAAACCAGTATATAATTAATTTTTATAAAGGTGAACACGAGGGGAACTGTTTGTACTTTAAGCCTTATAATTAAAACAAAGTAATTTCTGATTGAAAACTGCTTTGTTGTCTTTCAGAATATTCTCCTTTATAATCAATATACCTTTGCATACGTTTTCATCCAAAACATGGTTTTGAAGGCATCAACGGCTTCTTCTGCCTATAAACATTCTTGTCGACGCAATTTATGCTTTATTTTCGAAAAAAAAAAGAAGTCATTGGGTGTCAGATCAGGACTGTATGGCGGATGACCAATCAATTCGATTTTTTTTTTTTTTTTTGAGCCTTCAGATACTCTGTTGTTAGACGAGATGTGTGTGCATTCGTGTTCTCTTGATAAAGAATGGTCTTCCGGTTCTTGCTGGTTTTCCTCACTTCACCAAAAAAACTCTGGCAAACAAATGGTTATGTACCATTAGGTATTGACCATTTTACGTTTCTCTACAGCCACTGTTGCCATATGGTCAATTTTGCAGAAAAAGCAGGCGACCATTTGCTTCGAAGTGCTTCGAGTACGAATCCATGATTCATTATTACCTGTTACAATCTTATATACGTCGTTTGAGGCACCACCGTGTATTTCTTGAGCATTTTTGTACACCAATCGATACGAGTATCTTTTTGAGATTGCGTCAAATTATATAGGATCCAACGAGAACGAACCGTTTTCACGGTTAAATAATCGTGGAATATTTTATATATGGTGATGGAACTAACGCCTAGGTTTGCTTCAATCTCACAATATATCGATGATGATCTCGCATTATTAGTTTCTGCGCAGCATCGATGTTTTCTGGTACAACAATTGATTTTGGACGGCTTTCCGAAATTCATCTTTGAGCGAGCGGTGGCCATGATAAATTCGTTATACCAGCGTTTCACAGTGCAAAGGATGGTGCTTCGTCGTCAAATGTGTAAGTTAGTTGATCGATGCACTCTCGTTTTGATAATCCACGTCGAAGGTTGTCAAATCATTGCGCGGACATTTTCAATACTTAATTGCATGTGCTTGTTCAGACACAACTTTCAAGTGAATGTACACAAAACAAATGACGCTCGATTGACAAAATATCTGAAGTAGATTATGGTCAACAATGTCAAACTTTCCACTGGAAACGTCAGACGGCACCTACAGTATTCAAGGTTGCCAAGGCTCGTGTCTAAGATAGCTGAATAAGTATAGCTAATTGAATTTTTCAAGTTGATTCTATCAATCCAAAACCTTAGCCTATATAGCTACCGCTAGTGTGAAGAAATGATTAATTTCCACCAATTATCTTAGTGATAAGAGCTTAATGGTGAAGCCTGGGATTCAAGTACTTAGAATAGTAAGTCGCCACAAACGGCGTATCTCGAATACAAGAGCCCCTAGTGGTTTACCGGGAAATATATATGAGTCAATTGAAGAATTTAATGACAGGGCGACACTTTTTTTTTAAATTTATGTCCCCCAACTTTAAGTCATATCGGAAGATGAATGAAATTGGTGAAAGGATGCTCAAATGATCCCGGGGTCCATGGAGCTTAGAGCTACCTGACATTCGTCTTTCAGGATAAGGGAAAACCCCGGAAGAAACCTTATCCAGGTAACTCATCCTGACCGATATTCGAACTCGGGACCTCTTTAATGTGAGTTAGACACGCTACCATCTACGCTACCGAGGCGGACTCAGGACGATACGTTGGCCATGGTAACTCAATGAATGGAAACCATGAGATCCTTGATTGAAATCCCGGTTATGGCATTGAATTTTTCAAGTTGACTCTATCACTCCAAAAGCTTAGCCTATATACAGCTAGTGTTAATAAATGATTAATTTCCACTAATTATTTTAATAATAAGTTATAGTTTATTTTCAAAGTCAGTTTCATTTTAAATAATATTAAAGCATTTTCTAATTTTTTTATTTTCTTTATGTATGTAGAGGAAAAATGATTTGTCAGTAGACCTTTTTCTCTATAAGGTAATACATTTTCAGTAAATAACTCTTTAAATGTACCTACACTGAAATGATATCGTAAGGATACCATAATATTGATATTAGATGAGTATATTTTAAATTACTTGGTTATTTATTTTTAGTATTCCTAATTTTATGTATAAAATGTATTATAAAGGTGAAAAATTAAGTAAAAGTATGTCTATGTTTTGAATACAAGCTCGTAAAATATGATGAAGCTCTTTTACTTTGAATTATGAAGTAGAACTGACTTGCAGGTAACCTTCCTCAGAAACTTAAGTGAAAATATTATGAGTTCGATAACTTTTATAAAAATTTACTCATTATTAAATGGATTTTTTAAATATCGGTGCCTAACGAGAGGACACCTTACTACCAATGTTTTAGAAATGTGTTTACTGTAATATTGAACATGGAAAACCACAACGCACATTCAGCATAGCCTTGTAAAGAAGCGTTGTAACATTCATTGAGAAAACATAACTTACATTATATCGTACTGATTAAAATATTATTTTATAAGCCAAGAAATCGCTTTACCACCGAGATAGTTCCCAGCTTATTTTATCCTGAGTGGGGGATAGAAATGAAACCGACATTTGCTAAAATATTTTTAGTTCTTATTCTGATCACTGGGAAATAAGTTATATAGGTAATGAATTTTTTACGCTCTCTACCACAAACATAGTATTGCACTCCACCCAAAAATTGGATACCGAGAATTCACTGGAAATATAGTTTTGATGTCTCCTAAGTAAAAAATAAAATAGAGCATCGTCTCCCAATGTCCACGCGAGTGTGTGTAACGGTATATCTAAAAACGAAAGGTTAATAAATTTGGTATCTCAGTTCAGCATCTTCCAAATTGTGACAAGAATATTTTGAAGAAACCCCCTCCCCCCATTTCAGACTATCCTTTATATAGAGTACTTTCAGGAAATCATGGTTTTCTAAAATATATTTCCAAAGAATCACATTAAGTTACCTTATATTGAAGATTTTTAATGACAAATGTGATATATCTTGAATCCAAATAGGAATAGCCGCAGAAGTCTTATTCACTCTGGATTTATTTATTTATTTTTATTTACGTCCTCCAACGTTCAGTCATATCGGACGATGAATGAAATTGGTAAAATGATGCTCAAAGGAGTCCGAGATCCATGGAGCTTAGTTACCCGACATTCGTCTTTCAGGATAAGGGAAAACCCCGGAAAAAGCTTATCCAGGTAACTTACCCTAACCGAGATTCAAACTAGGGACCTCTTGAACTTAAGGCAGACACGCTACCATCCACGCTGTCGAGGGGGGCTCATTCTGGATGACTCTCTCTTATGGATATATGGACTCTTATCCTATGGATTACTTTAAGCATTGAGAATGCCCCATTAAGATAGCACAGTTCTTAGCAGAAAATCTGTGGATCTATGGTGCAAGGCTTGATTCATTTTTAATAATAAAACAAAGAGAACAACCTCAATATCACACACAGGTCTGTCTTCCACTATATTACCTACAGTTTTAGAGAACGTTTGGTAACCCTTTGATTACTGCAGTAAATGAAATTTCAAAGTTGTCATTACTGTTCCCACTACTCGAGTCGCAAAAATACTTCCAGCAATGCCAGTCTAGGGTTATTACTAATCACAGCACTAAATTCAAAATACCTTAAATGACTTTTCAGACATTTGTTCCTGATCAACAAATTTTGACTTCATAAGAGTGTGTAAAACAGATTCACACTGAATGGCTCGATCAAGAATAAAGGTAACCTGAAAGCACTGTATACCACTTTAGTGGTCCCGAGCATTACAAGCGTAGCCTCTTCTCGAATCCTCCACGTCCATTTTGCGATTTTTTTGTATTCTCTGCGGATAGATCCTGTGAAATATACGAAAAAACTAACTGTAACGTCTATCGCATGTTTTATATTTAGACACACTACCTATTCTTATGAAAGCCTCTTTTATTATGTACTCAATTTTAAGTAGGATTAACCTTTGCGTAAATATTTACATAGAGAGAAAAACTCGAATAGGCAAATTTATAACAGTGCACCGCATGTATTGGTCATGAAATTCCACATTCCTTTCTTGATAAGAGGAGAAGCAGCACAAGAGTGAAAGGACTTTAACAAATGAATAAATATTAAACAGTTCAAACTTTAAGAATGAAAGTATTGAAAATGGCTAAATTCCAACAAATTGGTTTAGAAATTAATTTGTTTTAAAGGCATTTTCGGTTTTTGCGTGGTGCGGTTTTCGTGCGCTTCTGAAGGTTTTCGGTGGGGCTAAGGAGGGACACAAGGTTGAATCTACAGTATTCCACAGGAAAGAAAGTCTCCGGGGAATGAGACGCAGGGGGTGGGGTTGGAAAAGGTTCCTACACTCTCCCTCGTTAGTTTATGCATAGACCATGAGTCAGACCATTTAAAAACATTCAAACGGCTTCTACTTTTATGAATGAATCTTCTCGGTTTTAGTGTACAGATGCATGTTTTTTATCGGTTCTGCTCCTTCTGTAGCTAGCGTTCGTTCACTGTCACACACATTCGCCATCCTTGTCTGTGTAAGAAGGTGCATTCCTTTCAGGGACTTACTTTGCATTGGTGGACAGTATTCGCGTTTTGCCTTCAGGTTTACCTGAAGTCCAAGGAGCCTCTATTTTCTTAGCACCCTGTCGCTATTAAGTCCGACCACCCGCAATACACGGATGACGAAAGAGGAAAGTAGAAGAAAACATGACTGGTCACAAATTGGCATCCTTAGATTAAACAAAAGCATTCAAAATTATTTTCAAAGGAAGAGATTTTAAAACTTTTCAGAATATGCAATTCGTTCATTGTATTTGTTGTGTAAGTATATT